>JAHRHZ010000048.1:4740877-4777576 GCA_024137785.1 Ginglymostoma cirratum | reverse complement strand
AAATGTCAGCCTTCCTGCTCCTCTGATGCTGCGTGGCCTGCTGTGTTCATCCAGCTCTACACCTTGTTGTCTCGGATTCTCCAGCATCTGCAGTTCCTATTATCTTTTAATTTTATTTCTTTATTTTTCTACTTTGTACCTGAGTACCTTGTACCTAAGATGGTGCCATGAATGGCAACATTGTACACTTTTCACTATACTCCTGTATCCCTGTACTTGAGTACATGTGACAATAAAACCTGACAATAAATAATAATAATTTAAGACTGAGATGAGGAATAATTTCTTCACAAAGAGAGTGGTAAATCTTTGGTACTCAAAGGTCTGTAAAGGCTCCATTACTTATTGAGTAAGTTTAAGACAGAGATGAATGGATTTCTAATAACTAGTGATATGGGGATAGTGCAAATGTTATGGGCTGAATGGCCTGTGTCTGTACTATTTCTGCAAGTCCTTCTGGTTCAGTCGTAGTTTCTTAATCCCATTGTCTTTGATCAGCCACGATCTAGAATTGCAGAGTGGGCTGATTGGCCACCTCCTCCTCCTGCGCTCCTAGTACAAGATTATGTTATAGTAACACTCATATTGATAACACACAGCTCAGTGGCCTTGGGAATTTGCCAGGCTTGAAGGGGGCCCTCATGGAATTTGCATATTAAGGTTTGTTATGTCTTGCTCTCAAGGACCGTAATTGTGATGAGCCTCTGTACAAAAAGAATACTTTTCATTTGTTACGGAGTTTCCACAAATGTGATGTACAGGTGATTGTTGACCATCTCAGTCAAGCTCCCAGTTAAACAGTGCATGATCTGCTAACAGATATCCTGATGGTAAAATGCTGAACAAACACTTGGAATTTCTTTTCCTTGCATGCTGCTCATGCAGTTTCCAAACTGTCAAACTAAATCAAACTTTGGGGAAGTCTGCAACTGCCCACCATAATGGTCCTTGCCTCTGGTCCCATATAAAATGCAGAAATAATATTTCAAGATTTGTTTAAAGTTGCTGTGGAAATTAGCTGGCAATTCTCATAACGTGTTACTACAGCACTCCAGAAATGGATCAGGGCCATTCAGCATGAGAGCAATTGCTGTACAGACGATATACAATTTCAGACTACAAGCCCTTATTGATATGGCACCACCAGATGCAAGACCATCAGCAGGAGATGGCCCACTGGAAGCAGATTAGTTCTAGCTACATAGGGCCAGTGGACGTTCACACCACCTAGTCTGACCAATTAGGGGTAGCTGCATGTTTTAAGGCAGACTGCAATGCTTTCAAGTTTAGGTTTTTGGCAGTGAAGGCATTGGATTTGAGATGAAAGGACATTTTCTCTTATCTACATCTCTCCATCAAATATTTTCATAATTTCTTGATAGCAGAGAATTTAAACAATGCTAAAATCAAGTTGAAGCTTTCTCCCTTGTCCTCATCAGCACCGACAAAATACTTTAAAAAGGATTCAATGTAAAAAGTAAAGCCACCACAGTCCTGCCAGGCCATTGGGCACTCCATTATTAGAGACTACTGGTGGTGTTTTAACCTGAGGAACAGCTTGCCTCAGATGGGGGAGGAAGCTGAGAAGAAAAGTCCTTCTTGGTGACCTCAGCCTGATGCAAGAATGGAACCCATGCTGTTGGTGTCACTCTGCATTGCAAACCAACCGTCCTGCAAACTGAACCAACTGACCCCCAGCATAAAAGCTAGAAACAGGATGCTGATTTGTTGGATGATGTTTGGCATAGAGATGCAGCAGGTACCATTAACTGTTAAATAATTGATTAAATTCAAGCCAGGTACATCGACTCTGATTAGTCAGTGTCACAGAGATACAACAGGGATTGGTTGCTTCAACTGCCTTTTTCTCATATAGCATACAGCAAGGAAACAGACCCTTTGACCCAACTCGTCCATACTGACCAAGTTTCCAAAACTAAACTAGCCCCAATTGCCTGCATTTGGCACATATCCCTGTAAACCTTTCCTATTCGTGTACCTGTCCAAAGGTCTTTTAAATGTTGTAACTGTACCTACATCTACCACTTCCTCTGGTAGTTCATTCCACAAACATACCACCCTCTGTATGAAAGAGCTGCCCCCAGATCCCTTTTAAGTCTTTTTCCTGTCACTTTAAAAATATGGCCCCTAGTTTTGAACTCCCTCACCCGAGGGAAAAGACCTTCATTATCCACCTTATCAGCGTGCCTTGTGATTTTATATTTATTCTGACATTTAATATTAATCATTACCATTTATGCCTCCCAACGGGTGGCACGGTGGCTCAGTGGATAACACTGCTGATTCACAGCGCCAGGGGCCTGGGTTCGATTCTACCCTCAGGTGACTGTCTGTGTGGAGTTTGCATGTTCTCCCTGTGTCTGCGAGGGTTTCCTCTGGTACTGCAAAGATGTGCAGGTTAGGTGGATTGGTCATGCTAAATTGCCCATAGTGTTCAGGGATGTGTAGATTAGATGGGTTATAGGGGGATGTGCCTGGGTGGGATGCTGTGAGGGTCGGTGTGGACTTGTTGGGCTGAAGGGCCTGTTTCCACACTGTAGGGATTCAGATTCAAGGATGTTTTGGAAACTCAATGTTATTACATCTACAATATTAACCTGACCTGTCATTTTTTTTGATACTTCAGTTGGGTTAGTCAAGCTTGACCTTTTCTTTTGGAATCCCTCTGTAAAGTATTAGCCTGACCTCTTTGCCATTGGAACCTTTGGGAGCTCAAAGGAGTCAGAGCCTTAGATCTCAATTTCTACTGGAATGGTGAATGAGGAACAATAATGAAAACCCAGCAAATCAGGGGGGTGCTGAATTTTAACAGGGGCTTGCTGTAAATTTCAGACTTTCAATTTCTGCCAAGGCACCAGAAGAATTGTTAAGCTGACTGCCTATTGGCTGGAAAAAACAACAGTCGGAAGCCATAGGCCTGCTCCTTGGGAATGGTCACGAGCAATCAGAAGCAGGAGAGATTGAGAGTTCAGTGGGTTGGAATAGGGGCAAGAAAGGTCATTCAATGAGGGAGAAAGTAAGACAGGGTCTGGGGCTATTGGGGTAAAGACAGTAGTCATCACAGGAGAAGGAGCAGTCAGTGCCGAGGGCCAGGGGAGTGAGACTGATGATTGTGGTGGGTGTAAGAAAGAGGCTATGATGACAGAGGGTAACTAAAGTCTTCCTTGATGGATAAGAAATAAGACTCCTTCTCTTCCTTGGCCACTCAGCATTCTGTAACCTTCTCGAGCTAGCAGTTTGCGTCTCTTCAACATTGTCTGGTTTCCAGAGTGTTGGGTAACCTGCTTAGCAAGTTAACATTGAAATCAGCCTCCCTAGTGTGAATGAAGTGTTTTAGCATGATGACAGGTCACACACAACCCAACATCATAGAATTGGCAATGGATGCTTTTAAAACAACTTGGGAACCCTACATTTATAATCTCTTTCACTCTCACAACCATCTCCTGCTTGACTTAAAAGAATTCCTATAGTGCAGAAAGAGGGCATTCAGCCCATTTAGTCCACACTGACCCTCCAAAGAGCACTCCACCAGACCCCTGTAACTGTGCATTTCTCATGGCTAACCCACCTAGCCTGCACACTTTGGGCAATTCTACATGGCCAATCCACCTAACCTGCACACCTTTGGAGTGTCAGAGGAAACCCACACAGACACAGGAAGAAAGTACAAACTCCACACAGACAGTCAACCAGGATTGGGATTGAACCCAGGTCCCTAGCACTGTGAGGCAGCAGTGCTAACCACTGAGACAGCACACCACCATATTATCCTGGAGAGGCCTTTTTCAAATTCCTGCACAATGACAATTGACTGTGGGATCTTACAAGATTCCATTGCAAGAGAATTTTATACCCAGTGGTCTAAACAAGTTGAGTCTCTCTCTTTTAACATCTCTCTCGTTATGTTTCATCCTTTCTCACACATACAATTACGAGGCCTTTGGCCTCTCTGTTTCTTTTGCATACTCTTTCTCCATCAAATAAATAAACAATACAAAAGGCCATTATGAATTAAGTTAGAATGGTATAGAATGGCAAAGAATATCTTCAACCATAGGGATCCAGGCAAAATGCTGACTTTTTTAAAATATCAGAGTGGACCTGTCTCCATTATAAAATAGATCTGTGGGCACCAAGAATACTACAGATATTATATCTGTGTTTGTTCCACAGTCGCTTTGTCCCTCCTGGTATCATTAGGCAGGTTCAGTTTCTTTTATCTGCCTTAGCACGTTCTCTACTTTGCCAGGTCTCATCAGTAAGTAGCTTGGTGAGGGTTTCTTAAAAGGAAAAGAGTGATGCCAATTCATGCCTGACCTCAAGTCTATTTTAAGCTCAGAGCACTGAACTTTCCTAAACATCAAAACCTATAAACCTTCAGTCGGTTTCCACTTCACTCTCCAGCAAGGAATCTATCAGTGCATACAATTCCCAGTAGCCTTCATTAAAATGTGCTCACACCACATGTAACGAACTTGGCTCCAATAGCAGTTTTCATCATTTAGTGACACATGACATTGAGATATGCTTGGCACTCTTAAAGTCTCCTGTATGATTCCAAATTTAAGTGGTTTTATAATTTGTAAGTGTGGAATATGAACTCTGACTTCTTTTTATTCCGTGGCATAGTTTCTATTTAAGAGGTGTTTACATAACAGTGCAATTTTTGAGGTTTCAAACTAACATTGTACAAGTTGAGCAATTGTTTATGTGGAGGAAAAATAAATCAACCAATAATTTCATGCACATTCACCAACTGTGCACACGTTGCTGTTTCTGTGTTTATAACCTCCTCCACTCCCCTTACTGTGAAATGCCTGAATCAACAGCTCATTCTGCATTGCATGACTAACTCCAATTTGAAACTGGATCTGAGGAGGCTTGGAGGACCCTGTGCCTGCAAAGGTTGCTATGTAAATGCAAGGTCTTCCTTTCTCGTTTTGTTCATTCCTTCTATAACATGAAGGTTCTAACAATACCCCATCTATTGACCTGCTCCTTTCAATCCTCTCAGGCTTTAAATCTTTAAGAAGGGAATATAACTCTCCAGCCAGCTATGTACACATCATTCACAACCACAGGATGTCCCAAAGGGTTTAACAGCCAGCAAGTATCTTTGAAGTATGAACATACATGTGAACATATGAAAGGGAAGCCTGACGTGCCAATAGACAAGATCAAGGCTGACCTATTTGTGTTCCCAATTCCACATGCCCATGGACCCCAACCCCCATCCCGGGAACTCCTTATAAAAATGTTCTCGAGGAAGGAATCACTCACTCAAAACTGAGAGTTCGTAACAATCAGAAAGTTTGAACAGATTGTGGATTATACTCTAGAAGGGAGAAGAATGATAGAAATCCTGAGGATGATGATGGTGATCACCAGGGTAGGTGAGGGAAGATGTTTTCACTGAAGAATCTAAGCCATGAATATAACATTGGCTTGAATAAATTCAAGAAGAAATTCAGGACGAATATCTTTATTTAAGGAGTTATGAAAACGTGGAAGTTGCTTCTACATGGAATAGAAGGATCTTGAATAAGAGAGAACAAATTCAAGGATGTTCAGAAGGAGTGAGATGAGAAATCTGGGAGGTGGATTTTGTAAAGTGTGAACACTAACCTGGGGCTGAAGGACTGAGTGGTGTGCTTCTGTGCTGTAAAATATAATGCTGTAAACTTTGACACATTAAGATTTAAGATGAGATGAGAAAGATTTAAAAAGGACCTAAGGGGCAACTTTTTCACACACAGGATGGTGCGTGTGTGGAATGAGCTACCAGAGAAAGTGGTGGAGGTTGATACAATTGCAATGTTTAAAAGGCATCCGGATGAGTATATGAATGGGAAGGGTTTAGACAGATATGGGCCAAATGCTGGCAAATGGGACTAGATTAATTTAGGGTATCTAGTCAGCATGGATGAGTTGGACCAATGGGTCTGTTTCCGTGCTGCGCATCTCTATTACTCGATAACTGCAAGGCTTGTCTATACACTGACACGCTCTCATTCACTATGATCATCATAAATTATGGAATATTGCAAAGAATCCTTTTGTACTTTCTTTATTAGTAAACTCCAAGGCCATGACCTTTGTTTAAATGTTTAACATAGGCTAAAATCCAAGGCCTTTATTCAAAGGATTCCACATCCATAATAAAACTTGGTGGACTGGAAATATTGCTCTATTAAGCTTATATCTATGGATATAACCAGGGATTGGTTGGACAAATGTTTCTCTGGTCAGAGTTTTATTCCAATTCATATGACTGTCAACTCCAACCCCACTGATTATTTGTTCCTTATGGTTCCTTATACAACCAAACAAGTTCTCACTGAATTACTCTCCATCCACATGTAAACATCATTTGATCCCTAGTTCCACCTGGGCTCAGGGATTCCTGCCAGACCCTAACTAGATAATTATGCCTGTGGCTCCCATTTAACTGCTGACCTCCCCAAACCTTTCGTGCCTACATTGCTCAGTCATTGCAAATGTTTCCTCAACCTTCCACTTTGTCAAATGCAAACCCACAATTATCAATGTGGTCAGATGCAGAGAGCCATATGTTCCTCAGGGATGCATAAACGTAAACCCAGGAACCTGGGCAAATTAGAAAGGCTTAAATCCTTCAAAAACTGAGGATGGGTCACTAGATCCAAAGCATTAAATCTGCATTCCTTCCACAGATGCTGCCCAGAGTTTCTCCAGCAATTTCTGACTTTGTGTGTTTCAAATCTCCAGCATCTGCAGTTCTTTGTTTTATTTTTGTGGGTAAATCCTAGTTCTGTATGCCAATATGCAGAACCTAAAATTGTTAATACAAAATTTAAGTTAATATAAAGCATTAAGTTTAAATATGAGGCTACAACAATGCAATTGATGGAGATGGGGGGAATAATTAATAAAGAATGGACCGTGGGATAATTAACCAGTTATGTCAAGCTAGCCTTCAGTGACACTACAGACAAGCCTCTGTGAGGTGCTGTGATGTGAAAGTGACGGCAATTGTCACATGAAGGAGATTGTGCTGGTAGTTTGGAACTAGAGTAGCTTAGAACAGAGATGTTTACTACAAGATCAACATGTGCAGAGAGTAAATAAATACTCAAGCACTGGCGTGACCCTACCTGAACAGACAAATCCACTTCAAATTAAGGTGAAATGAAGAAAAGAGGTGGTAACTATCGAAACATCCAAAAGAAAACGGGAAAGAGGAGGAGCTTAGGTCACTGCAAAAGTGAGGAATTGGACGGGAGAGGTCAGAGTGAATGGAAAAAGCAGGGATAGACGCATAAAGTGGAAGATTACAATGAGCTAAAGAAAAATGATAGGGATGGGGAAGAAGTACATGGTGGATAATGAAGGGAGCTCTAAGACCTTCTCAAGAATGTGCTCCCATGCTCCTAAAGCCCCAGGAGGGGATAAATAAGTACCAGCGCACTGTCACAGCTATGATATTGTATTAACATCTGTTACAGCCTGATATTATACTGGTGAAAGCTCACGGATTATTTTGCATGCGCTGGAAATGACTAAAGACTGCCAAAATAAATACTATTTTTTATTCCCCATTAACCACACTCTAAAATGTATTTAAGGCCAATTCTTAATTTAATATAACTTATTCAAATCTAATGCAGACATAATGACACACAGACTAAAACAAAGAGAATGCCAAATTCTAATGATTTTATGTGACCCCCTCTTACAAAGTAGAAGATTCGGCAGACACTAAGAAAGCAAAGAAAGATGTGCATTTATCTAGTGCCTTTCGTGACCACAGCATATCCCAAAGTACCTCACAGCCAGTAAAGAGCTTTTAAAGTTGGAATGTAGAATATGTAGCCAACTCACATACAAAAAATGCCTAAAGTCATCAATATAATAATGACTAGATACTCTGTTTTTCTGTATTTTGCTTGAGGGGCATATATTGACCAGAACACAGAGGAGAACCTCAATGCTCTTCTCCATAATAATGCATTACAGCTACTTGAGGATGCAGACTTTGTTCAACATTTCACCTGAAAGATGGCATCTTCAAAAGTGCTCCGATCCCTCCGCACCACACTGGAGTGCTAGCTTCAATTTTATCCTCAGGATCCTGCGGTGGCTCTCCAGTTTGCAGATGTTGCCATTGGTCAACAGTGGTCTCCTTCCTAGAATGCTTTTTCTGCCATCTGGCCCTGTAGGTTCCTGACAATAATTTCAAAAGATGCATGTCTTGCCAAAAAAAACTATTTTTCCTTTCCAAAGGAAAGATAAATATGGTTAACCACTAAATGGATAAATATGGCTAAAAAATACTCAATAAAAAAGAAGCAACAGAAAATATATAGCATTTTAGAAATTGTTAATCTATGCCAAGACCAAAAAGGAAAGGTCAGTCTTTTATCAGTCTAAGAACATCAAGTTGTTGATGTGAGCTTCTCATGAAATGCATAAATTAAATTATGACCAATTGGAATTTGACATTTGGTATTTGTTCTGATGAGTGCACAATGAAGTGTTGACAACATGTGTCTCTTTTCAGCAACATGAATTGTTATTCCATTAGATGAATGTGGTAATGTTTTAAAAAACTTCATTTGCTATAGTTCATAACGTCATAAGTTCTCCTCTCATGCCTTTTACAACTGAGCAGTATAATTGGGTTTGACTCTTCCTACAACTCATCTATGCATTGGAATGTAAAGACCATCCATTCAGTAGATATGCAGCGACTGGTTTGTCTCTCAGCTTGTCACAGACTTTGTTGAGTTTGTTGGAAGACTTCTCCAGCGCTAGGGACATAATTGCAAAGACATAGCTTCATGCATGACTTAAATTGTTTATTGCATGGAAGTGTAGCTCTTATACCAAATCTTTCAGCTGAAAATTACCCTGGAAAAGATTTGCAGGTGAAATTTAAAGATATCCGTTTTGGTTACCAAGAGCAAATCCAATAGTTTAAAAATCACTAATCAAGAGACTGCAATACATTGTGAAGGGGATGTGCAATGCCATCCTTTCAATAAATAATCCAATGGTTTGCAGCCTTTGTACTATCCAGTATCATCCTTGTCAACATGTGATGTGAGTACTAGCAGAGCAGGCTGCTATCAAGTGAAGAGATGGAAGAATGAAAATCATTGGATATAGATGTTATTTAAGGAGATTTAATAGATAAAAATGGTTGTCTCCATTCCAAAGCATTTTGATGAAGGGCTTTTCAAAGAGCTCATTCAAAACGCATCTTGATAGCAAAGATGTGAATGATTCGATCTGCTTCCTGTCATCAAAGCCTTCACTGCAGGTGTCAGTTGCAGCTCAATAATGGCATTTTTTTTCAATGATTGTGCACTTGTCTCCAGTCGGAAGGTCATGGGATAGTGTCACGCTCCAGAGACTGGAGTACGTGATCGATGATTACAACCAATTGATGTATCAGGGAAATTCTGCTCTATGAGATGTTCTCTGTTTGGATGCAATGGTTAAACCAAAGTCCTATGTACCCTTTCAGAAACAAGTTAAGAATATAATAATTAAGAGCAACAATGGGTCATTCAATAAGACCATGGCTGATCTGACTGGTCTCAACTGTCCCTCTGTCATGGAATCCCTACAGTGTGGAAACAAGCTGTTTTATCCATTGAGTCCACACCAACCCTCTGTAAAAAATCCCACTGAAGCACACCCTGTCCCTGCAGTTCCCGTGGCTAATCCTGCACATCCCTGGGCACTATGGTGTACCTACCTAAGCTGCACATCTTTGGACTGTGGAAGGAAACTGGAGCACTTGGAGGAAACCCACACAGACAAGGAGAGAATGTGCAGACTCCACACAGAGAGTCACCTGAAGGTGGAATCGAGCCTGTGTCCCTAATGCTGTGAGGCAGCAGTGCTAACCACGGTGCACCCCACCCCAATAATCCTTGACTCCCTATGGATCAAAAATCTGTCTAACTCAGCTTTGAATACATTCAATCATCCATTTTCGACTGGTTGCTGGTGTAAAGATTTCCAAAAAAAATGATCTTCTGGGGGAAGAAATTCATCCCCATTTCAATTTTAATGGGAGACCCATTATCCTGAAACTCACAGTGCAATTGACCGTGTATAAATAAAGGTAATCTTTCAAGGGCTTTTGTGATGTATTAGTGGAGTCCATAGCTTTGGGTTCAAGCCCACTTCCTCCAACAGTGTATCATAACATGTCGGATCCAAGTCTTGTCTGTTTTCTATTAGTTATTGAGCAACTTGACAGTTCCCAAGATGTTGCTCAAAGAACTAGGTAAGACAGATCATCGGATTACTATCTCATTGCTATTTCTGGGGAGCTTCTTATGTACAAACTGTCTCATACACTTCTACAGCTCAATAACTGTACATCAAAAGCATCTCATTGGCTGTATAAGACACTTGGGAACACCGAGAGGGAGGTGCTTTACAATTGCGCGGTCTTTCTTTCTGATTTGAAAACATGCCTGGCACAAGGAGCGTGGTGTTCCTAAAGACAGCTGAAATAGATACAGAGTCGTAGCTTTTTGTCATACACTCACCCACACGGGGATACAGGAAGAACAATACCAACTTGTACACCATGAGGATCGATGTAAGACAAATGGCTTTCCCACTCTATCTGTTTTTAGCAACGTGGTGTTCTTCTGCTCCTAAATAAGCAAATTGGTCCAAACAAGTGGCATGGGTCAAAAATATCATGTGATATTGAACTGTTTGTGGCATCACCTGGAATTGACCATCCCTTGTGCTCCCACCAGCACTGTCTCTGAACGTTAATGAACAACAGACAGAGGGTGATGTCCCATGTTAATACAGTACTCCATAGCAATGTTATCATGCAAGACTGGCTCCTGTCATCTGGTTTCTCAATCTAAGTGAGGAAATAGTTAATATAATGATTTTAGACTGAGTCATGTGTTAAGAATTTCAATTACTCAAATGGAGAGCTGTTTACATGTACTGGGGCTTTGTACAAAAGACAGAAAAAAAACCTCAGAGCTCTGTGCACAGATTGCGAATACTTCTCTGTCTAGACACAATGATTTCTAGCTGTAATGAAGCTGCTGCATCTATCATCACCTCAGCATTTGCTCTCAATGATCAGAATGATTCTGGCAAAAACAGGAAAACCAAATGGTCACATTCTGAGAAGTGAGCACTTACAGTCTGCAGGTCTTTGCTGCAGAAAGAAACAGCTAAGCACAGGGTTATAGGATCCCTTGATGGGAAGTTTCCAAATTCGCGGATGGAACAAGCTGTGTAGTGGATCATTACAAACATACTAGTCAAGGAAATACATTAATGCTTACATAAACTTTCCTATTTCAGAGCTTTACTGGAAACTGCAGAATACTGACACCAGTTTCCAATTGAAAGTTGAGTGTTTGAGCAAAGGGGAATTAGAAATAATTCCCAGCAACCCGAGTGACTGCAGATAACATTCCAGTTTTAAAGGTAACGGAGAAGTGCAAGGATCAATGCTGCTTCCTGCAACGTGATCCTTTTACAGCAGCTGTTTCTTCTCTATGCTTTAGGGGTAAAGAACTTAAGCCTTTATTGCTCCTTTCACGCCCACAGAAATCCTTCAAGTGCCTCACAGATACTTCTGCTTTGGAGACAAGCTCAGCAACAAATTTGCGGGTAGCAAGGATGGACAGACTGCCATTTAGATAAATGATCAGATGCTCTTTTTTTTTGTTGAGGGGTGAATATTAGTCCCACCAAACCAAAGGGCTGCTCTTCCATTAGAGAGAAAGCTGACTGGTGATGGTTTAACCTGAGGGTCACCATGCCTCAGGCAAAGGGATACATTGAGAAGGAATGCCCTTCATGGAAACCTCAGCTAGCACAGGAATTGAACACACGTTGTTGGCATCACTCTGCATCAGCAACCAGCCATCAGATAACTGAGCTAACTGACCCCCATTAGCTGGGAGCATACAATCCCCAACAAGTCCACACCGACCTTCCAAAGAGCACCCCACCCAGACCTATCCCCATAACCCTGCAATTCCCATGGCTAATGTACCTAACCTACACATCCCTGGATATTACAGGCAATTTAATATGGCCAATCCATTCAATCTTTGGACTGTGGGAGGAAACCGGAGCACCCAGAGGAAACCCACACAGGTACAGGGAGAATGTGTAAACTCCACACCAACAGTCACCCAAGATTGGGATTGAACCCAGGTCCCTCACACTGTGAGGCAGCAGTGCTAACCACTGAGCCACTGTGCTATCAAAGGGGTTCAGTGTTTTACTTCAAATGGTGACATGGGATGTTATATAGCCACATGAACGGATATATTTAATGTTGATTTAACATCTCCACCTCTGGCATTTCTCAAGACCTCCAGCAATTAACTCTCCTTCAGTGTAGCACTCACATTAGCCTGGGTTACAGCTACGGTAGTGCAACAGTATGTGACTAGACAGGTTAACCCAGTAGAACTGAAACACCATTTCTTGAGGCAGTTTAGGAATTTGAATTCAAGTGTTTGAAAAATCAGGAAAAAAAGAAATTTTCTGAAGAAGTGTCCAGACCCAAAATGTCAGCTTTCCTGCTCCTCTGATGCTGCCTGGCTTGCTGTGTTCATCCAGCTCTAAGCCTTGTTATCTCAGAAAATGAAGAGAAATAAAGCCAATATGTTGGAATGGAATTTTCTCACAATGTGTTCAAGATATGCAACTAGAAATAAGTACACATTTTGAATTGAGAATGGGGTATGTTGGAGGAAAAGGAAGTCAGAGAAAATCACACCTTGGGCCCAAAGTAGAAGATATGAGTATACAAGGTCAAGGATGTCGACTTGGGAAGCTTTCTGAAGATTGGGGGAATTATAACATTGAAACAGGCTTTAAGAAGAGACTGTCACTATTCACTGGTTTAATGACAGAAGAGTATTTGGCAGGAGATTCAGACTGTTCAATTTCAACAGTAAAAGTGCTTTATCATAAAGGAAGAAAGAACACTGAATTGGCAAATGATACAGCACAGCTAGAGGTCATTCAGCTCACCTCATTCTCCAAGCAGGTTATCATCTTAACTAAATCCCAACAGGGCAGCATAGTGGCACAGTGGTTAGCACTGCTGCCTCACAGTAGTTCGATTCAGGGTTCAATTCCACCTTTGGGTGACTGTCTGTGTGGAGTTTGCACATTCTCTCCGTGTCTGCGTGGGTTTCCTCCCACAGCCCAAAGATGTGTAGGTTAGGTTGTTTGGCCGTGCTAAATTGCCCATCGTATTCAGGGAAGTGTGGATTAGGTGTGTTGTAGGGGGATGGGTCTGGGTGGGATGCTCTGGGGTTCAGTGTGGACTTGTTGGGCCAAAGGGCCTGTTTCCTACTGTAGGGATTCTATGAATAATTCTATGACCTTGTAGCCAATGGAATATTATGTAAGTGGTATCTCTGGTGTAAGATTGAAATTGTAATAGTTGGTAAATAATGTTAGTATGGCCTATATCTTCAGCTCTCAGGTAACTGCAGAAGTAACTAGGATCAGAATGTATTGGTCATAATCTTCCAAACTCTTTCAGAATCATCACCTTAGACAACAAATGAAGAGACAAAAACAGAAATTGCTGGAGAAACTCAGCAGGACTGGCAGCTTCTGTGGAAAAGAAGGCAGGATTAACACTTCAGGCCCAGTGAACCTTCCTAAGAAGATATGAAGAGTGTTACATATGTCTCATGTTTTAAAATGTTCTTCAGGTTAAAGATTGAGATCAGTCAACAAATAAATGAGATAAATAATCAGATCAGCTATATGTATTTTCTGAAGAAGGGTCTCGACCCAAAACGTCAGCTTTCCTCCTCCTCTGATGCTGCTTGGCCTGCTGTGTTCATCCAGCTCCACAACGTTTTATCTCAGATTCTCCAGCATCGGCAGTTCCTACTATCTCTGTAGCTATTTTAGGTGTTGGTTTGGGGGTAGATGTTGGCTGAGAACTCCTAGCTCTTTTTCAAGAAATGACAATGGGGGTTTCATTTTCTCTTCAGAGGGCCTGGGTTTTAATGTTTCATCTGAAAGATGGTATCTTCAAAAGTGCAACGCTCCCTCACAGTATGCTGTACACCACTGAACAACATCAGTCTAGCTATTTGTTGCAGACACTGGTGTAGGCTGTGAACACCACAATCTCCTGACTCAAAGATGAGAGCGCTACCATTGAGCTACAAAGCTGACAGCCACGTTACATTGTATGTGCTGGGATGTTAACCACTACCAGATTGTGGTACAGATAATTTAACCTCTTTCCTTGATAGGGTGTAAGGGCCTACTTGGTTTACTGGAGTAGAGAAAAAAATGGCATCTCTTAATGAAAAAAGGCTCTTGCCTTAAAGAAGATGTAGTTTGTTGCATGGTAGCAATCATAAGACCATAAGACCATAAGACGTAAGAGTGGAAGTAAGGCCATTCGGCCCATCGAGTCCACTCCTCCATTTAATCATGGCTGATGGGCATTTCAACTCCACTTACCCGCACTCTCCCCGTAGCCCTTGATTCCTTGCGAGATCAAGAATTTATCAATCTCTGCCTTGAAGACATTCAACGTCCCGGCCTCCACTGCGCTCCGTGGCAGTGAATTCCACAGGCCCACCGCTCTCTGGCTGAAGAAATGTCTCCTCATTTCCGTTCTAAATTGACCCCCTCTAATTCTAAGGCTGTGCCCACGGGTCCTAGTATCCCCACCTAACGGAAACAACTTCCCAGCGTCCACCCTTTCTAAGCCATGCATTATCTTGTAAGTTTCTATTAGATCTCCCCTCAACCTTCTAAACTCTAATGAATACAATCCCAGGATCCTCAGCCGTTCAGATACATGTTATCTTAGTAAGATAGACATTGTTTCAAAGGCTATTGTGAGATCTGTAGATATAGGTCTGAACCCTACAAGAGACTACAATGTCCTGCCTTTCCCAACCCAAGACCTTATGACACCATCTGACTGGGTGGAGTTTAATGCAGTCCCCAACATTAACTCTTTGAGAACCAACAGTTCTTCATTCTGCCATTTACTCCTGTCCCAGGCTCAAGTTTTGTTTCATTACTTGTACAGTGACTACTCCGAGCAAACTATGTATGTTACTCATCACTTAAAATGATTTTCAAATTTAAAAGAAAATGTTTGTGGTATGAAGGTGTTGCTGACTAAACCAGCATTTATTGCCCATCCCTAGTTGCCCAGAGGCAGTTAAGAGACAACCACATTGCTGTGGGCCTGGAGTTACATGTAGGCCAGACCGAGTAAGGGTGGCTGATTTCCTTCCCTAAAGAACATTAGTGAATGAGATCCTTCTTGTGGTAATCAACAGTGTCTTCAAGTTTCACCACCTCCCATGATGGGATTCAAATGCATGCCCTCGGAAGATTAGTTTGGAGTTCTGGACTACCAACATAGTACCGTCATCACTAAACCAGCAGCCTCCCTATGAGGGGAGATTGGAATCACTCAACAGGGCACTAACTCTCCAGTGGCTAAAATGAACACAAGAACACAGCAGTTCAGGCCCTTGAGCCTGCTCCAACCATATGATATGATCATGGTTGATTTCATCTCAGCCTCAACTGTATTTTCCTGCCCACTCTCCATAACCCTTCAACCCATAGCTAATTAAAAATTTGTCTATATCCTCCTTAAATTTACTCAATGTCCCAGCATCCACTGCACTCTGAGGTAGTGAATTCCACAGATTCATGATCCTTTGAGTGAAGTAATTGAGAGAAGTAACACTTCAGGAAGCAAGGTGGAGGGCACTTACCTATCTACATCGATGGAGCTGAGATGGTCAAGAACATTCTAGAAGTGACGATCACGAACAATTTGTCCTAGAACACACATGTTGATGCGATGGTCAAGAAGGCACAACAACGTCTGTACTTCCTAAGGAGGCTAAGGAAATTCGACAGGTACTTACAGACCCTCATTATTTTTTACAAATATACCATAGAAAGCATTCTATCTGGATGTTTCACAACTTGGTACGGCAACTGCTCTGGCCAGGACTGTAAGAAACTACAGAAGGTTGTGAAAACAGCCCAGACCATCACGCAAACCAGCCTTCCATCCATTGACTCCATCTACACTTCTTGCTGCTTCAGAAAGGCAGACAACATCATCAAAGACCCTTCCTACCCCGGTCTTAATCTCTTCCAACCTCTTCCATCAGGCAAAAGCTTAACCATACAAACCAATGGGTTCAAGAACAGCTTCTTCCCCACTTTGGACTTCTCAAATTTCAAATCTGATGTTTATCTTACTTTTTGTGCACCTTCTCTGCAGCCGTAACATTGTACTCCTTACCTTGTTCTATCACGTTATGAACTTTGTATGGTATGATCTGCCTGTATTGCACGTAAAACAAAACAGTTCACCTTACATAGGCACATGTGACAATAATAGATCAAATCAAATCAAATATAATCATCCCTATTTTAAATCTGCAACCCCTTATCCTAAAACACTGATCTCTTGTTCTAGGTGGCCCCACATGAAGAAACATCCTCTCTATGTCTATGTTGTCAGTCCCCTTTAGATTCTTATACATCTCAATTAGATCTCCTCTCATTCTTTTAAACTCCAGGGAGTACAGGCCAAAATTGCTCAATCTCTCTTCATAATACAAATTTAACTGTTTGACTGCAAGAGAATTCAGGCAAATTCAATGTTCTACACTTTAATTTCTAAATTGTTGTTTTTTTACTTTAAATTATATAAGGCAGAGTGACAATTCTTTAGTGCAAACCCACGCACAGCCCAAGTACACTTGGAGAAGGGGAGAAGTGAGGAGATGTGAAAAGAATTTTGCAAGGCATTTCAAGCCTCCATATAGTCTTCTTCCACAACTAAATTAAATGATCTCCTATATCAAAAGCATTGTTCTATTCAAACATTCATGCAGAAGTAACCAGAATTTGGTCTTGTGGTGAATCAGAGTTGAGTCAACATTTATGTTCATTAAATTGCCACTTAATTAAGAAGTGAAGTGCTGAAGTTGCAGTGCATTCCATCCACTACTCACTTTGAAGGCATATTTTCCACAGCAGTGGATCTGGCTTCACTCCCGACCCCAGGTTTGTGGAGATTTTCACAGCATGGTCACTGATCTGCAGAAGAAGTAATGGTTTGTACATAATTCATAAACCTAGCGGTAGGAAGAGGGAAAAAATAGAAAAGAAAAATCAACCGAGCATATCACAAATGGCTGTACTGTGATATTTCTGAAATGCATGGTAAATATATTAGAGTCTGTCTAGAGAGGCACATCCCTCAGCTTGAGACCCTTTGCTTGGGTGTAGCTCCACCTCAGGCAATATTCGACAATAATTGATATATATTCAGATACTGATGGACCTGGGCAACATGGTGGCTCAGTGGATGGCACTGTGCCTCACAGTGTGCTCCAGTTTCCTCCCACAGTCCAAAGGTGTGCAGGTTAGGTGGGTTGGCCATGGGAAACGCAGGCTCACAGGTAAGGTAGGGGGTTGGGATGCTCTTTGAAGGGTCAGTGTGATCTCAATAGACCGAATAGCCTGCTTTCACACTGTGGGGATTCGATGGTTCTACCTGATTCTTGCTGAATATTCTCAGCCCTTTAAACAGCAAGAAGAACTGCCCACATTAAAGAAAGCCCCCATAGAACAGCACTTTTCATGAATCACAGAATCTTTGTGGTACAAAGGAGGTCATTCAGCCCATCCTATCTGAACTGGCTCTCTGAACAGTTTCACTTCATGCCAAGCTCCCAGCTTTTCCCTGGAACCCTGCACAGTTACCATTTAAATGCTCAGCAAACTCCCCCATGAATGTCTCAACTGAGCCTTGAATACTATCAAGAATGAATTAAATATAGTTCCTGGGGCTAAAGGGATCAAAGAGTATAGGAAGAAAGCAAGAACAGCTGACTGAGTTTGATGATCATCCATAATCCTATTGAATGGCAGAGTATACTTGAAGGGCCGAATGGCCTACTCCTGCTCTTAGTTTCTACATTACCACCACGCAGGAAGACAGTACACTCCAGGCACAAGTGAGTCAAGGAGGTGAGTTTCTAGCGAGTTAAGGGGTGAGCATGGAGGTGGGTGAGCGTGTACTCCCACATTGTCAATCATGTTAGTTTGCTACTCCCATTCTGACCAGCCCATGACCAGCAAGAAGCCAACTAAGGTAAGCTACAGGTTAATGAAGACTTAGAGGCAGACTGAAATTCCACTGTCATTCCCCTCTCTTGAAGCGGTAACCCAGTTACAGATGTGGGGTTCTCAGCAAACTTTGATGCCCTCCCTGGCCAGCTCATCCCAGCCTCATACATAGCTCCCCAATGGTGCCAACCCACATTAGTCACCTTTGGTCTGAAAAATGTTCAACGTGTTGAGAGGATGCCATAACAGCAAGTGACAGCTGCTTCTCCACTGCCCTCAATTGCAAAACCAATGTGCCATACACTGACTGGGTCAGGGAACGTCACTGCTGAGCCCAATGTGGGCTCAGGGCCCCCATTTAACCCCAACATTGAGATTCTGAGCCTAAAGATAAAGCCCTGCTGCAGTGGCATGGTGGTTCAGCAATTAAAACTCCAGCCTCACAGCGCCAGGGATCTGGGTTTGATTCCACCCTCGGGCAGCTCTCTGTTTGGCATTTGCCTGTTCTTCCTGAGTTAGCATGGGTTTCTGCCATTTTGGACACAACCACATCCATTGACAGTTATGAGATAATTAGCCAGATTCACTGTCTTAGTCATGTTGCTAATTATTTCCTCAATATAATTTTCATTAAAGCAACCAGATGCTGTTCAAATTGACAAGCTAAAGTCAAACACGCCAACTTTTACATTGTATAATTTCTTTAATGGGGAACTGAAAAGAATATCTCTCTCACTCATTTAGTATTTGCTCTGTAAATCACAGTTCCATTGGCCATTTCATGTCTTGTTCATCTGTTGCTGCAGACTACACAATGTGCAAATGCCTAAACAAATGTAGATAATGTAATGATGACTGTTCATTCTGATCCAGAACCAGGCTCCACAATGTTGAAACAGCTCTGGAATCGACACTGGGTTTGTTATGTTCTCATATAAGGGAGCCTGACTCTACATGATGATGTACAGTGATCAATCTGTCGCTTGTGTTCCCCAAGCAGACTCCCAGGTTGATTCGGACAGTTTACAACCTTGTTTCTGAGCTAAGCATGAAATTGTATATCCACCTCAACTCAAAGACACCCCGTCCACAGGATGACCCAGCACTATTGGTACATCAGTCCATTGGCGAGGGAAACCTGACTCACCTTGAACCACAACCTTCCCAAAGGGTAAAGAAACACTATAACAGCAGTGATACTTGGAACTAAATGTATCTCTAAATCATTTCCTCATAAACTGTCAAATCCTCTAACTTTTTACTCTGATGGCTCAATCTTTTAGCGAAGTACAAATTATGTTGCTTTTGGTCGAGTGTTTCCTGCCAAGAGGCTGACTGAGTTTCCTGCTGCCCACCTGCCGTGTTCCTCACCATTTCCTTGTGAGTGTCAAGTCCAATTTCCGCCCCATCATATCACACTCGGTTCCCGGACAATTCGCCAATCAGCGGATATCCCAGCACTCACCCGAACCCCTGGCACCAGTGCAACATTTAAAAGGCTGCATTGCACCTTCTGTCAGTGCGGAGGTGCCCAGCATATTTCCTGATATCTGACCTGGGCATGACAAACAGGGGGAAATCAGTCACCCGTTTTGTGGGCAGGGAGCTGGATGTCCTTCAGGGCGGAGGTGGCATTCCTCTCACCCCCAGCATTAACAATGGAAACCATGGCACCACACCATGCCAGCCTGGTCCCATGTTGCCAGCTGGGTTTGAGCATTCTCAGCCATCTGGGGGAATGCCCAGCACAGCAGGAAGAAGGTCAATGTCCTTCTCCATTGTGCTCGAGTAAGTGCTGCCATTTTCTCTCTGAGATTTCACACTTACTCTCTCTCTGGCACCTTCACACTTCTCACCAAGGTCCATATTCCACCCTTCTCCCTGCAACTCCTTCTCTCACTCACTCTCACCCGCCCCAACCCCTGACACCACTAACCCTGCATGCCCACTGTGCTACCACCTCAGTCACTGGGACACGTCCCTACCTGCACCAATGAGCCACCCAGTTTCATCTCCCTAATACCTGCCCCTGTCTCCTCCCAGGAGGAAAGCACACCATGATAGGGCAGAAAGAGCCAAAATGGGTGGTGTTCTGCCATTCATTCAGCTCCTTACCCCTAATCAGCAGAAGATCCCGAGTCTCACAGCACAGAACAGGCCCTGGATTGATGTCAGGCCTTGACCTACTGTGACAGGATTCCCTGAACAAAGATAATCGCCCTTGACTTGACTGAGGCCTGACAACAGCTGTGGCAATCTTCCTGGATTTATGCCTGTATTAAAGGCATAGCAAGACTGCAGGTATATAAGCCTGCTATCTCTGACTGAAGGGCAACACACAGAAAGGCAAAGCAAAGCAGGAATGTTGGGAGCATCCAGGTATGCTCGGAGTGAGTGAGTGCCATGACATTGAGTAAAGAACCCAGAGACGTAGCCTGACGCAGTCGATGAGCCGGGTGGTGTATCCCTGAGTGCACAGCTTCCTTGCTGCAGTGTTAGAATGAGCGTTACCTGGGCAGCCCAAGGTGCAGCACTGAAATACAGAAGTAAATGAATCAGAGATATGTCATAGGCATTCGTAGAGAGTGCCACACATTGATATCATTATTCATGGGATGGGGATGCATGTACCTGATGCCCATGGAACATGCCCTGGGACATGTCCAATGTTGAGGTCTTTTGGAACAAATGTCGAGTTGAGTGAGCAAAGAACCTGCCTGGGTTTCCATGGCAAGTTTTTCTGATTGCTAGTTTTACTGGTGAGTTTGGGAAGATTGCACACTGAATGAGTTGGGCTGTTCAATAACGTGTTTGACAACCAATGATGAGCATCAAGTGGGAACTCACTTGTGAGAATCTAATCACTTGCTGGAGACAGGGTGATGGCCAGATGATCTCAACATCGAGATGGGGCTTGTCCAACATCTTTCCCAAGGCTACCACTCATTTCGCCATAGCGCACGTCACTCAGATTATGCCCTATATTCCTATTTCCTATTCTTCATGTCCAAATTCCCCCTTCATGTCACTTAGATTTATCCCTTCACTTTCACTGGATCACAATCCTAGGACTCCATCCTCTTCTTCCTTCACTATGGATTCATTGACAGTGTGCAGTAGTTCAAGAAGGCAGCTCACTACAACCTTCTTAAGGGCAAGAAAAGATGAGAAGTAGATGATTGACTTGCCAGCGAATAAAAGATGCAAATTGGATGGAAGTCAAATCTCACATTGCAGCCTGCGAGATTAGGTTTAAGAGATATTTTTAATCAACCCATTCAGTTATAACATATGTCTGAGATAGGTGAGCTTATGAACACAGACCTTCTAACTAAAAGATAGCTATAATCACTGTGCCACAATAGCCCTGGGTTGTGCTTGAAAGTGAGTGATGTGCATATCAATGAGTAAGTGAGTCTAGCTGAAGAAAACAATCACAGCCAACTCCACATGTTGAAGTTTGGCAAAATACAGAGCAGCATACGCAGAGAAACCTCATTATCAGCAAGGTTATGAGTAGACACTTCTTTCTCAGATTTGTTAAAATGTTTCAAGCAATTATTGTGTAATTATCCTTACAATAAAGAACAACTGGACACTGTGCTAGCAGAGCTCTTAAATTCTTGGCAATAACTTGCTTGATACTTTGCAAATGATAGCTCCATTAGGCATGCGTCCAACGTTGGCAGTGGAAGCGTTATGGACCCTCTTTAAGCTGTATCTTTTTATTTATTATTCTTAAAATATTCAAAATGGTGCCAGATCATGGCGACAGTGGAAGCTTCTCACGGTATTTTACTGTATTTTCACTGTAAAATACACATGATAATAAAGTCATTCATTGATTCATTTCAAATATATGGTACCTATCACTAGGCAAGTGAGATATCTGGTCATCTAAATTAACTCATGGTCTCCTTCACAGGAGATGTGGAGTTTGCATGAAATCAGGTAACTGAGTCTAAGTCAGGTGTTAACCCAAGTGGTACTCTAAGTTAGCATCTTGAATGTCAACTCATTCTAGTTTTAGCCAGAAACTGAAGAAAGGCAACAGAACTCGGATTTCCGTGCTGACTAAAGATATTAGTTTCAATATTACCGCAATAATAATGGCAAGTTATACTCATTGTTACTGACATTGAGACTGGTGGTGTCTGTGAGGTTGGGGGGGCAGCTGGTATTCTGTAAGGGGGGCCTTTCAGAGTCATTTAATGCCCTTTTGGGTCTGACCAGGGGGCACTGACGGAGCATGCACTGTGAGCACTGAGTCATTGCTCACTGCCCACCTCAGTACTTCTGCCTGACCAGCAGGCACACTATGGATCAACGAGTGGGAGACCAAGGTTGTCAAGAAAAGGTTCATTGTATTATGCCCCATGAGTCAGATGGCAGGCCTTGGACTATCAAGGTGAAAGTGGTTCTTGCTGAACTTGACCCTGTACTAACCCCCACAGCCAGGGCCTCATTACAAGCCGCTTCTCTCACTTGTGGAGAATTATAAACAAACTGCACATTGCCAAGGAGTGTCCCCTCTACAGAACAATTAACGTATTAATTATATTCAACTCAGCAAATGAGGAGATTGTCACTTGACTTTGGAGATTGGAGTCGATAAGCCATGAATCCAGTCTTGTTAAAAGTTGCTGGATGATTCACCTTGTCCTGACATTGGGATCATGAAAACCCTTCATCTTGTCATAAGGTTCACAGAATGAATGAATGATTTATTGTCACGTATATGTTGAAGATACATTGGAAATTGTTTTGGTCACTGCAATCTGGCACCATTTTGAGTTACAATAAGGATAAAAAGAAATTACTTTAATAAGAGTTCAACTTCAGCTCACTTTGGCTCCAGGGCTTTTGCAAGGTCTCTGCAAGTTGTTCCGGTCCTCAAGGAGTCCCATTCTGGAACAACAATGACGACGTCAGCGCTCTAGGAGAACCCAGCTCTACTGCTGCTGCCACCTCCACGCCAACTTCGCCAAGAGTCCAGTCTCCAGGCCTACAGCCACCAGGAGTTCCCATTCCAGGCACTGGCACCACCAGGAATCCCGGCTCTGGGCCTACAGCCACCTAGAGTTCCCATTCCAGGCACTGGCACCACCAGGAATCCAGGCTCCGGGCCTACAGCCACCTGGAGTTCCCATTCCAGGCACTGGCACCACCAGGAATCCAGGCTCCGGGCCTGCAGCCACCAAGAGTTCCCATTCCAGGCACTGGCAACACCAAGAGTCCAGGCTCCAGGCCTGCAGCCACCAGGAGTAGACGGTCCAGCCACTGCCACTGCAAATCCAGGCTCTGGGCCTACAGCCGCCAGGAATCCTGATCCACAGTGCCAACCCCGCATCCACACCCCTGCCGATACTGCTCCAGACTCGAAGTTGAAGAAGAAAGGAGAAAGAAAAGACTAAAGGATGAAAAGTACATTGAGAAAACAATGTCACTGGCCTGGAGTGGACAGGCTCTGATGAGCCCAAACACTATCTACCATGGTGCTGCCATCTCGAGTTGAAAATGAAGTTGTTGCATTTCCACATTAATTGTCCAATAAACTCACCACAGAATGTTAGGGCAAAAAATGAACAGCCTAATCACCTTTCTCATAAGAAGATTTATGTCCCTGCATACTCATTCTGTCTGAACCAGAAGGGAAACAAAGAACCTTGTGAAATTTCATTACTGCAGATAGAAAATTGTTGTTGGGGATTATTATGTTTTAAAATTTTCTTATGTTTTATTTCTCTTTTATTTCTCTCTCACTTAAATCAATTTCTTTTCCTTTCTTTATTTTTCTTCCTCCACCAGATCCAACTATAATTTGTCTGATTTCCTTCCCCACTTGTTGTCTGTCTAAATCGAAATGCCTAAATCCCTTTGTTATCAGGATGACCAAGGATGAGACTGAGGACGATTCTGTCATCCCACAAGACCCAGGTGTCCTGCCATCAGCTGTTACTTCCAGCAAATTGTGCCATGCCATGCCATCACCAGCCGGAGTTGGGGGTGGGGGTCCATGAGCAAATGTTGGAGCAGACTCAGTGGGAGGAATGGCCTAATTTTGTTCCAGTCTTTTATACTTTTATGGGAGAGAAGTCACTTGATCAGGTACAAACATTTGCCTGGCTACTTTAGGTATAACTGAAACTCCACAATTGATGTTTCACACATGTGGTGAATGATAGTCAGTGGAAGGGTGTGGTCAATTAGACATGAAAAATAAAATCTTCTTTTGGGGGCAGAATGTGTAATTGAGTTACTGATTGGCTCTTTACAACTGTCTGTATCCAAGAAGTGAATGGTTCTAATGTCATGGTGATAAAAAATAAGATTGGATAAAAACATATAAACACAAGCTGATTAAACAGTTGGCTGCACTCAGAATAGAAGCATCAATTGGTCCAAATTGCCTTCCTCGTTGGCAAATGTCCTGTGATTTATACAGAAGCCAGCCTCACAAAATCAAATGGGTTGCTGAGGTGGCAGGAGATGGCGGGGAACCTCTAGAAGGGGTTGACCACTTGGGACTAGGGGCCATTGTAAACCTCTGTCGAATGTGAATTGGCACACAGTGTAAAACTCTGGCTGGTTAGAAAATGTACTGATTTGTCGCATCATTAGTAGAAACCATGGAAGCTAAACTAAAGAGTAAAAGATTATATTTAGATGCTGACCATGAGTTCAGATACAAGGTGAGACGGCTGTAATGTAGGTGTGTGAACATACACACAAATGGAAACAAACGAGCCAAATGGAAAGGAACTGCAGTTAAAGGGAGCAGACTGTAGTGGACCCACAACACAGTTCCATCTGTATTCCCTTTCATTACACACAATTCTAAATCCTTATTGCTGCTTATCTCTCTTTCTTGGGTGCCTTCTTAAACATGCCTAAGAAGAGGGACATAAGACCAGGAGTAGGCCATTCATCCCCTCGAGCCTGTTCACCATTCTAAATCACCTTCCTCAATGTCATTTTCCCACACCAACCCTTTCTGTAATTAGTAATTAGAAAGCTATCAATTTATTTCTTGATTATACTCAATAATTGGCTCTCCATTGTGTGTAATGAAAGGGAATACAGATGGAACTGTGCTGTGGGTCCACTACAGTCTGCTCCCTTTAACTGCAGCTCCTTTCCATTTGACTAGTAAACAGGTTACCTGTGTGTATGTTCACACACCTACACTACAGACCTCTGGTGTAGAGAATTCCAAATCTTCACAACCCTCTGAGTGAAGAAATCCCTTCTCCTCTCAGTCTGAAATGATTTGCCTTTTGCTCTGGGGCTTGTTCTGGAAACCAACCTCCAGCCAAGCCACCCTGTTGAGATTTTAACAATTTTGTAATTTTCAATTAGATAATAGACTCTCTTTAGTGCGGAAGCAGGCCATTTGGCCCATCGAGTTCACACTGACCCTCCAAAGAGCACACTGCCCAGACCCAGACCCAACCCACTACCCTATCCCTGTAACCATGCATTCCCCATGGTTAATCCACATCGCTGGACACTATGGGGTAATTTAGCAAGGCCAATCCACCTTAACCTGCACATCTTTGGACTATGGGAGGAAACCAGAGCACCCAGAACAAACCCATGCAAGCCAGGTGAGAACATGCAAATTCCACACAGACAGTCATCTAAGGTTAGAATCACAGCCAGGTCCGTGGCGCTGTGCAGCTGCAGTGCTAACCACTGAGCCACCATGCCACCTCTTATCACTTCTCATCCTTCTAAACACTGGAGAATGTAGGCTTGGTCTCCTTAATATTAATTGATTGATTGTCACGTGCACTGAAGTACAGTGAAAAGTTTTGTTTATAAGCAGTACAGGCAGCTCATTGTAAGCAACGGATGTACAGATCAAAAAGACTTGGACAGAGGCATACAGGTTACATTGCACAGGGTGTGCGCTATGCAAGATCAACATTAGCAAGATTAACATTATTTGAGGTTACAGAGTCCATTCATCAGTCTGATAGTGGCCGGGAAGAAGCTGTTCCTGAACCTGTTTGTGCGTGTGTTCAGGCTTCTGTATCTTCTGCCTGACGGAATAGGTTGTAGGAGGTCATTACCGGGGTGCGATGGGTCCAGGAAGTAGAATAGTGTACCTTTTCTATCACAATATCCTTCCTTAGAAAAGGGGGCCAGAGCTGTCCTCCAGAAACTAGGTGCGGTGTCACAAATGCTCTGTACAACGGAGTCAATTGAAGAATGGGTCAATGTTATAGTTTTGGCATTAAAGGGACAGAGAAGGAGGTGAGAGTGACAGAGACAGGCAGTGACTAACAGGAATGACAAAAATGGTAGTATCGGTGTTTGGTCACCAGTCAGGATTCCAAGCAAAGCTTAAGAGTAAGGTTTTATATAAAACCCGCAAGATCCCCACCAATAAAAAGCAAACAAGAAAAGAAAAAAGCATCTACGTTTGGAGGGCCTTACATGAGTTCTACCCCAAAGCTTTTCACAGCCAATGAAGTGCTTTTTGAAGTGTAGTCACTGCTTTAATACAGGAAATGTGGCAGCCAATTCACACACAGCAAGGCTCTGCAGGTAGGAACAAGGTAATCTGTTTTAGTGATGTTGGTTGAGGGATAAATATTGGCCCTAGAAAACAGGCTGAAAAGAGTGAAGGAAAATGACTGTTGGGATGGATTTAAAGGTCGATATTAAGCCAAAATAGTGAGGTAACCCTGGCATTTTATGAATCAGATTTATCAGACTGTGTACAGTGCTGGTTACTACAGTACAGTGCTGGTTGGTGTTTGAAAGGATTCTAAAGAGATCAATGTGAATATCTATATTTTGTGGGCAAGTTATGAAAAATGGAAAATGCAGGGTCGATAAGGTGATGTGACTGGCATTGTTAGTATTTTAGAGGGGCTCACAGCATCAACGATGGCAAGCTCTGAGTCTGTGGCAGTGGACGCAGTAACATTGATGCAACTCACTCTAAGCCTCCACTACAGCACCTTCCAAACTTATGACCATTTCCATCTAGAAGGACAAAGGCAGCTGGCATATGGGATCACCAGCCCTGCAAGTTCCCCTCCGAGCTACATGCCATCATGACGTGGAAATATATCACCGTTCCTTCCCTGTCACTGGGTCAAGTAACAGGAATTGCCTCCCTACCAGCTTGGTGAATATACTAAGGATACTAATGGTTCAAGAGGGGAGTTCACAACCACCTTCTTAAGAGTGATAATGGAGGGGCAATAAACCCAGGCACAACCAATAACACTTACAATCTATAATTACTCCAAGAGGATATGGACAGACTGGTTAGATGGGCCAATCAGTGGAAAATGGAATTCAATCTGGTGAGCTGATGCAAGGCAAGGGAATGCAAGAAGAACAGTAGGACCCTGGGGAACATAGAACATAGAACATTACAGTGCAGTACAAGACCTTCGGCCCTCGATGTTGCGCCGACCTGTGAAACCAATCTGAAGCCCACTATTCCACTACACTACACTATTCCATTATCATCCATATGTTTATCCAATGACCATTTAAATGCCCTTAAATTTGGTGAGTCAACTACTGAGCGCTGAGGATCAGAGGGACCTTGATGTGCATGTATGGCGGTCCCTTAAAAGAGTGGGACAAATGGATAAAACGTTTAAGGAAGCAATTACTTTATTGAGTCAAAACAAGGGGTTTTAGAGCAGGGAAGTTATTCTGGAACAAAGCTTTGGTTAGGCAGCAGCTAGAGTATTGTGTATAGTTCTAAAATCCATATCACAAGAGGGATGAGATAGCACAGGACAGGGTGCTGAGGAGATTTACCAGGATGTTGCCTGAGGTGTAGCATTTCAGTGATGAAGAGAGATTAGACAGACTGGGATCATTTGCCTTAGAGCCGGGGAGACTGAGAGAGGAGGACATGATTGTGTTGGATTAAAAATATGAGGGAAAAAGACAGCATTGAGAGGAAGGAGGTTTCCCTTTTGATGGAGAGATCAATGATCAAGGGTATAAGTTTAAGGTAAGGGGCAGGAGGTTTTGAGGAGATATGGGGAAAAAAGATTTCACCCCAAGGGTGATGGGGAATCTGAAACTCACTACCAGTATGTCTAGTAGAAACAGAAACCCCTAGAACATTTAAGCAGTATTTAGATATGCACTTGCAGTGCCAAGGCATACAAAGTTATGGGCCAAGTGCTAGGAAATGGTATTAGAATAGTTGGGGGCTTGTTTTTGACTGGCATAGACTTGATGGGCCAAAGGGCCTTTTTATTGATGTAGACCTCTATGACTCAATGACTGAATTGGAAAATAGTAGAACTAGAGCACTAGGAAGAAGGGTCCCAAACCAAAACGTCAACTTTCCTGCTCCTCTGAAGCTGCCTGGCCTGCTGTTCTCCTCCAGCACCACATTGTGTTGTCTCTGACTCCAATGTCAGCAGTTCTTGCTATCTTAGAGCATGCAGCCTATGTGCTTAAAGTGAGATAAATTCACAATAGCTCTGTGGAAACAATAGTTGAATAAATGATAAATCTATGGAACCTGTTACCCAGCAAAATGACAGGGTTAGCTTCATTCAAATGATAATTTGATAGATTTCTTCATTAGAAAATAGCATTTTCAGACAGGTCACATGAATAATTAGAGACATGACAAACAGTGAGTGTAGAATGTTTGAGAGAGACTGGTTCCATTATACCTTTGGTTCTCCATTAGGAATTTTCCTCAACACATGCCTGGGTCTGTTGTAATTTCAATAGGACTCTACTTTCGAGATGAAGTGTCATAGCGGACTCGAAACGATACCTCCATTTCACTTCCCACAGATGTTGCCAGACTTGCTGAGTTTCTCCAGAGCTTCCTATTTATGTAGAAGTTTATGCTGAACTCTGGACTGGGAAAAAAATAGTTTATCTACCTTCTCAAATCTTAAACATTTCAATTAGATCACCCTTAATCTTCTTCAGTTCTCTGGCCAAAGGCAGGCCATTGTTTATTGAATCAATACAAAGTGTTTTGCTTTTATATTATCAGTAAAATTTGTGAATGAGACATATTAGTCTGACTCCTCTTGTATGTTGTTCCAGTATGTTCATTTTAACTCCTGTTTCCTTATGCTGATTTCTCCCTCTGGGATGTTTAAGGGTAGATCTCGAGTCTAGCTCAGCCAGAACAACAACCGGTGTTGCTGTTAATTTGAGTCAATCTAGCCATCTGATTTAACCCCCTTTAATCATTTACTCTAAAGGAAATACACAGCCTACCTTCGTGATTTATTTTTATCTTCAGAATTACTTACTATCATCAATCTTTCAGATGGTTGAACACAATACAACATCTGGAGCTGGATGTCCTTTTAGTCAGAGATCATTGTGAAGGTTTAGCTACACATCAGTAGTTTGGGAAAGTGAAAAATGTGTTGGCGCCTAGTGTTGTGAACAACGAGAAGGTAGAGTGGGCAGTACCTTACCTTGTTTACTCTGGCGAAGTAGGTGAGCTCCCAATTCAGATGAAGAAGATTGTGGGCAATGAGAAAATGAGAATGGCACAAACCAAAGGTTCAAATGTTCCTCTGTCTTTTGTTTTCTCAAATGGAACATCTATCCATATCGTATTTCTAACAGGAAATTGTATTTTTATCGTGGGTTCTATAGCTGGAGGCCTGAACAGAGAGGGATGGCCAGCATTTCTAGAGCAGAGAGGGTACACTGTCTGTCCCTCTCTGCTCCAGACACAATCTCCGTCCCTCTGCCCCAGACACACTGTCTGTCCCTCTCTGCCCCAGACACACTGTCTGTCCCTCTCTGCCCCAGGCTGCTGGCCATCCCTCTCTGCTGACATACTGCAGGGTCTGTCTAGGAAGACTGTAATGTTTATCCAATTAACTTTATTTCTTATCTTTCTAACTTTTACTATGAATAACTGTAAGGTCATAACCTTCCTTTCTTTCACTTATCTATTTTGTATCTAAGGGTTATCCCTCGATACTTTGTAACTAAGGTGGCACCATGAGGGGTGACATTGTAAAGTTTTCACTGTATTCCTCTGCTTTTATATTTGAGTACACGTGACAATAAACCCAATTCCAATTCCAATCTTAAATCAGGAATCTTTAGAATAAAAATTGAAGTTTATGTTTTAAGATCTATTTAAATCTCATTGAGTTTATCTACTTTTTAACTGCAGTGTGCAGAGACAGTCAGATGCTGCCCTCTACAGGATGAAGCCTTTACTGATCAAAGAATCATAGAATCCGTACAGTGTGGAAACAGGCCTTTCTGCCCAACAAGTCCACACTGACCCTCAGAGCATCTCACCCAAACCCATCCCTCTATAACCTACCTAATCTACACATCCCTGAACACTACAGGCAATTTATTACGGCCAATCCACCTAATCTGCACATCTTTAGACTGTGGGAGGAAACTGGTGCACCCGGAGGAAACCCAGGCAGATGCAACCAGTCACCCAGGGGTGGAATCAAACCCGGGTCTCTGGCGCTGTGAGACAGCAGTGCTAACCACTGAGCCACCTTGCTGCCTCTACTAGCTACTAAAAATTATTTGGGGCAGAAACTTATTGGGGTGATGTTAAAAAGATAAGTTTGAGGGCACTCTATCTGAACACACGCTGCATTCACAATTACCATTCAGAAACATGGCTGCATGGTGACCATCACTCAGAACTGAGTATTCGAGGATATTCAGTGTTTAGGAAGCATATGCAAGAAAGAAAAGAAGGTGGCGTAGACGGATGAGTACATTAGAAAGTAAGGATCTCAGATCAGAAGTATAATGCGTGGAGCTAAGAAACAGCAAGTCGCTGTCAACATTAGCTGGAGTTATTTAACAGCTATCAAATAACAGTGGTAGTGTGGGGCATGGTACTAATCAGGAGGTGAGACAAGCATGTAGCATGGGCATGGGTGACTTCAATCTATATATAGACGGGGTAAACCAACTGAGCTTTAAAACTGTGGTGCTTAGGTTTTTCCAGCGTGTTAGGGATAGTTTTCTGGAACAGGATGTTGAAGAGCCAACATGAGGATCTAGTACAATGTCAGAAAAAGGGCAAAGTAACAATCTTATTAAAGAACCTCTGGGAATGAGTGACAACAATGTGATATAATTTTACCAGATGTTTGTAAGTGAGACAGTTCAATCTGAAGCGGAAGTGTTAAATTTGATTAAGGGAAATTATGAAGGCATGGGGTAAAAAAATGGCTATTGAGGATTGGAAAAGTGCATTAAAAGACCTGACTATACAAAGGCAATGGATATGCTTTAAAGAACTAAAACATAAGAACATAAGAAATAGGAGCAGGAGTGGGCCATCTGGCCCATCGAGCCTGCTCCACCATTCAATAAGATCATGGCTGATCTTTTCATAGACTCAGCTCCACTTCCCCGCTTGCCCACCATAACCCTTAATTCCTTTCCTGTTCGAAAATCTATCTATCTTTGCCTTAAAAACATTCAACCTAGTAGCCTCAACTGCTTCACTGGGCAGGGAATTCCACAGATTCACAACCCTTTGGGAGTAGTTCGTCATCAACTCAGCCCTAAATCTGCTCCCCCATATTTTGAGGCTATTTCTAGTTTCACCCACCATTCGAAACAATCTCCCTGCTTCTATCTTATCTAAGCCCTTCATAATTGTATATGTTTCTGTAAGTTCCCCCTCCTTCTTCGTCCAAGGCCCAATGACTACAGTACCAATCTACTCAATCTCTCCTCATAAGCCAACCCTCTCAACTCCAGAAGCCACCTTGTGAACCTCCTCCATACCCACTCCAATACCTGTACGTCCTTTCTCCAGTAAGGAGACCAAAACTGCACGCAGTACTCCACGTGTGGCCTCACCAGCATGTTATACAGCTGCAGGTTACACGTTAACTCTGATTTCTCTCCACAAATGCTGCCAGACCAGCTGAGCTTTTCTGACAATTTCTGTTTTCATTGCAGCATAACCTCCCTATTGTTAAACCCCATCTCTCTAGCAATGAAGGACAATATTCTATTTGCCTTCTCAATTACCTGCTGCACCTGCAAGCCTACTTTTAGTGATTCATGCACAAGGACACCCAAATCGCTCTGCACAGCAGCATACTGCTATTTTTCACCATTTAAATAATAGTCCTTTTTGCTGTTATTCCTACCAAAATGAATGACCTCACATTCACCTCCATTTTACTCGATCTGCCAGACCCTTGCCTACTCACTTAATGTATCCAATCCCTCCGCAGACTTCCAGTGGCCTCTGCACACTTTGCTGTGCCACACATCCTAATGACATCTGCAAACTTTGGCATACTACACTTGGCCCCCAACTCCAAATCATCTTTGTAAGTTGTAAACAATTGCATTCCCAACACTGATCCCTAAGGCGCACCACTAACCACTGATCGCCAACCAGAAAAATACTCATTTGTTCCCATCCTTCATTTTCTGTTAGTAAACCAATCATCTATCGATGCTAGTACATTACCCATAATGCAGTGCACCTTTGCCTTATGCAGCAGCCTTTTATGCTGCACCTGATCAAACACCTTCTTGCAATCTAGATATACCACATCTACCAGTTCCCCTTTGTCCATCGCGCTTGCAATGTCCTCAAAGAATTCCAGTAAATTAGTTAAACATGACCTGCCTTTCGTGAATCCCTGCCTAATGGGACAACTTCTGGTCAGATGTCTCACTATTTCTTCCTTGATTATAGGTTCAAGCATTTTCCCCATTATAGAAGTTAAGCCAATAGGCTTATAGTTACCTGCCTTTCGTCTACCTCCTTTTTAAACAGTGGCTTCACATCTGCTGTTTTCCAATCTGCCAGAACCACTTCAGAGTCCAACAAATTTTGGTAAATTATGGCTTATTAAATGGCTTATTATATAAATTATTCATGACTTACAGCAACAATACATTTTTTCCGAATGCAATAGAATCGTGGCCACCAAGGGAGTTCAGGGTTGTTTAAGACTAAAAGAGAGGCAATGGCCTAGTGGCATTATCACTGAACTGTTATTCCAGAGATCCAGACAATGTTCTGGGTACCCAGGTTTGAATCCCACTGTGGCAGATGGTGGAATTTGAATTCAATAAATGTCTGGAATGAAGAATCTAATGATGACTGTGAACCCATTGTCAATTGTCAGAAAAAACCATCCTTACCTCATAAACCAACACTCTCAACTCCAGAAACCACCCTAGTCTGATGTTCTAGCCTACGTGTGACTCCAGGCCCACAGCAATGTGAGTGACTCTTAAATGCCCTCTGGACAATTAGGGATGGGCAATAAATGCTGCCTAGCCAGTGACACCCTCATCCCGTGAATGAATAAAGGAAAAGAAAAGGACTATAAAGTTGCCAAAAATAGCAATATTTCCAAGGATTGGGTGGCTTATAGAAAACAACAAAGGAGAACCAATGAACTGATAAGGAAAATGAAAACAGGACATGAACACACTCTAGCAAAAAAACATAAAAGCAGACTGCAGAAGCTTCTATAGATATGTATAAAGAAACAAATGTGGGTCCATTACAGGCACAGTCAGGACCATTTACAAAATGAAACAGAGAAAAGGAAGAAAAGCTAAATTATTATTTTGTGTCTGTTTTCACTGAAGAAATGTCCCAGACCTAGAGATCCAAGGGGCTCAGGAGAATACGGAGTCGAAGGAAACTGGCATCAATAAGAAGATTGTAATGGAGAAATTAATGGCTTCGAAAGTGATATGTTCCTGAGCCGTGATAACAAGCATGGGGCTGGATGAACACAGCAGGTCAAACAGCATCATAGGAGCAGGAGAACTTGACATTTCGGGCCTAAACCCTTCATCAGAAATGGGGGAGGGGAAGAGGGTTCTGAAATAAATAGGGAGAGAGGGGGAGGTGGATAGAGGATGGATAGAGGAGAGGATAGGTGGAGAGGAGGCAGAAGCGTGGAGGCGGAGGCGGCTGCGAAGCCTCTTCTAAGGATGCCTACCCTGAAGAAGTTACCCTCCTCCCTCTGGACAAACCTCAGGGAATCTCTCTCCCACTGCAACTCTCTCATCACCTCTTCGGCCTTGAAACTGCTCGACCACGTCCTGAAGCAAACCAGGTACTCACCTTTGTCCTCCTCCACCCACATATCAACGAATACCGCTCACGCTTGAATATTGATCAGTTTTTCCGCCGCCTCCGCCTCCACGCTTCTGCCTCCTCTCCACCTATCCTCTCCTCTATCCATCCTCTATCCGCCTCCCCCTCTCTCCCTATTTATTTCAGAACCCACTTCCCCTCCCCCATTTCTGATGAAGGGTTTAGGCCCGAAACGTCGAGTTTTCCTGCTCCTATGATGCTGCTTGACCTGCTGTGTTCATCCAGCCCCATGCTTGTTATCTCGGATTCTCCAGCATCTGCAGTACCTTTTATCTCTGTTCCTGAGCCGTGATGGCCTTCATCCCAGCGGGTTGACAGGGGTGGCTTTAGAAATAGCCAATGTATTGGGGGTCATCTTCCAAAATTCTATAGATTCTGGAATGATTCCTATGGATTAATAGGTAGCAAATATCACTCCAACAAAGAAGCAAGAGAGAGAAAACAGGACTACAGAACTGTTAGCCTTACATCAATAGTTCCGAAATTGCTAAAATCGATGATAAGGAATGAGATAAATAGACACCTGGATGATAATACTCGTATTGGGCATGATCAGCATGGACTAGAAATGGAAAATCACATTTAATGGAATTGTTGGAACTTTGTTAAAAAATGTACAAACAAAATTGTTAAAGAAGAGCTGACGGCTATGAATATCAGCTTGCAGATGGTTTTTGAGGAAGCCCCCCACAAGAGACTGGTCAGGTTAATTAAAGCAATAGCATAGGATGTAATGTACTCACATGGATTAATGATTGGCTAACAGACATAAAATAGACAATAATTAGAAATAGGTCGTTTTCACATTGGCCGGCTCTGTCTAGTGGGGCACCACAAGGATCAGTACCTGGACTCAGCTGTTCACAATATATACCAATGTGTCAATGAAATATTTCCAAATTTGCAGATGATATAAAGCTAAGTGGAAATGTGAGCTGTGAGAAAGATGTAAAGTGACATCTTGCCTTCTCCCTATCTCTGTGATCTTCTTACAATTCTCCACAAAAATTTTGTGTTCTTCTATATTCCAGTTTTTTGTCTTTCTTCCACTCCCTCTGCCCCATCATTGATGACTATGCCTTCAGCTGTCTAGGCACTCTGCACTGGAGCTATCTGCTTTAATCTTGCCACCTCTTCATCCTCCATCACTGCCACTTCATATTAATTGTTGGCTATAGGAGCTGCAAATGTTCCTAGATATAAAGGTGCCATACAAATGCGAGTCGCTTTTTGCTGCTGCTGTTCGTGAGCAACGCAAGTAAGGAAATCAGTTGCATTCACTTTGAAAGCTTTATTTATCAATTTCATGTAAAATAAAATCAATTGAAGGTTTCAAATTCCCTAACTGCTACTTGTAGTGCAAGTGTAAGGAGTCTCCTGTTAGTTTCAGTCTTTCTGCCGTTTAGTTACTAGTTGGGCAGAGCAAGGTGCAGTTCAGATCAGAGAGAATGTAGAGTCACTGACTGGCAGCTGATTCTGATTCCCAGAAATAACTTGTGAACAATCCAAATAAATTGAAAGGCACTTGGGATGCAGTAGTAATGTCCCTACCTCTGGACCGGGAGACCTAGGTTCAAGTCCCGCCAGTTCTAGAGATATGTCATACCTTGTCCGAACAGGTTTATTTAAAAAGCCTAAATAAATTGATTGTTGTCTGACAATTGTAATGATTGGAACAAGGTCAGCCAAGTGGATCTGGTAGAATGAGTTTCCTGATTGGGGCTGTTAACCTGTTCCAATCAGGGAGCCCTTGCTGATAGACATAGACAAGAGTATCAGAGATTCTATTCACTCAAGGAGCCAGCTCTGAGCTAGCTTGGTCAGTGCTGTGTCATACACACGTGTAAATAAAGGGTGGCTCAGTGACGGGGCACCAGCCTTTGTGGAATTATTTCAACAATCCGTATGTACAGCACCCACTGCATTGCCTCTACATGCACACTCTGTGTACTTTCCCAAAACATAATCAATGTACTAAAATGCAAATTGCTCTTTATAAAGGCGCATTGATAACTTCAGTTTTGTCCATGCAGCTCTTCGATTAGTTCAGTTCATTTTACTGGCTTACGAAAACAATGTTTAAGAGGCATTTAGACAGATGCATCAACAGGCAGAGAATAGTGGGATATGGACCATGTGCAGCCAGATAGAATTAGCTTAGAATGGCACCCTGGTCAACACAGACCAGGTGGATTGAAGGACCTGTTCCTGCGCTGTACTTGGTTATGCTCTATGCCTGTGCTGTGCCAAGTATGTAGGCTGGACATCCCAATGATAGTGGATTGATTAAATCAGCATGTCTCATAATAGGCAGAATCGCAACTGTACTCAGCTAGAGACAAAAGGTACTGCAGATGCTGGAGAATCCGAGATAACAAGGCATGGGGCTGGATGAACACAGCAGG
>JAHRHZ010000048.1:4695512-4713156 GCA_024137785.1 Ginglymostoma cirratum | reverse complement strand
CACACACACGGACACACACACACTCAGACACACACACACATACATGCACACACTCACACTCACACACACGGACACACACACACTCTCTCATACACACACACAGACACACACGTGCATACACACACACACACGGACACACACACTCAGACACACACACACACATACATGCACACACTCACACACACACACGGACACACACACACACTCTCATACACACACACACGCACACACAGACACACACGTGCACACACACACATACGCACACATGCACGCACGCACACACACACACACACACACACATTCTCTCTCTCACACACACACAGACAAACACCCACTTACCCTGTTTGTATATGAACACACCTCTCCTTGCTCACTCAGGTGTGAACCCAGAGATGCTCCCCATTGCAAGACCTTCCCATTTTGATTTATTAAGGGTAAGAGACCACAGAGGAATAAAAGGCCATTCAGTCTTGTCCTACATACGTGCACTGCTATCCCTCAGATCATGGCTGTTTCTACACTTCAACTTCATTCATCTGCCTTAGCTCAACTCCTCTAAATGGGTCTAAAAAAAACCTCTCACATCCACAGTTTCTCAGAGTGGTTTCTGCCTTCCTGAACATTTTATGGTCTTTGGGAAATGTAAACAGCTATGTTCCTAATGTTGGAATTGTCTATAAATTAGAACAAAGTTTAACATATAATCCCTGGTCTTTGTAGCCATCTTGTGGCTTCTTGACAATACTGCAGTATTTCAGAGATATACAGAACAAACCTCTTTTTAGTTATGCATTGTTATGTCTGATCCTTAATCAGAGGTTCTCTGTACAGCATCTAATTGCTGCAAACATTAGAATTGCTTCCTCCTTTAAGCGTTTTGGCAATGAAATTTGAAATAACTCCACAGAGGCTGGTTTGCCATCACCAAGTCACCCTGTATTTACACATGGAGAGTCCTTGACACTGATCCAGCTCCCTCAGAGCCAGCTCTCAGAGTGAGCAGAGCCTCTGATACTCCTGTTTCTATCTGTCAACCGGGGCACCCTGATTGGGCCAGGTTAACAGCCCCAATCAGGGAACTCATTATCTACGCGTTCTGCCTGGCTGACCTCATTACAATCACCACAAAATTGCCCTCCACAACCAGACAGCCCGTTAAATTGCTGAAGGCAAATTCACTTCAATTACTAGGCCTCAGTTTAATGTTTGCAATATGTCTCCCTCTACAACAGTAAGGGCAGAGTTGGGGTCGGAATAAGATCAGAGCCAGAGCGGAATATGTGAGTCGGAGGAGGGAGCTGGGAGCACATGTGGAAGCAGGAGCCAGTCTCAAAGGGTAACAGGGACAGGCCGGCTTATCATCTGTCCCCTGAGCCTCGAACTAGATTACCCTTAACCACAAAGCTGTCTCGCACCAAGTTGCTTTGACAGATTTTTCAATAAACCCATCATCTCTTTGACTCCCAGTTAAGCCAGCGGGTTCTGAGTATACAGGGTTATAATGTATACAGCAAACACAACATTCCAACCATGAGTGAGAACTCATATTTTACAAATTACTAACTATTACTTCAACCAACATAAGCAAAGTACTGCAGATGTTGTGGATCTGAAAATCAGCAGAAAAAGCTACAAAATACTCAGTTCAAATATAGAGAAAGAGAGAGGCCAATGACCTCTCTTTCAGAACAGGCTTCAACTTTGGTCTAGTTGGAGAAGTTGGAGATACAGAAGTGCCAGTAGTCGTGGAAAGTCTCAGAAGTTAATTGGCCTCTCTTAACATGTTAGCAAATTTGGAGAAAGAAGTTGTACTGAACATTTATAAATAACTGGGTAGACCTCAGCTGAATGATGTCCCAATCTAGACAACACACTTTGGAGACTAAGTTGAAGCCTTGCTGGTGGCAATGGAGTTTGATTCAGTGGAGATGAGGGACTTTTACTGGACAGCATGGAGAAACATCCTTGAAACAGATTTCATTTAAGAAAAATTTAATAGAGGCCAAAGTGATTGTGGCTTCATCACTTCTCAGATAAAGTGAAGAAGAATAGGTGGCAGGAGGGATCAGCAAAGCTGGGTTCATGTCACTTACAAGAGACCCTGAGAGAGCTTCTTGTTAACGTAGTGAGTTGCTGTGATGTGTCATTCACTGCCAAAAAGTGTACTTTTATCCGTAACTTCCAAAAGGGAATTGGAAAAGTACTTGAAAAGGGGTGGGATTAATTGGATAGCTCTTTCAAAGATGTGCTGCAGGCATGGTGAGCTGAATGGCCTCTTTTCCTGCTGTATGATTGGATGATTCTCAATCTGCCCATGTTAGTGTAGAACCTCTGTGTCTCCCAGATTTCCCTCCATCTTCAGGTGAGGTGGGGCCAACAGTGCAGAGAAAACTCAATGTTGGGGCAAGTTGAGGAAAAGAGCTTAGATAAGCAAGAGCGGTCATGAGGGGTCATGACAAAACACCGGCAGGTAAAATAAAGAAATTCAAAATAAATCCAAAGGCACATTATGTGTACATTAGGGGCAAGATGATAGCCAGGTAAAGAGTGTGGTTTATTAGGGCCCTATGTGGCAAACAGTGAGGAGGCTGAAGTCATAAGTGAGCTTTTAAATGCTTATTTTGCATCTGTATTCACTATAAAGAACGATGTTGGTCTAGATTTTAGGGAAGGGACTGTTATATAGTTGAACAAATGAGCAACGAGACAGAGGTGATTGTCATTGTATTAGCAGCTGAAACTTGGACAATTCCAGGCCCAAATGAGAAAGATGAGGTATATCCCAGGCTGCTGTAGGAGGTAAGGGAGAAGATTTCAAGGGGCTTGACATTAATTTTCAGATCCTCACTGGCCATCGAAGGGGTGTTAATGGTTTGGAGGACAATTAATAGGGTACCATTTATTCAAGAAGAATGGTATGGATAAACCAGGAAACTATAGGCCCGTGAGTTCAACATCACTGACAGGAGAACATTTGGAAAAAATTCTGATGGACAGAATTATTCTCCACTTGGAGAGAGAGAGTTAGTTAGTCTTAGTCAGCAGGGCTTTGTCAGGGAGCGATCCCCTCTGACAGATTTTATTCAGTTTTTTCAAGGAGTCTAGATTTGTAGACAAGTGTAATGCAGTAAATGTATTTCACATAGACTTCAGTAAAGCTTTTGACAAGGTGGGAGCATTGCCAAGAAGGTAACAACACAGGGGATCCAGGACAATTTGGCAAATTGGATCCAAAACTGTTTTATGGCAGGAGGCAGACTGTGAGGGTTAGGAGCTGCTTTTGTGACTGTTGACCTGTGTCTAGTGGTGTACAGCAGGGCTCAGTACTGGGTCCCTTTGCTGTTTGTCATGTACATTATGGTCAAAACAAGTTTGTCGGAGATTTGATCAATAATTTGCAAATGACAAAAATTGCTGACTTGGTAAATAACGAAGGGGAAAGACTTAGACTACAGTTCATATAGATCTGCTCATTTGAGTAGGATAATGGCAAATAGAATTTGAACCCTGAAGGGTGTGAGGTGATACATTTAAGGAGGCAATTGAGACAAGGGAGTGTACTTTGAAAGGTAGGACGCTGGGAACTGGTGAGGATCAGAGGGATATGTGCATGCCCATTGGTCCTTAAAGACAGGTAGATAAGGTTGTTAAGAAGGTGAATGGGATACCTGCCTTTATTAGTCGAGGCATTAAATACAAGGACAAGTATGTTATGACGGAGCTGTGTATAACATTCATTAGGTGACAGCTGTAGTACTGTGTGCAGTTCTGATCACTGCTCTGCAGGAAGAATGTGATTGCACTGGAGGGGGTGCAGAGGATATTTACCAGGATGTTATCTGGCCTGGAGTGATTCAGCACTGAGGAGAGACTAGGCAGGCTGGGATTGTTTTCCTTAGAAGAGAGAGGGCTAAGGGGCAACCTGACTGAGGTACATATAAAATTGAGAGGGTCACATATAGGGTAAATAGGAAAAATATGCTCCCTTTAATACAGTATCAGCTCTGCCTCAGCCTGTCTGCTGCTGCAATCATTATTCATGTCTCTTTCAATTCGAAGCTCATCACCTCCAATACTGTCCAATGTTCACAACATTGTATCCTCTGGAAAACTTCAGTTCACACTAAACTCAATACTGTTATAGAGTCACAGAGGTCTACAGAACAGAAAAAGGCCTTTTGACCCCTCCTATCTGTGCCAGTCAAAAACAACTAGCTAACCATTTCAATCCCATTTTCTAGCACTTGGCTCATAGCCTTGCAGGCTTTGGTATTGTAAGTGCACAGGTAAATACTGCTTAAATGTTATGAGGGTTTCAAAACTCTCCAACCCTTACTGGCAGTGAGTTCCAGATTCCCACCACCCTCTGGGTGAAAAAGATTTTTCTCACATCTCCTGTAACCCTTCTGACACTTTTCGTTAATCCATGCTCCCTAGTCATTGGTTCGTCCAGTAATGGGGGAAGCTCCTTTCTGTCTACCCTATCAACGTCCCTCACAATTACATACATCTCAATCATATTCCCTCTCAATCTCCTCTGCTGAAAGGAAAGCCATCCCAGTGTGTCCAACCTCTCTTGGTCTATTGACTAAATTGTATCTTACTTCAAGTCCTATTCACCTTTTATCATCTTTGCTATGCAGCCTTAGCTCCTACTCACTTAGTGCCTCAAATTTCAAATTCTTAGCTCAGTGATTGAATTGTTTCATAGTCTCAGTTGCTCACCATCCCTGTTACCTCTTCCAGTTCTACAAATCTCGTTTTGTTCTGCATACCCTCATTGGTGGCTCTATCTTCAGTTCCTGAATCCTGGGCTCAGAAATTTGCTTAAACTCCTCTGTGATTCTTCCTTACCTCAGATGACAATGCTTATGGTTGTCTTCAGCAATGTAAGAAACCGAGTGTGAATAGTGTGGTATTGAAGAATGCAACAGACTTTTCTTATAGTTAATAATTATGTACATGCATTACATTCACAGGCACATAAGTGTCTGGGGTAACATTAAACTGAGAGATTGAAATGCTTCTTATAGCATATCATGCTTCAGGTGAACCAGTTAAGTTAAGAGTCTGAACCCTTTATATCCTCAGGTCACATGCTATAAACCAGTGATTATAACATGAGAACAACTCTTAAAGGTACACTGACATAATAATCGCGATACACAACATCACATCTCCTTATCAAGGCACTCCTTAAAATTTATCACTTCCAAAAACTTTCCCTCTTCCTTCCTTCTTAATATTTTGCTTTCGATTAGATCTGTCTCAAACACCCTAATTAGAAAAGGTTTCCATGGAAAAGGTGTTAAATAAATGCTACATGTTGTCTCTTTCTACACAAGGATGAATATACATAGAATCCTCACAGTGCAGAAGCAGGCCTTTCGGCCCATTGAGCCTACACCAAACCTCCCACCCAGACCCATACTCTTCCCTATAAACCCTGCATTTCCAATGCCTAATCCACCTAACCCACACATCCCTGGACACTACAAGCAATTTAGCATGGCCAATCTACCTAACCTGCACATCTTTGGACTGTGGGAGGAAGCCAGAGCACCCAGAGGAAACCCACACAGACACGGGGAAAATGTACAAAACCCGCACAAACAGTCGCCTGAGGGTGGAATTGAACACAGGTCCCTAACACTGTGAGACAGAAGTGCTAACCACTGAACCATCTGCCACCCCGCTTACATGTATCTGTGTTTCTTGTGTACGTATGTCTGCGGTATATATGCATTACTGTGCTTTCCTAGCTGGTCAGGCTTCTCATTACACTGGCACAAATGTGGTGTTTGGTTGCCCGAGTGGAAACAGCTCAGTTTGTACAGCAGCTCCTTCCTGACAGACGTCTGTCGTGGCCTTGAAAGAGTTCAGAATTAAACATTAAAAGACAGATTCAAATCAAAGCCGGGTGTCTCTAGATATCCTGCCTACTGTTCAATGAAAGTCAAACAAAGGAGCCAGCAATTTGCTAACTGTGGGACATGGCTGTGAGCAAACTGTGGACAGTGACAACAGATAACAAGGCATGGAGCTGGACGAACACAACAGGCCAAGCAGCATCATAGGAGCAGGAAAGCTTGACGTTTCGGGCCGAGACCCTTCATCAGAAATGGGAGAGGGGAAGAGGGTTCTGAAATAAATACGGAGAGAGGGGGAGGCGGATAGAGGATGGATAGAGGAGAGGATAGGTGGAGAGGACACAGACAAGTCAAAGAGGCGGGGATGGAGCCAGTAAAGGTGAGTGTAGGTGGGGGTGGGTAGGGAGGAGATAGGTCAGTCCAGGGAGGACGGACAGGTCAAGGGGTTGGGATGAGGTTAGTAGATAGGAGATGGAGGTGGGGCTTGAGGTGGGAGGAGGGGATAGGTGAGAGGAAGAACATGTTAGGGAGGCGGGGATGAGCCAGGCTGGTTTTGGGTTGCGGTTGGGGGAGGGGAGATTTTGAAGCTTGTGAAATCCACATTGATACCATTGGGCTGCAGGGTTCCCAGGCTGAATATGATTTGCTGTTCCTGCAGCCTTCGGGTGGCATCATTGTGGCATTGCAGGAGGCCCAGGATGGACATGTCGTCTGAGGAATGGGAGGGGGAGTTGAAATGGTTCGCGACTGGGAGGTGCAGTTGTTTGTTGCGAACTGAGCGCAGGTGTTCTGCAAAGCGGTCCCCAAACCTCCGCTTGGTTTCCCCGATGTAGAGGAGGCCACAACGGGTACAGCGGATGCAGTATACCACATTGGCAGATGTGCAGGGGAACATCTGCTTGATGTAGAACGTCTTCTTGGGGCCTGGGATTGGGGTGAGGGAGGAGGTGTGGGGGCAGGTGTAGCACTTCCTGCGGTTGCAGGGAAAAGTGCCGGGTGTGGTGGGGCTGGAGGGGAGTGTGGAGCGCACAAGGGAGTCATGGAGGGAGTGGTCCCTCCGGAAAGCAGGCAAGGGTGGGGAAAGAAAAATGTCTTTGGTGGTGGAGTCAGATTGCACATGGCGGAAGTGTCGGAATATGATGCGTTGGATCCAGAGGTTGGTGGGGTGGTACGTGAGGACGAGGGGGATTCTTTTTTGGTTGTTATTGTGGGGACGGGGTGTGAGGGATGAGTTGCGGGAAATGCGGGAGACACGGTCGAGGGCGTTCTCGACCACTGTGGGGGGGAAGTTGCGGTCCTTGAAGAATGAGGACATCTGAGATGTACGGGAGTGGAATGTCTCATCCTGGGAGCAGATGCGGCGGAGGCGAAGGAATTGGGAATAGGGGATGGCATTTTTGCAGGAAGGTGGGTGGGAGGAGGTGTATTCCAGGTAGCTGTGGGAGTCAGTGGGCTTGAAATGGACATCGGTTTCTAGGTGGTTACCCGAGATGGAGACAGAGAGGTCCAGGAAGGAGAGAGAAGTGTTGGAGATGGTCCAGGTGAACTTCAGGTTGGGGTGGAAGGTGTTGGTGAAGTGGATGAACTGTTCGAGCTCCTCGTGGGAGCACGAGGCGGTGCCGATACAGTCATCAATGTAACGGAGGAAGAGGTGGGGTTTAGGGCCAGTGTAGGTACGGAAGAGGGATTGTTCCACGTAACCTACAAAGAGGCAGGCATAGCTTGGGCCCATGCGGGTACCCATGGCCACACCCTTTGTCTGTAGGAAGTGGGAGGAATTGAAAGAGAAGTTGTTGAGGGTGAGGACTAGTTCGGCTAAGCGGATGAGGGTGTCAGTGGAGGGGGATTGCACAGTTCTGCAGGACAGGAAGAAGCAGAGGGCCTTTAGGCCATCAGCATGGGAAATACAGGTGTATAGGGACTGGACGTTCATAGTAAAAATGAGGTGTTGGGGTCCAGGGAATTGGAAGTTCTGGAGGAGGTGGAGGGCGTGGGTGGTGTCACGGACGTAAGTAGGGAGTTCCTGGACCAAGGGGCTGAAAATTGTGACTAGGTAGGTGGAGGTGAGTTCGTTGGGGCAGGAGCAGGCGGAGACAATGGGTCGACCCAGCCATTCAGGTTTGTTGATTTTGGGAAGGAGATAGAAGCGGGCGGTGCGGGGTTGGGGAACGATGAGTTTGGAGGTGGTGGGTGGGAGGTCACCTGAGGTGATGAGGTTGTAGATGGTTTGGGAGATGATGGTTTGGTGCTCGGGGGTGGGGTCATGATCCAGGGGACGGTAGGAGGAGGTGTCGGAGAGTTGGCCCCTGGCCTCAGCAATGTAGACTACAACTGCGCCTCCCTTATGGTGAGGATGTCCAGTCCCTATACACCCGTATTCCCCATGCAGATGGCCTAAAGGCCCTCCGCTTCTTCCTGTCCCGCAGAACTGACCAATCCCCCTCCACTGACACCCTCATCCACTTCGCCGAACTCGTCCTCACCCTCAACAACTTCTCTTTCAATTCCTCCCACTTCCTACAGACAAAGGGTGTGGCCATGGGTACCCGCATGGGCCCAAGCTATGCCTGCCTCTTTGTAGGTTATGTGGAACAATCCCTCTTCCGTACCTACACTGGCCCTAAACCCCACCTCTTCCTCCGTTACATTAATGACTGTATCGGCGCCGCCTCGTGCTCCCACGAGGAGCTCGAACAGTTCATCCACTTCACCAACACCTTCCACCCCAACCTGAAGTTCACCTGGACCATCTCCAACACTTCTCTCTCCTTCCTGGACCTCTCTGTCTCCATCTCGGGCAACCACCTAGAAACCGATGTCCATTTCAAGCCCACTGACTCCCACAGCTACCTGGAATACACCTCCTCCCACCCACCTTCCTGCAAAAATGCCATCCCCTATTCCCAATTCCTTCGCCTCCGCCGCATCTGCTCCCAGGATGAGGCATTCCACTCCCGTATATCTCAGATGTCCTCATTCTTCAAGGACCACAACTTCCCGCCCGCAGTGGTTGAGATCGCCCTCGACCGTGTCACCCGCATTTCCCGCAACTCATCCCTCACGCCCCATCCCCGCAACAATAACCAAAAAAGAATCCCCCTCGTCCTCACGTACCACCCCACCAACCTCCGGATCCAACGCATCATCCTCCGACACTTCCGCCATCTGCAATCCGACCCCACCACCAAAGACATTTTTCCCTCCCCACCCTTGTCTGCTTTCCAGAGGGACCACTCCCTCCATGACTCCTTTGTCCGCTCCACACTCCCCTCCAGCCCCACCACACCCGGCACTTTTCCCTGCAACCGCAGGAAGTGCTACACCTGCCCCCACACCTCCTCCCTCACCCCAATTCCAGGGCCCAAGAAGACTTTCCACATCAAGCAGATGTTCCCCTGCACATCTGCCAATGTGGTATACTGCATCCGCTGTACCTGTTGTGGCCTCCTCTACATCGGGGAAACCAAGCGGAGGCTTGGGGACCACTTTGCAGAACACCTGCGCTCAGTTCGCAACAAACAACTGCACCAGTCGCGAACCATTTCAACTCCCCCTCCCATTCCTCAGACGACATGTCCATCCTGGGCCTCCTGCAATGCCACAGTGATGCCACCCAAAGGCTGCAGGAACAGCAAATCATATTCAGCCTGGGAGCCCTGCAGCCCAATGGCATCAATGTGGATTTCACAAGCTTCAAAATCTCCCCTCCCCCAACCGCATCCCAAAACCAGTCCAGCTCGTCCCCGCCTCCCTAACATGTTCTTCCTCTCACCTGTCTCCTCTTTCCACTTCAAACCCCACCCCCATCTCCTATCTACTAACCTCATCCCGCCCCCTTGACCTGTCCGTCGTCCCTGGACTGACCTATCTCCTCTCTACCTCCCCACCTACACTCACCTTTACTGGCTCCATCCCCGCCTCTTTGACTTGTCTGTGTCCTCTCCACCTATCCTCTCCTCTATCCATCTTCTATCCGCCTCCCCCTCTCTCCGTATTTATTTCAGAACCCTCTTCCCCTCCCCTATTTCTGATGAAGGGTCCAGACCCAAAACGTCAAGCTTTCCTGCTCCTCTGATGCTGCTTGGCCTCTGTGTTCATCCAGCTCTCCACCTTGTTATCTCGGACTCTCCAGCATCTGCAGTACCTATTATCTCTGTGAACAGTGACTGTGTTTCAGTGAGTCATTTAGCCAGCAGGGTATCATTGGAAAGTTTAATCCCATGTGGGAAGGCATTATCTAAAAACAACACCTTTAAAATCCAGATTGCTGTCAAGAACATTATGGAACACTTCTGCATAATACGCCTTATTCGCCCGAGCAGACCTGAAAGATGCCACAGCGAACAACCCAGTAATGTTTGGATGCAATGCTGTATTGTAACCAGCGCATGGAGCTCAAGCTCCAGGTCAGAGATTAATGTACAACTTCCTGATAAAGAGACAAACTGGCTTTCTTGAACCAATTAAAGTGAACTTTGAAGTTCCTGACTCTGGAAGGAAGGATATGGGAATTGCTGTTTTGAAGAGTTACACCCACTTTAAGTCAGGAAGGTCCTCTGGTATATGTGGGACTGATTCGAGTCTCGACAGGAAGTCAGCTGATTAAAGGTTACACTGTGTAGAATGTGCAATGGTGTAGCAGATTGTAGCCATGGGATTTCATCTTTCCCCTTGACGTCACGCAGTGATTTCAGATAATTCAGGTGAATTATTTTACAACCACATACAGTTACATCTAGACAGCTTCCAGTTTATTCCATCTGAAACACGCAGTGAAATAACTCCATAGAAGCTGGTATCCCATCAACAAGTCATCCTTTATTTACTTTTCCTCAACATTGATCCAGCTCCCTCACAGCTAGCTCTCAGACTGAACAAGATGTCTGACACTCCTGTCAGCCAGGGCTCCCTGATTGGGCCAGATTAACAGCCCCAATCAGGGAATCACATTCTATGAGGTCCACCCAGCTGATCTCATTACAATCACAACATCCTTCCCCCTCTGAGTCCAAGAACATGGGCCAGCCCCTTGTTTTTTGCAGCTTCTCCTGGGATGGTTTAGCACTGGGTCAGGTTCCATCGAATCTACCCCTGACATGGGCACATGTAATGCACAGTCACTCACCTCTTGTTCCTGGAGTGTCTTGGAAGAAATTCATTCTCCTATTGAGGCGGCAAAGGCATCAAGGCAGCAGCACCCACCATGTCCATCTCAGATTCCGAGGAATCTCCAAAGCTTGACAGAGGGGGAGACCCCATGGATTCAGGAAGAATTGGAAAGGCTGTCGAGGAGTTGGGCGCATCATTTGTGAGTTTGCAGCTTTCATATAGTCCATATGCTTGCTCAAGTCTATCACACCTGCCCAAACGTTATACATTACTGGACCTATCTCATGTCAACCATGTCTCTTACTCATGCAGGGCCATTTCTGTGGTTCCTATGCCAAACTTTGCCCCCTGAAGTAAACCAACCCTCTCACTAAGCAAGTTTTGCGTCTGGCATTGGCACCCCTGATGCCATTTCACCTTCCTCCACCAGGTCCCGGGAAGATCAGATTTAACTTGATGCAGAGTCTTCCCCCCATTTGCTTCTCTACTGGAGCTATCCCAGTCATTACATGAGGGGTGGTCCTAAATTCCAATCAGAACCAGGACAGTTTGGAATTTAGTAAAGCTATAGGCTGTTTCTTTAAGCCTACCTTCAAACTTTTGGACTGCTCTTTCCAACCAGACCCTTGGATGATGAATAGTATGGAGCTGTCCTTAGATGTTGAATATCAATCGACTTTAGGAAATACTCAAATTCCTTGCTGGTAAATGACCAACACTTCTGGGAGTCTGTGTATTGTGAAAGTGTGCACAGGTTTTCTATTACTGTCCCCGTCTATGTGGGCATCCACAATGACTAAGAATATAGAGTCCATGAAAAGAGCTTGCATAGTCAATATGTAACCAAGTTCAGGGTTTACCTGGTCATTCCCATGAATGTGGGGGAGCTACTGTCAGTAATTTTTGTCCTTGATGGCACTCTGGGCACTGCCCCATCAACATGGCTATGTTGGCATCCAATCCTGGCCACCAGACGTAACTTCTCACCAACAACTTCATTTTGGAAACCCCTGGATGACCCTGGTGGAGTTCAGCCAGTATCTGGTGATGACCTTTGCTCAGGCCAATCACTCTCGCTCCCCACAATAACACGGCATCATCTACTGCAATCTGATCTATCCTGGTTGCGACGGCCCCTTGGTGTCCCTCATCACCATCAGTTTTGCCAGGACTGGATATTTCTGTGTCCAATGTCTGATATTGTCAGCTGCGACTGGACATGTGTCCAGAAAACTCAAAACCATTATGGACTCTTCCAGTGATGATACCACCGGTGATGTATCTGCCAACAGGAGGTGGCTTAATACATTCGCATTTGTTACTTGGCTCCAGAACAATGTTCCAACTTGTAATTATATGCACACAATATTAGAGCCTACCACTGAATTCAGCCTGAAATTATGGATGGCACTGCCTTGTCCTCTTTAATTAGACCCAGCAGGGGTTTGTAGTCCATTATTATAACAACTTTACATCCATAAAGGTACTGGTGGTACTTCCTGGCTCTAAATATGACCACCAAACCTTCCTTCCCTATCTGGGCATATTTATGCACTGCATTAGCCAAAGTCCTGGATATATACTTTATTGGGCGTTCCTCTCCATTGGGCCACCTACCAGCTAATACTACCCGATGCCACATGGGGACGGATTGCATGTTAATACCAGATCTTGTTTGGGATCGTAGTGTGCCAATGCTTTGGAGGATGACAACTGTTTCTTTACTTCCTCGAAGGCTATGGCTTGGCTACGTGAGAATTTCCAAGGCTGATCCTTTTTTAGGAGTTGGTGCAAAGGTGCCTGGGTGGAGGCCAAGTTACGTATGAACTTTCCGTAATAATTCACCACTCAAGGAAAGACTTAAGCTCTGGTACAGAAATGGGAGCCAGGACACATTCAATCGCCCTCACTTTATCTTCCAATGGGTGTAACTTGATCTTGTCGATTCTGTAACCCAAGTAGGTCACCTGAGATGCCTGGAACACATGTGTTTCCCTTCTAAGGCATACACCTACCTCGGAGAAACATTTAAGAACTATATCCAACTTCTCTAAGTTCTCTAAATTATTGATTTTCCCAGTTATTAGCACATCATCTAGATAAATAGTGACCTGGGGTAGACCTTGTAAAATGTAGCCCACTGAAAAATTACACAGGCTGACAATACTGCAAATTGCAGTCTGGTATATTGGTACAAACACTTATGAGTTGTACTTCTGGGAATCCTCCTCTAGCCACAGTTGCAGGTTTGCTTTATGAAGGACAGCCAACCACCCCCACCACCCCTCCCATGCCAGCTTGTGTAGAAATCCTCTAAGTGAGGGATTGGGTATTTACCGAGCTGCAAAAAGCAGTTTACAGTTTGTTTAAAATCCCCACAAAGGCAAATCGACCCATCAGGCTTCACAATCAGTACGATCAGCGCTGCCCGTTCTGCAAACTGCACTGCTTTGATAATCCCTTCACTTCCCAGCCTCCTGATTTCTGCCTCTACTTTTGCTCATAAAACAAATGGCATTGGGTGGGCCTTGCAGCACTTCGGAATTGCTTCCTGGTCAACAATGCAAGGTGGCCTTGGCTCCCTTGATAGTCCCCAGACCTTCCTGAAACACTTCCGGGTATTTAATTAGGACTCCACTCAGGCAGCCACTTTCTAAGTGAAAAATGTTGAGCCAGTCAAGCTGAATCTTTGTCAACCAATTTCACCCCCATCAAGCATGAGCCTGAGCCTTTTACTACAATCAGTGGTAATTGAACCAGCCGCAAGAAACAGGAACCGAAGTTGTACCCTTAATCTGTAACAGTTCCCCAGTGTAAGTTCGCAGTCTAGCCAAGGTCTTGCACAAACTTAAGGGTTGGATTCCAGAGGGAATTTTGTTGAACATTGGTTCTGTGATCACTGAAATGGCCATGTCTGTATGGACCTCCATTAGAACTGGGGGTCCATTGAACGAGACTTTTATTTTGATTAGTTAGGATTTAGACATTGCTAAGAAATTTAACTGTTCCAGACCAGATGCAGGAGGACTTTCCAGGGTGTGTACTCTCCTGGATATCATCCTATGAGTTCTCTTACTCAACTTAGGTCTAGTTGCACTCTTTTACCGTCTCGGGTCCTCGTACCGGCAGCAACTACAATGTGTTGCTGGTCCACTTCCTGGAGAAAGTTTTAACCATTTAGTTGAGTCTTAGAATAAAATAGAACAGAATAGAATATCCTTTATTTTCACAGGTACCAAGTACAGCAGTACAGTGAAAACGTTTACAATGTCGCCTCTGAAGGCACCATCTTAGGTACAATTCGCTGGGTACAAACCTGAGATACAATAAGAAATAATAAATAAAAGTAGTTGCATTACTTGACAGGGTTTAAAGAAATAGACATGGCTATAGGATCGACATTACAGTCAGATAAAAAAATTTTAAATAAACATTACATTGCAGTAGCTCAGTGCAGGGGTTTCCAGATTTAGTCTGACTGTTCTCCCCGCTCCGGCTCCTCCTCCGGACTGCTCCCCCCGCTCCAGCTCCTCCGGGACTGCTCTCCACACTCTGGCTGCTGGTCCGGGATTTGCCTCTAGGTCTCACCAGCTTCTCCGTTCTCCTAATGCAGACAGGTGAAAGAAATATGGGGGTCAAAAAAAAGGGAAGAAATGTAACAGGCAGATCAGAGTAGCCCCAGCTGGAGAGTCTCACTCTGCCACCATCTTGCCTTTATTAGCCCTCTTGGCTTTGTTTAGGGGTTTTGCTCTCGGCTGACCAAGAGTCCCTCTGTTCAGGATGTGTCCCCAGTGAGGCTATGCAATTGCCTTCACTCAAGTTTCTGTTCTCCAAGCTCGATTTGGTTTGTTGACAGTGTTCACTTTGTCAGAATACCCTGTAACTCATATGCTCTGCTTACCGCATTTTCCAATGATAAAGCCAGTTGTAGTGCCTGTTTGAAAGACAGCTGGGCTTCAGCCAGTAGGCACTTTTGCTTGGTTACATCATTAATCCCACATACCATTTGATCTCTCAGCATCTCTTAAGAGTTAAACCAAAGTCTCATGCCTCTGCGAGTCATCTTAACTGAGTCAAAAATCCAGATAGATTCCCCTGGTTCTCAAACTGCCGAGTAAAACTGATAATGTCTCAGAATTAGTGAAAGCTTAGTATTCCTTAACTGAGTCCATCAACTCTTCAAAGGGTTTAGTATCCAGTGCCTCCAGGAAATGTTAGGCTCCTAATAACTGAAAAAGCTGCGGGTCTACAAGCTGTCAAGAAAATTGTTCATTGCTTGTCTTCTGTCCCAATGCCATTTGCCCGGAAAAAATAACACATTCTTTCCACACTGATAACAAAAAATGCTGGAGAGCACAGCGGATCAGGCAGCATCCATAGAGAGAGAGCAAGCTAATGTTTTGAGTCCGGATGACTCTTCATCAGAGTTGAAATTAAGTGTCGGGGGGGGGCAGTATTTATGCGATAGTGCAGCAGGGATGTTGTAGTGCTGGGGGAGAACGGGTGTTGATAGCTCAGATTTAGTGGTTGGAATGTGAGAATGGCAAAACAATGGTGTGTCTAACTGCCAGATTGGAAAGAACAGACAGTCCCACAGTGAGGGGCAGGACGGGAGGAGTAGAGATGAGGGTGACAGAGAGTGACAAGCAAAGCTAAAAGAAAGGGAAGGAATGGGTTCACTATCTGAAGATACTGAACTCAATATTGAGCCTAGAGGTTGTAAACTGCCTAGTTTGAAGATGACATGATCCTCCCATGTTATTCACTAGAGCCCCTCAGCATGCCGAGGATGAAGAAGTGGGCACGTGAGCAGGAAGCTGTGTTAAAATGACTAGCTACGGGAAAGTCAGGGGCATGCTTGCTCATCAACTGGAGGTATTTGCAAAGTGGTCACCCAGTCTGCGTTTGGTTTCTCCAGTGTAGAGTAGGTCCCATTGTGCACCGCGAATACAACACACAAGATTGGAGAGGAGGTACAGGTGAAATGCTGCTTCACCTGGAAAGACTAGATGGTGAGCAGGGAGGAGGTGAAGGGGCAGGTGTTGCACCTTCTGCGGTTCCATGGGAAGGTGCCGTGGGAAGGTGTGCTAGTGTTGGTGGTCAAGGAATGGACTAGTGTATTGCAGAGGGAACGATCCATGCAAAATGCAAACAGGGGAGGGGGAGTGAGGGGAAGGTGTGTTTGGTGGTGGTGTTCTGCTGGAGGTGTACTCTTTCCACATATAGGACCTAGTCTTCGATGGCAAGACCAAACAATTCAAACTTCCCAAATAATGCCTGAAGTGCATGATGCCGGAAATGCTCACCCCAACTCAAAGACAACGGTTGCGAGTGCATTTCTTCAAGAGCATGCTTTTCTGTTCATCACTGAAATGACTCCACAGAGGCTGTCACTCCATCACCAAGTCAATACGTGGAGAGACCTTGGCACTGATCCAGTTCTCTCAGAGTCAGCTCTCAGAGTGAACAGAACTTCTGACATTCCAGTTTATATCTGTCGGCCAAGGCTCCCTGATTGGACCAGAGTAAAAAACCCAATCAGGGAACTCTTATTCTATGATAGCCACCTGGCCGACCTCATGACCATCAGTGCAAATGGGACGAAGATTTTCAACTCCTTACAATTACCTCACAGAAACAGTATTCAAAACATTGCCAATTGCTTTCTACATCCCTTTTACTTAATCATGCTATTTTAAGTTTAACCACTTCCTCATTGTCCAGTTGTGATTTCACTGTTAATTTTGTAAAATAAATCAAAACTGTTCTTGTGGTTTGAAGATATTGACATTAATAAAGTGAATGAACTGAATAAAAGCAAAGAATCTCCTTTATCATATTTACTTGAAACTGAAACTGTCCAGAACAAATTTTATTTTATTGAGCCAAACCCACTTTGTGGTACATATTATGGCGGTCGATGGTGCCATCTGAGATGCCTTGGGTAACTGTACTGGCACCAGGTGCAGAGGGCAGCTTCCTTCCCTAAAGGACATTAGTGATTCAGATGGGCTATCCCTGACAATTTGTATTGAAATCAAAATCCACGATCTGCTGTGGCGGGATTTAAACCCAGGTCCCCAGAATATTACCTGTGGAGAGAGAAACAGAGCAAACCCAAAATGTTAACTCTGCTTTCTCTCCACAGATGCTGCCAGACCCACTGAGTTTCTCCAGCAATTTCCGTATTAATCTGGTAAATCTTCTTTAAACTGCTTCTTAATATAGTTTAACTATGATTTGCATGGTTTCATGAGGCCAAGGGATTCCATAGGTGGCCATCTCATTTGCCTGCAAATTCCTGCCTGCTAAAAATTGCAGTCTTCCAGGATCTGAGCTGGAAAATGAAACGTCTTCAGCTCCAAAGAAGAGATATGTTTGATCCGAATCATTGGGTGGAACTTTGTTGAGACATCAGGGGCCTAGCCTGCAGCTGGAGATCCAGCAAAGGATCCATGCTGCCTCTTTCAGGAAAGGGTGACCAAAACAGTCACGCAGTCCACTGGAATAAAGATTCCTGGCATGGAAATCCAACCCAGTGACAGATACTGGCCAATCAGAAGCTGGCTTCTTTATATCAGAGATAAAAGGTACTGCAGATGCTGGAGAATCCGAGATAACAAGCATGGGGCTGGATGAACACAGCAGGTCAAGCAGCATCATAG
>JAHRHZ010000048.1:4658853-4695112 GCA_024137785.1 Ginglymostoma cirratum | reverse complement strand
AGGAGCAGGAAAACTCGACGTTTCGGGCCTAAACCCTTCATCAGAAAATCAGATTAGGCCCGAAACGTCGGGTTTTCCTGCTCCTATGATGCTGCTTGACCTGCTGTGTTCATCCAGCCCCACGGCTTGTTATCCTGGCTTCTTTATAGCTCAGTTGCACCACACAGGGTGCTGTGGCCACCGATGGACGTGCAGCCTCTAGAGATTCCCAGGATCAAGGAGTGACCCCAGGTGGCATTGTCGGGTGGGAGTGGGAGTGGGGAGTGTTGGGGAGAGTTAGTGCAGGGTGTGTTGTTATTGTGATGGGGGAGAGGTCATGAAAAGAGGGGTTTGAGAGTCCTTAGAAGGCCAGAGAATGAAGGGGTGACTCCAAGTGTGCAACTGATGTCCCAGACTCTTGTTCAAGTATTGAATGCCTTTGTTTGAGGGATAGCTCCCCTTGGGGATGACAAGGAGCCTGCAGGGTAGCTCTCCGGTGGGAATGGTAACAAGTAGCTCAATTAATCTCAGTAGGAACAGCAGACTGAGGACCTTACTTGGCATTTCATTAACAGGCAACTAAAGGCAACTCAATTGATTAGTACAAACAGAAAGGTCAACCATGGGTCTTCACTTCCAGAGCTGACAAGAAAGGAGCATGGAGATGTGGATGCACCAACATCCCACTCAATCCTCCCTTCTAGCCGGAGGGGAGGAATCTGCCTGGTAATTCTGTTTTTCTCTCTGTTCCCTGTTGCTGCCAGACCTGCTGAAATTTGCTGGTGCTTTCTGGTTTTATTGGGAAATAATCTGCTCATTTTTCAGAGCTCACAGTTTTCGCTGTGGGTCCTCAGATGAAGTCAAACCACCAAAAGTGCCCACAACACAGCCAGGGTTGGAAAGAGAGCCAAACTTCGAGGTACAGAATGTAGAAAATACATTTCATCCAATGTAAAACCCTGTGTCAAATAGAAGCAGCAGCCGTCAGCTGTGTTAACAACTTAAAATTTCAGAGCAAAGGATTTTTGCTCTCCCCAAAGGTATTGAGAGAGATGGAGTTTGAGAAATGGAATTAGGATGCAGGTCAGCCCTGATCTCATTGAGTGGTGGGATAGGTTGGAGGGGCTGATTGGTCTCATTCTGTTGCTATACCCTGGTCTCTCCTGTTCAGCCCCTGTTCTAGTTGTTCAAGTTCATCACTTGGACATTCTGAATGAAGCCCAGAATGTTTCAGTTTTTATTCCTCATGAAATAAATTTTGCTTTGAATGTTTTTTGTTGCTGAAAACGTACCATACATGGGCTTCCAGTTGAACAATCTACGTCACAAGAAAAATAATTCTTCTCTAGCTTAATGCAACTCATCCTAGACAGCTCCCTCTCAAGGAACTCACATTGCAAATAATTCCACAGTGATTTCTGAGGTCTGTACAGATTCGAATCTCCAGATGCATGACATGGGAAGACCCTCAATTCTGAGATGTGTGAGGTGGGTCTGGAATCTCAGACAATGAGGTCAGGTCTGCTCAAACATCAGCTCACAGCAAGATGGAACAAATAAAATATCAGCCTTCAGGCAAAATAAAAATATCAATGAGTATTGTTGTGAGATAAGAAGAACTGCCGATGCTGGAGTCAGAGACCACACAGTGGATGAACACAGCGGGCCAGGCAGCATCAGAGGAGCAGGAAAGCTGACATTTCGGGTCCTGACCCTTCTTTGAAATGGGGAGGGGGAAGGGAGGTCAGAAATAAATAGAAAGGGTGGCATGGTGGCTCAGTGGTTAGCACAGCTGCCTCACAGCACCAGGGACCTGGGTTCGATTCCACCCTTGGGTGACCATCTGTGTGTAGTTTGCACATTCACTCCATGTCTGCATGGGTTTCCTCTGGGTGCTCCGGTTTTCTCCCACAATCCAAATATGTGCAGGTTAGATGGATTGGCCATGATAAATTACCCATAGTGTCTAGGGTTGAAATGCAGGGATAGGGCGGGGGGTTGTTCTGGGTGGGATGCTCTTCAGAGGGGTGGTGTGGACTTGATGGGCTGAATGGCCTGATTCTACATTGTAGGGATTCTATGATTCTAAGAGAGGAGGGAGGGGCTGGGGAAGGTAGGTGAGTGCAGGTAGGCAGTGGTGGGGATTGGTCAGTGGATGGGTGGGTGGATAGGTGGGAGAGAAGACGGACAGGTTGTGTCAGGTCAAGGAGGCGACGATGAGAGGGAGGGCTGGACATGGGATGAGGCTGGGGATGGAGAGATTTTGAAACTGGTAAAATCCACATTTAGGCCATTGGGCTGTAGGCTCCTGAGGCGGAATATGAGGTGCTGCTCCTCCAGTTTGCAGGTGGCGTCATTGCGACACTGGAGGAGACCCAGGATGGACATGTCACCCAGGGAGTGGGAGGGGGAGTTCAAATGTTTCGCAACTGGAAGGTGGTGGTGTTGTCACGTGTAGAACGCTGATGCTCTACAAAACAATCTCCAAGTCTCTGCTTGGTCTCAACGATGTGGAGGAGGCCACATCGGGAGCAAAGAATACAGTAGACCAAGTTGACGGATGTGCAGGTGAACCCCTGTCTAATGAGAAAAGTTTGCTTTGGACCTTGAATGGGGGTGAGGGCGGGGTGGGGGGTGCAGGGGCAGGTGCCAGGGGTGGTGGGGTTAGTGGGGGGGGGGGGAGCGGATGAGGGAATCGCAGAGTGAGTGGTCCCTACAACAGGCAGCTGGGAGTGCGGAGGGAAATACCTCTTGGGTTGGGGGGGGGTCAGATTGTAGGTGGTGGAAGTGTCAGAGAAGGATACACTGGATGTGGAGGTTGATGCGATGATATGTGAGGACAAGGGGGGATTCTGTCTTTATTTTTGTTGGGGAGATGGGGTGTGAGGGCAGAAGTGTAAAAGTTACAGTTGAGGGCATGTTTGATCACTGGTTGGGGGAAGTTGCAGTCCTTGAAATAAGAGGACATCTGGGATGTTCAGGCGTGGAACGCTCCATCTTGGGAGCAGATGCAGCAGAGGTGGAGGAATTGGGAATATGGGATCACATTCTGCTTTGTTTTGGAAGTCGTCATTTAGAATTGTCTGGGAGGGCCTGGAGTACTGTATGCAGTTTTGGTCTCCATATCTGAGGAAAGATGGTCTGGTGATTGAGGGAGTTCAGCAAAGAAATTCAAAGCATTGCGGACCTGATGTACGAAGAGAAACTGGATTGATTGGGACTGAACTCACTGGAGTTTAGAAGATTGAAGGGTTTGGGAGGATCTCACAGAAAACTGTAAAATTTGAACACAGCGACAATAAATGCAGGAAGGATGTTCTTATCCAGAACCAGGGGCCGCAGTCTAAGGATTTGTAGTAAATTACTTAGGACTGAAATGAGGAGAAACTTCTTCATCCAGAGAGTGGGGAGCCTGTGGAATTGTCTGCCACAGAAAGAGGTTGAGGCAAAAACATTGAATACTTTGAAGGAGATAGACATAGTTATAAGAGCTAAAGGGATCAAGGTGAATGGGGGAGAAAGTGGGAATGGGGTATTGAGTTGGATGATCAGCTGTGATCATGTTGAATTGCATAGCAGGCTTGAAGGGTTGAATGGCTTACTCCTGTTCCTACTTTCTATGTTTCTGTGTGAGAGATGCTGCTTGTTTGCAGCCTTCTGGATGTTTATAACAACTGCAGCTGGATCAATCTGAAGTCTATCAGGAGGCAGTTCTTCCTTAATTCAAAGACTCCTCATGCCACTCTGATAAAGTATCCACCTCAAAAAAGTAACTGTTCACCTTGTACCACTAAAGCATATAACTCACAGTCCCACGTGATCGTCAAGATGCAAAATCTCTCCTGGTTCTTTCAGCGATATCACTGTTTGACTTCCGTATTCTGGTTTATAGTCCAAGATATATATATATATCCATGTGTGTGTGTATATATATATATGTATATAAAAACATGTGATTTCTCACACTGCACTTTCAGGTAAATTTATGATTGTTTTCCTTTCCTATTTTCCAGCAACCATCAAAAAGTTGTCCCCTGAGAGAAAGAAATGGAGGAAGAACCTGCATTTATATAGCACCCTTAATGACACAGAGTAAAAGAAATAAAAGCCAGAAACGGCCAAAAGGCCCACTAAAGTTGCTCTCCTGTTTAATAATCTTGGACTTCAATCCCACTTTCTCCCCCTCTCTCCATATCCCTTCACTCCCTGACAGACCCAAACTCCGTCTAGGTGGCTCCATCACCAATCCCGCACCTTAATCTCTCAGGAGCTGAGTGGCAAATCCAAAACAAAAAATGGCTGACAAAAATGTAGAACCTTCGGAGGAAAAGCAAGAGGTTACGAGAAAGTGGTGAGGTTCTCAAATGAAAGGTAGATGCAAGAGGAGTGGAGGGAAAGGCTGAGGTGGGGCCCCAGTGATATGCGATGGTTTCACTGGGGACAATGTGCACCAAGGAAGGGCCATTCCTGAGGCAGGCTGCCCTTGGCCAAGGGACCAATTCCATGATCGAACTGAAGGTGGAAGAGCCATTAAAGAACAAGAGAGAACAGGTCAAAAGTTGCAGACAATAATGGAGCAGCTACAACAGGTCAGACCAGGACAGAAAGTTTGTCAGATTCACCCAGGTATCTGAATGGAATGAAATGTTCGCTGTGGAGAGCTATGGTAGGTGATGAGGAATTGGGGCTGCTGCTCTGGCCTACTGTGGCTGGAAAGAGGCCATATTGGAGGTCGCATTAAACTTGTGCATCATCAGGAAAGAGACACATCTGGTAACGGTCTGAAGTTATTGGGGAGTTTAGACCTCAAACTGCAGGAGAGCAATCTAACACAAGGAGCTGAAGGCTAGTGGATTCTCTAAACGTGGGGTCTCACAGGCCTGGAGCATTCCGATTAACATAGAACTTGATGTTTATATCGGTCAGTCACAGCAAGAAGAAAACCCGTGAAGTTTTCAGAAAAGTGTGTGCAGTTCCATTGGCTTAAACAGTGAGTGTGGCATTGTAAGTTTCAGAAAGTTTACTTTACAACATTTAATTTGATAGATGTGATTGATTACTGTAACGTGTACCGAGGTACAGTGAAAAGTGTTGTCTTACGTGCTTTACAGGTGGATCGTACTATACATCTACTGTCCTAACCCATCTGGTTCACTAATGCCCTTTAGGGAAGGAAACTGCCATCCTTACCTGGTCTGGCATACATGTGACTCCAGACCCACAGCAATGTGGTTGACTCTTAACTGCCCTCTGGGCAATTAGGGATGGGCAATAAATGCTGCCTGGTTAGTGATGCCCTCATTCCGTGAATGAATTAAGAAAAAAAAAACATATGCATCAGGGTAACAGAACAGAGTGCAGGATACAGTGTTACAGCTGCTGAGAACATGCAGGGAGAGAGCAATATTAACATTAAAGTGGCCCATTCAAAACCCTGGAAACAGCAAGGAAGAAGCTGTTAGAGTCGTAGCCACAGAGATGGCTCGGAAACAGACCCTTCAGTCCAACTTGTCCATGCTGACCAGATATTAGAGGGAGCTGATGGCCTGGTAGCATTACCAGTGGACTGTTAATCCAGAGATCCAGTTAATATTGGGGACCCGGGTTCAAATCCCATCATGGCAGATTCCAGCTCTAATTCAGCGGTGGGAGAGGTGAGAGTGCGAACCAGGGGCAGCCAGGAAGGTAAGGTTTGTGTATAAAAAACTTGCCTCGTGAATAGGTGGAGCGAAGGCTGAGCAGGAGCAAATGAGGACAAGGGGACTGCTGGGTAAGTGAACTAATATATTCAGGCAGCGGCTGGAGCTGGATGAACTCCAGATCATTTGGGAGGCTGAGGGGGTGATAGAGAGGAGCTATAGGGAGGTTATCACACCCAAATTATAGGAAAAAGGTAGATGGGAAGGGGAAAGGAAATAGGCACACAGTGCAGGGATCCCCTGTGGCCGTTCCCCTCAATAATAAGTATACTACTTTGGATACTGTTGGGGGTGACAACCTACCAGGGGAAAGCTACAGTGGCCAGGTCTCTGGCATTGAACCTGGCTCTGTGGCACAGAAGGGAATGGGGAGAATAGGAGAGCGATAGTGATAGGAGATTCAATAATTACGGGAACATCCAGGAGATTCTGTGGTACCGAGCTAGACTCCCTGATGGTATGTTGCCTCCCATGTGCCAGGGTCAGGGATGTCTCAGATCGAGTCTACAGGATTCTTAAGGGAGAGGGTGAGCAGCCAGAAGTCATGGTACACATCGGTCCCAATGATGTAGCTAGGAAAAGGGATGAGGACCTGAAAAGTGAATATAGGGAGTTAGGTTGGAAGCTAAAAGGCAGGATGAGCAGAGTAGTAATCTCAGGATTACTGCCAGTGCCACAGGGTAGTGAGGCTAGAAATAGAGACCGAGTGCAGCTGAACACGTGGCTACAAAGCTGGTGTAGGAGGGAGGGCTTCAGGTTTGTGGATCATTGGGATACCTTCTGGGGAAGATGGGACGTGTGCAAAAAGGACGGGTTGCACCTGAACTGGAGGGGCACCAATAAATTGGGCGGAAGGTTTGCTAGAGCTCTTCGGGAGGTTTAAACTAGTTTGGCAGGGGGACGGGAACCGGAGCTACATATCAGAGGATGGGTGCCTGGTGTACAGGCAGATACAGCATGCAGAGAGTCTGTGAGGAAGGATAGACAGTTGACAGGGCAAAGTTTCAGTCAGTGTGACGGGTTGAAGTGTGTCTATTTTGACGCAAGAAGTGTCAGGTATAATGGTGATGAACTTAGACCATGGATCAGTAATTGGAACTATGATGTTGTGGCCATTATGGAGAACGGGATAACACAGGGGCAGGAATGGTTGTTGGATGTTCCGGGGTTTAGATGTTTGGAAAGAAATATGAAGGGAGGTAAAAGAGGTGGGGGAATGGCATTGCTAATCAGGGGTGGTATCACGGCTGCAGAAAGGGAGGAGGGTTTGTTTACTGAGTGAGTATGGATGGAAGTGAGAAACAGGAAAGGAGCAGTCACTTTATTGGGAGTTTTCTATAGAAAACATCAGCACGGACAAGTTGGACCGAAGGGCCTGTTTCCATGCTGTATGAGTCTATGATTCTATAGGATACACAAAAGCCCATTAATTACTAACTATATAAATCACTAGTCACCTTAATAAAGCTGTACACTTACACTGCCAGTTACAGCACCATCAGTCAAATGGCCCGCTTCTGTGACATATGGCTTCTGTGATCCTGTGTGAGAATATCTCAGCCTAAAGCCCCACCATTAACAGTAAATTGGTGCATGTTATTTTCGACATTTATGAGACTGCATCCACCAGTTGGAATTATCCACATGACTGGATTGCCTTAGATTCTGCAGGAATTGCGAGTTAATTGCCTGGACACTGTGGGGAATGACCCAGGAGGAAAATTATGGTGACTGTAAGAAAATGCATTTTTTTCAAATTTTCTTTAAAGCCTCTTTATTATTAGTCTTCTTTGATAGAGGAAGATGGAGAGAAAGACCCGTTTGACTGGCCAGGAGAGTTTGAGGTCATATCATAGTCATACAGCATGGAACCAAATATTTCGGTCCAACCAGTCCATGCCAAACACAATCCCAAACTAATCTAGTCCATGTGCTGCTCCTGGCCCATATCCCTCCTTGGAATAGGGGCCAACCACAGTTGCAGCTTTACCACCTCTGATGATCCAATAGACTATTTCATCGTGTTCAAATGGCATCCTGTTCGAATATCTGGATGCATTCATCAGCTCTGCTAAGTGGAGTCACACACGAAGGGCAGGATTTCCCCTGCAAGCTTCAGAGAGCTCCTATGCCAGAGTCAAATGTGGGTCAGAACCTGCAGTCTGTAGGGAAAAAGAGGCTAATCATCAACTTTTCCGCAATTGGCCATCTGAAGGTGAAAGGGCAGGTCAACACATATTGCCCATCCCAAGTTGTCCAGGAGAAGATAGCGGAGAAACACCTTTTAGAAGCACAGCAGTGCTCAGAAAGTGGGGACACCCACAACGTTGTTAGAGAGGAAGTTCTAGGATTTGACCCAGTCATTCTGAAGGAACAGCAGTCAGAATGATGAGTGAGTTGGAGGATAATTGGCTGAAGGTGACGTTCCCATGTGTACCTGCTGCCCTTGTCCTTCGAGATAATAGAGGTTGCAGATTTAGAAGGTTATCTCAAAGGATCCTCAGCAATTTGTGGCTGGATATATTGTGGATGGAACGTACTGCAGTCACTGTGAATCGGAGCTGGAAACAGTGAATGTTATAAGTTTTAGATGTTGCACTAACCAGCTGGGCTACTTTGTCCTGGATGGTATCAAACGTCTTGAGTTGTTGCAACTGCACCTATCCAGGCAAGTGGGGAGTACTCTATCACGCTGCTGACTTGTGCCTTGTAGATGGTGGGCAGGCTTTATGTAGTGATTGGGATGAGGTGGACCTCATTGAATATGAGCTTTGTGATTGGGGGGAACCTGGGCCAATCAGGAAAGTCTTGGCTGAGCAATATAAACAGGAGATTAGAATCTCCTCAGTTCAGGGGATTGACTCCGAGCTGGCTGACCAAAACCGGTGTACTGTGCACAAGTAAATAAAGGACAATTTGCAACGGGACCCAGCCTCTGTATAATTATTCCACTTTAGGAAGTCAGGAGGCAAGTTAAGTATTGCAGAATCCTTGGCTTTCAGAATGTCATTATAATCTTGTTGATTGTTAACGTTTGTATATTCGAATTGATTTGATTTATTTCTTGTCACGTGTATCTTGTTACGAAATACAGTGAAAAGTGTTGTATAGTGTCGCCACTGTCTGGTGCCATCTTAAAACACAGAAAAATAAACTAAAACATATAATATAAGGCAAGTAAAATGAAGAAATAAAGTTTCCAACTTAACAGCCCTTCTTGTTAAGTACTCGGTCGTGGGCCATGGGCCTGGTGGCCGGGCATGTGTCCCCTACACCACTGGAACAAAAGTCACCCCTGTTTGGTGCCATCTCGTCTCCAACAATGTAACGGCACCATCTTGGTCACACACTTAATTACAAAACTGGAATCTAACAATAAAGAAACAAAGCCAAAAGAAATAAGAAACATTCAGATATTAAAGCCTGTGGATGTTGATCTTTCTAAAACATCTGATTTGGCCCCTTCATCCTATTGCTCACTTGTAACAGGCAACCCTCAACCATATCTGTTTACAGGTTTGGAAACAGCTCAAGTACAGAATATAACCAGGATTTGCAACACAGGTGCAAGGAAGGCACACAACATACTGAAGAACAATTACAAGTATGAGAATAGCTCAGTCCAATTAGTTATAACTTAGCACCATTCCTTCCTGCCACTTTATTTTCAAAGTGTACCATTTGTCCCAGGGGCTACAACAAGATTCAAAGCCAGCTTCATTCATTCCAGACAATATTTATCTCAAAGACAACAATGACTAGTCTCAATGAAAATAAATCATCATAAAAGGTAACAATTGAATGTGCTCCAAGAAAGTACTTGGAAAGTATTTCAGGTTTCTTTTTAAAGATTACATTTTCACTCAGTTTTAGAAAGAAAGATGATTGGAGTTGTTGGAAGCCAATCCTCTCACCTGTCTAGAAATTCCTCAGGGTGAGATATTTTCTTAATCAACCTGCTCAGAGATGTTATTGCAAGCCTCCGGAGCCAGTGGGACTTGAATCCAGGCCTTCTGGTTCAGAGGTAGGGTCACTACAAATGGCATCACATGAGCCCAGTTCCTCAGGGTAGTGTCATAGGCTCAAACATCTTCAGCTGTTTCATCAATGACCTTCCCCCCATCATAAGTTCAGAAGTTGGGGATGTTCGCTGAAGTTTGCACAATGATCAGCATCATTCACAAGTCTTTCCCCAGTATCAACACTCTGGAGTTTGCCATTCACCAGAAACCAAGCTGGACTTGCCATATAAACACAATGGCTACAAGAGCAGGTCAGAGGCTAGGAATACTGTGGTAAGTGGGAGGTGATGGCCGATTCGGTATAATCGCTGGACTGAAAACCCAGAGACCGAGATAATGTTCTGGGAACCTGGGTTCGAATCCTGCCATGGCAGATGGTGGAATTTGAATTCAATAAATATCTGGAATTAAGAATCTAACGATGACCGTGTGTCCATTGTCAATTGTTGGAAAAACCCATCTGGTTCACAAATGTCCTTTAGGGAAGGAAACTGCCATCCTTACCTGGTCTGGCATACATGTGACTCCAGACCCACAGCAATGTGGTTGATTCTTAACTGCTCTCTGGGTAATTAGGGATGGGCAATAAATGCTGCCTAGCCAGCGACACCCTCATTCCATGAATGAACAAAGAAATAAATTAAGTAACCCACCTCCTGACTCCCCAAAGCCTGTCCATCAGCTACAAGGTACAAGTCAGGAGTGTGATGGAATACTCCCCACTTGCCTGGATGGGTGCAGCCCCAACAACACTCAAGAAGCTCGACACCATCCAGGACAAAGCATCCAACGTGAATGGCACTCCATCCTCGAATTTAAGCATTAACTTGTTCCTCAACTTATGCACAGTAGCAGCAGTGTGCACCATTTATAAAATGCACTGCAGCAACTCATCAAAATTCCTTCGACAACACCTTCTCCCTATAGGCTGCATCAGTTCAGGGATGCAGCTCACTTTCACCTTCTCAAGGGAAATTAAGGATGAGAAATAGATCCTGGGCAGCCAGCAACTCTCACATCTCATGAACAAATTCGGGAAGATTCTCAGGCTGGAGCCAGTCAAATGGCTGCGGCCTTTCCTTTCCTTTCCTGTGGTGTGACCGTAATAGGCCAGCCTGCTGTTTGTAGCCCTTGAAATGAATTCTTGCACAGCCGTTTCAGAGGGCAGTTAGGAATCAACCACATTGCTGTTGGTCAGGAGTCACATGTAGGCCAGACCAGGTAAGGACGGAAAATTTCCTTGTCTAAAGGACATTAGTAAATCGGGCAGGTTTTTAACAACGCTCTCTGATAGCTCTGTGACTAGCTACTTACACTACATGCATTAATTGAAGTTGAATTTCAACAATGGTAGAGCTGGGATTTAAACCCATGCTGTCACCGTATTAACCAGGCTATCTGAATAAGTAACCCAATGAAATTACAATGCCACTGTTTGCCCACTGTCAGTGCAAAGCTCAGCTTCTTGGGTGAGATCACCCCATGCTGGAAACCAAGGAAAGCAACAAGATCACAGATAAGGCCAGCAGATCTGTATCTTAGTTCTTTATTCAGATCCTGTAGCTAGGAAGGCCCAAAATTTGTCTTTGGTGCCGTGAGGAAATCATTCTCACCTTTCGGCCCACAGACAATTCTGAAAAATATGATCTGGGTCTAGCAGTTTTGACCTGGGGTGCAGCTGTCATTGCCCATACCTTAGGGTCAAATGAGAAATCCCAGACCTTGTTGATATTATGTGAGTCTAGCCAACATATCGAAAGGAGACAGCACTAAAGCGACAATGCATCATGTGACATTTCTTTTTAAACCAAGTTGAAACTGTGTTCAGATAAATACTTTTACTGAGTACTCACTGTGTGGTTTATATTCTGTGGTTGTGGAGATTTTTTCTGATATAGATGGAAAATACACCTTCAGCTGACAAATACAAGTATAATGTGATCTGTCTGTTTAAGGTCCTTTTCAAACCTTGTCTTCACTAGTTTTAAAGCAGAGCAATAAATAACAGCCTGATTTGACTGTTTTTCTTTCTGATGGGATTGAGGTTCCTGATGTGTTATTGCCAGAATATCTCCAGCTGATAATGTTCTGTCTTTTCCCACTTCAGCAATTCATCATGTTTGTAAGAGATTAGCAAAGTTGCATTGAAGTATCAACTTTCCCGATCTCAGGTCGTCCCCATTCCACACAGACAATGAACGAGTACTGGGTAAGTGGTAATTTAATCAAATTTCATGATATTAAGGGGAACAAATAGGAGCTAGGTTCCATATGTGAGGTTCTGGTATGGCACAGGTTCCATACGTGAGGTTCTGGTATGGCACAGGTTCCATATGTGAGTTTCTGGTGTGGCACAGGTTCCATATGTGAGATTCTGGTGTAAAGATAGGCTGCCCTTGCCTTCAGTCACAGTCTCACTGCAATGGAGACAGTGCATTGTCTTCAGTCAATCAATTTGGTCATCCAGAGCAAGGAGTTGACCTCAACCAACTGTTGCAGACTGGCGCTGTCTGAGGTCTTTCTACTGAAGTTAAATGGGGGGTCGTTTCAGTCATTGGACACTTCTAGTGCATCAAATCCATGTAAATATAGTATTGTATATGTAAGAGAGGTCTTTGGTTCGTTTGGATAGAGTCAAACTCCAATTTTTGTTTGTTTCATTGATATGCTACCTTACAGAAACGAACTGCATTTGTGACTATGTACATATACAAAAAGGTATTTTTAAGAAATGAAGCATATTTTTGAAATAAAAGAAATTAGCTGCCTATAATGCACAGTAACATCAGTAAGCACAAAACTAAGACAGTGCTGGCAGGATTTAAATTAAAAAGCATAACCAAAAAGGCAACAATCTCTGGATTGCTAGCTGAGCCCGGAGTAAATTGACACAGGGTCGTCAAGATTAAAGAGTTTCAAAGATTGGTGTGGGAGAAATGAGTTTGAATTAGCAGCAGCACTGATGAAGGACAGAGCTGTTCCACTAGCACAAGCTCTACTTGAATCATCCTGGGACCAGTGTCCAAGCAAATCGAGAACAGTAATAGGACAGAGAGTGTGAAAAGGATCAGGAATCTAATTTCAGGTGCAACAGATAAGGGGTCAACAATGAGGAGGGGGTGTAGTACTTAACTGCACACAATATTCAAAAACAAGGTGGATGAGCTTGTGGCACAGATTGAAATTGGCAGGTATACTGTTTCATCACAGAGATGCGCCCGCAAGGGGATCAGAGCTGGGAAAAGAATTTCCAAAGATACATGTCCTATCGAAAGGACAGGCTGATGGGCAGAAGGAGTGGAGTTACCTTTTTAGTAAGAAATTAAATTAAATTGATAGCAAGGAGTGAAAGGGAGTCAGAAGGCATAGAACCGCAAAGGAAGAAAGATCCTGACGGGTGTTGTGTATAAGCCTCTGAGCAGTAGTCAGAATGTGGAGAAGAAAGTAAATCAGGAGATAGAAAAGGCACATATTAAAAGCACTATTACAATAATCATGCGGGTCTTCAATATGCAGGCAGACTGGAAAAATCAGGATGTTAACGGACCTCAAGGTAAGGAATTTGTGGAATGTCTACGAGATGGATTTTTTTTGGAGGAGCTTGTAGCAGAGCCCACTAAGGAACAGAGATAAAAGGTACTGCAGATGCTGGAGAATCCGAGATAACAAGCATGGGGCTGGATGAACACAGCAGGTCAAGCAGCATCATAGGAGCAGGAAAACTTGACGTTTCGGGCCTAAACCCTTCATTAGAAAAAGGTGGGATGATGTTAGTAGATAGGAGATGGGGGTGTGGCTTGGGGTGAGAGGAAAAACAGGTTAGGGAGGTGGAGATGAGCTGGGCTGGTTTTGGGATGCGGTTGGGGGAGGGGAGATTTTGAAGCTTGTGAAATCCACGTTGATACCATTGGGCTGCAGGGTTCCCAGGCTGAATATGATTTGCTGTTCCTGCAGCCTTCGGGTGGCATCACTGTGGCATTGCAGGAGGCCAAGGATGGACATGTCATCTGAGGAATGGGAGGGGGAGTTGAAATGGTTCGCGACTGGGAGGTGCAGTTGTTTGTGGCGAACCGAGCGCAGGTGTTCTGCAAAGCGGTCCCCAAGCCTCCGCTTGGTTTCCCCGCTGTAGAGGAAGCCACAATGGGTACAGCGGATGCAGTATACCACATTGGCAGATGTGCAGGTGAACCTCTGCCTGATGTGGAAAGTCTTCTTGGGGCCTGGGATTGGGGTGAGGGAGGAGGTGTGGGGGCGGGTGTAGCACTTCCTGCGGTTACAAGGAAAAGTGCCGGGTGTGGTGGGGCTGGAGGGGAGTGTGGAGCGGACAAGGGAGTCGCGGAGGGAGTGGATAGTTCTGGATTTGGTGATGTGCAATGAGGCAGATTTGATTAGAGAGCTTAAGGTAAAGTGAGTCCAAGGGGGCAATGACCATAATATGATAGAATTATCCCTGCAGTTTGAGAAGGAGAAGCTGGAGTCAGATGTACCACAACTGAGTAAAGGTCACTACAAAGACATGAGTGAGGAACTGGCCCGAGGGGAGCCTAGCAGGGAAGATGGTGGAGCAGGAATGGCAGGAGTGTCTGGGGGCAACTCAGGAGGCACAGCAGAAATTAATCCTAAGGAAGAAGAAACATACTAAGGTTGGGGGGGGAGCGTGGGTGGTGAGGCAAAAATCAGCGACAGTATAAAAGCAAAAGAAAAAGCATACAATGTGGTGAACAGTACTGGGAAGCCAGAGGATTATGAAGCCTTTAAAAGCCTGCAGAGGATAAATTAAAAAAGCAACAACGTGGGAGAGGATGAAATATGACGGTAAGCTAATATGAGGTTTCAAGAATTTTTTAGATAACTAAAAGGCAAGAGTGGACATTGGACTGCTGAAAAATGAGGCTGGAGAAGTAGTAATGGGGAACAAAGAAGTGACAGAGAAACTGAATAGGTTCTTTGGATCAGCCTTACTGCAGAAGATACCAGTAATATACAAGAACTTCAGGACAGTCTGGGGCAGAAGTGAGTGTAGTGTCCATCACTAAGGAGAAGGTGCTGGGGAAGCTGAAAGGTCTGAAGGTGGATAAATAACCTGGACCAGATGGACTACACCCCTGAGTTCTGAACCAGGTAGCTGAGGAGACAGTGGAGGCATTGGTGGAGACCTTTCAGGAATCTCTGGAGTCACGGAGGGTTCCAGAGGACTGGAAAATGGCTAATGTAACACCCTGTTTAAGAAGAGAGAGAAGCAGAAGACAGGAAACTGCAGGCCAGTTAGCCTGACCTTGTTGTTGGTGAGATTTTAGAGTCCATGATGAGGATGAGATTGCAGTGTACTTGGAAATGCGTCGTGAACTAGGGCTGAGTCGGCACACCTTCGTCATGGGGGGGAGTCATGCCTGACAAATCTGTTAGAATGTTTTGAGGAGGGAACAGGCAACTTGGACAAAGGAGATCCAGTGGACATGATCTATTTGGATTTCCAAAAGGCCTTTGACATGGTGCCGCACAGGAGTCTGTTAAATAAGACAAGAGCCATGGTGTTAGGAGCAAGGGGGAGGCAATGGCCCAGTGGTATTCGTGCTGAACTATTAATCCAAAGACCCAGGTAATGTTCTGGGACTTGGGTTCAAATCCCACCATAGCAGATGATGGAATTTGAATTCAATAAATATCTGGAATTAAGAGTCTCATGATGACTGTGAATCTATTGCTGATTGTTGGAAAAACCCATCTGGTTCACTAATGCTCTTTAGGGAAGGAAACTGCCATCCTTACCTGGTTGCCTACATGTGATTCCAGAGCTACAACAATGTGGTTGTCTCATAACTGCCCGCTGGGCAATTAGGGATGGGCAATAAATGCTGCCTGGCCAGCGACGCCCTCATCCTATGAATGAATGAAAGAAGGTACTGGTACGGACAGAGGATTGGCTAATTGGCAGAAGGCAGAGAGTAAGGATAAAGGAATGTTTTTCTGTTGGCAGCCAGTGACTAGTAGAGTTTGGCAAGGGTCTGTGCTGGGATGACAACTACTCATGTTATATATTAGCAATCTGGACGAAGGAACTGAGGTTTACAGATGACACCATGATAGGTGGAGAGACAGGCAGTGTTCAGGAAGCAGGGAGGCTGTAGAAGCACCTGGACAGGTTAGGAGAGCGGGCAAAGAAGTGGCAGATGGAATACAATGTGATAAATTATGTGGTTGTGGGAAGAAGAATAAAAGTTAGATTAGTTTCTCAATGGGGAAAGTCTTTGTAAATCTGAAGCACAAGGGACTTGGCAGTTCTGGTTCAGGATGCTCTTAAGGATAACATGTAGGTTCAGTTGGCAGTTAGGAAGTTAAATGCAATGTTAGCATTCAGGAGGCTAGAAAACAAGAGCAGGCAAGCTGCTGAGGTTGTACAAGGTTCTAGTTAGACTATATTTGGAATATTGGGAGCGGTACTGGGCCCTATATCTAAGGAGGGATGTATTGGCAATAGAGGGGTCCAAGGGAGCCTTACAAGAATAATCCCGGGGATGAAGGGCTACTCAAATAAAGAGCAGTTGAGGGCCCTGTATCTGTATTTGAAGAAGTTTATAAGGAATGATGGAGGATCTGATTGAAACTTACAGAATACTGAAATGCCTTGATACAATCAACATAGAGAAGATTGTTCCCACCAGTAGGAGAGACTAGGACCTGAGGACATGGCCTCAGAGTGAGGGGATAACCCTTTAGAACCAAAATGAGGAGGAATTTCTTCAGCCAGAAGGTGGTTAATCTGTGAAATTCATTGACATGGAGGGCTGTAGAGGCCAAGTCATTGAGTGTATTTAAGACAGAGGCGGATAGGTTCTTGATTGGTAAGGGGATCAAGGGTTAATGGGAGAAGGCAAGAGTATGGGGTTAAGAAAGATATCAGCCATGATAAAATGGTGTAGCAGACTTGATTGGCCAAATGGCCTAATTCTGCACCTGTGCCTTTTGGTCTTACGACCCTGTTTGAAGCAAATTGGGCAAGCGGTCTGACCAGGCCTATCTCAATGCCAGGAGCGTCTCATTGTATTTTTGTATTATTTCTGCTATGGCCAAGCAGTGAGGCAACTTTCTCACTCAGTAGTGGCCTGTTAGGCGGATTAAGCGTCTTATTAACGCTTCCTGTCTGACCAAATAAATCAATAAATTCAATGCTGTGAATTTTCAACAAGGAATTGAGACTTGGTGACTTCAATTCGCAGCTGGCTGTCAACAATCTCCATGTTGCTCAGAACCAAACTGCAACTCAGGGCATGATCCATGGGTACCATCCACATATACCCCTTATCCATGGACATTGGCATCTGGTATTAGCCAACACCTCACAGTGTCTCTCTGATACACTCAGAGATAACTCAGGAAGCACAGACCTGCATTGCAGACCACACTACCATAGACAAGTCAAAGGTGACTGCAAGGAGTCTATATGTCTGGGTGGACCACGCAGGCTGAAGCTACTTCTGCCCAAGGCAGCTTAGTGCTCCTCAGCTTTGCTTTCCATGGAGAGCAGGCAGAATAGAGTGTAAGCTGTTGACTGTGCCCCGAGAGGCGTCACCTAAGAAGCCTGATTGTGGTCCCTCGTCAGGCTGGGTCCCTCCTGGCACTTCCCTGTCTCCTTGTGAGGAAAGGGCACCTGGAGTGGGCAGCAGGCTCCCCATCCCCCTGTCACAGTGCCTTTGGTCCTGAGGCCCAATGCCTGGGACAATGGAGTGTGGGTGTGTGCCCCTCTCCAGCAGCCCCTGAGGGCCCTTGGCCCGGATCTCCATGGCACTGCCAACCTGTCCATGGAGGCAGCATTACTCACTGCATTGCTGCAGCCTCTGGGCAATGGGGACCACTGTGTCCCACATCCCTGCCTGCTGCTCATGGTCCTCCTTGTGTATGTGGACAAAGTCCCTGATTACCCACACCACAGGGCCTTCCCCTGCCTGGGGCTGAGCAGGAGCCTGGTCTCTGGCACACATCCGCGTGCCAGCAGCCTGGAACGTTTCTCCCGCTGCCAGCTGTGAAGCTGTCCTCACTAGATTGTGGCAACACCTGCAGGGCATGAGCGAGAGAAGGCATCACAGCCCATTGTTAGATATAGTGGACAGTGAATAACACTTACAGTGGGGTTACTGGGGGAGATGGAGCAGAATAAAGACTGGTACTCAGTTGGTGAGACACAATGTCTCTGCATCCCTGCAGGAGCAGTCCTAGTCTTCTCCTGCCAGGGCCAGGATTCTCTCCTTGTAGGTGGTGAGGAGCCTAATGTCTGGCACCCCCTCCGCCCATAGGGGCTCTTTCTGCCCTGTGATGGCTGTCTTCCACAGAGAGAGAGAGAGGGAGGAATTGAAGGAGATGGCAGTGGCTGGAACTGCTGTTAGTGCTGGGGTGGGGGGAGGGTGTTCTGAGCAAGGGAGGAGGCAGCACAGAGACTGTGCAGGGTCCGTGGTGGGAGAGGTTCATGGGGTTGAGAGCGAGTGAGGGAAGGTGTTGCAGGGAACAGTGAGAGCAGTAGAGCATGAGCCTTGGGTGGGAGGTAGGTGCAGTTGCAGTGATAGAGCGAGTGTGAGGTGTCAGACCATTCACCCTGGAGGAGTAGAGAAGGCCATTGATCTTCTTACAGCACAAGGAGCTGGCACTGATCCAGCTGGCGTCTCGGACCAGGGCCTTATGGCATGGCCTTTTCTGACAGCCCTCCAGGAATAGTGGCACCATCTTCCCCTTCTCCAACATGTTCAGATTCCATCCTTGACCAAGCAGGGCAGCTTCAAATTGTCAGTGCTCATTCGACCTGTTAAAAATGGCACAGGTACTAGGGATGCTGGCCTTTTGGGAAAACTTTTGTGGTAAGATCGCGCCAGAACCATTCCTCATTTGCCTCAGGGGCCAGGTTGGTGGGTAATGAGGCCTATTTGGTACTGTGCGGTAAAAAATCTCACTAGGCCAGGCAAGGATCACACCAAAAAACTCAACACAACTTGAAATTAGTCAAAAAAAGTAAGATGGAGTCCTATCCACTATGAATCCATAATATTGTAGCAGCATTTATTATTTGTTTCATTAATAAACCTAAAGACACCTGACTCAATGATAGCGTGTGTCTTTGCAATAAATGTTACATGGGCTAACACATAGAAAACCACAAACAGCATCAATAGGATAGAAACGTTTTGTTCTTTGGGGTATCCACACCAAGAAGCATTGCCTCAAATTATTAACAGACCGTACAGAAGTGAACTTAGGAAATACATATTACATACAATGAGTGACAATGGAAATGCTTTCCTCAGGAAATTCATCATGTCCACAAGGACTAGTACCAATTTTTACAGATGCACCATAGAAAGCATCCTACCTGGATGGATCACGGCTTGGTATGGCAACTGCTGTTCCCAAGATCACAAGAAACTACAGAGAGTTATGAACGCAGCCCAGTCCATCATGCAAACCAGCCTTCCTCCCATTGACTCCATCTATACATCCTGCAGTCTCGGGAAAACAACCAACATCATCAAAGACCCCTCCCACCCCATTATACTCTTTTCCACTCTCTTCCATTTGAATACACGTACCAACAGATTCAAAAATTGTTTCGACTTTGCTGTCATCAGGCTTTCGAACAGACCTTGCAAATGTTAATTTGAACCTCTCTCTCCCTGGACCTTCCCAGAAGCTGTAACACTGTATTCTACACTCTCTTCTGCCACCCTGATGCACTTTGTGTGGCACAATCTGCTTGTAAAGGATGCAAAACAACACTTTTTACTATATCTCGGTACATGTGACCACAGTAAATCAAATGCAAATTGTAAAACTGAGTTTGATAGATTTTTGTTATGCCAAACCATCTGGGTGTATGAGAAGAAGGAAGGGTGTATGCAGTTAGGTTACAGATCAACCATGAACTCATCAAATGGTGGAACAGGCTCAAGGGGCAAAATGTATGATTATTGTAACAATGAAAATGGTGATGCCCAATTTGTACATAGCAAAATCCCACTAATGTTCGGGAGACAAATGACCAAATATTTTGTTTTGTTGGAGCTGCCTTGAGCCCTCAATATTGGCTAGGACACTGGGAGAACTTCCTACCCTGCTCTGAGTAATGACCTTAAGTCCTTTGTTTCAATTCATTCACAGGGTGTGGTCATTTCTGGCTAGGCCAGCATTTATTCCCCATCAGGCAGCTAAGAGTCAACCACATTGCTGTGGGTCTGGAGTCACATGCAGGCCAGAGCAGGTAAGGACAGCAGTTTCCTTCCCCTAAGGGACATTAGTGAATCAGATGGGTTTTCCCTGACAATCGGCAATAGTTTCATGGTTCTCATGAGACTCTTAATTCCAGATTTTTATTGAGTTCGAGATCACCAACTGCTGTGGTTAGAGTCGAATCCAGGTCCCCAGAACATTAGTTGGGTCTCTGGATTATTAGTCTAGCGATAATACCACTAGGCCATTGCCTTCCCCTCTTTTGTACCCCTTTGAGAGGGCAGATAGGTTTTCAGTTTAATGTCTCACCTGAAGGATGGGATCTCTGACAGTGTAGCACTTCCTCATTTCTGCAATGAAGGAGGAACCTAGATTCATTGCTCAAGCCCTTGGAGTGGGATTATGGGCTCATGGCCTTCTATGACGGAGAATGAGGTGCTACCAGTTACACTAGAACATAAGAAACACAATACAGGGTATGTCTAACTTTTTTTTAAAGAATGGGCATCAGCCTCCTTTGACAGGGAACGATTGAGGTTATTTTTAAATGTTCATTCATGGGATAGAAGTCCCGGATAGGCCAGGTGCAGGTCCTGAAGACACACCTAGAGCATGATGGGTACTGAACTAAAAATCATTTCCAGTGAGTCTGCGGCACAGTGGATGTTCACTCAAAATGGTGTCACCTACCTTCTCAACCTCTTAACAACTACCAGCAGAATGTGAGGGGGCCTGCCTGCAAGTGTTTTGGCCAAGGGACTCATTCTGACTGGACATCAGGCTCCTATGGGGTAAATAAGCCCCCAGCTTGTATCCTTGATTGGAGTGGGTAGCAACCAGACAATGGTCACTGCATGGCACATTTCCATGGGTGATGGAAGGAAGATAGGCAGAGGTGTTGCTCCATTACTCGGTGATCCCTTAAAGAGGACGATCATTCCTCTGGGTCCAGTAAACATAATTGGAGCTGCTCCAGGATTGCAACCTTCCAAGCTCCTCAGCTACCCCTCACCAACCTGCCAATGTCACTTGCCAGCAACAGTGAGGCGAGCTGTGATCATTGCTGCCCAGAACCTATCAGCCAGTTTAAGTAAGGCTGCATCTCAAATTTGGGAACGGGTGGTCAAGCAAGTGTGCTCCCTCGATTGAACCCCAACGGGTCAAAACTGACCCCAGCATTTCGAAGGTGACACTTCCAAGAAACTCCTCACCATGTGCTGTAATTGGGGCTGATTTCAACTGCAGCTTTTGTTTTTGCGTAGCAACAAGTGAGAATTTTTCCCTTGTAGGAATTTATATCTTCTGATCAGCAGCACAATCAGGGCTTGTGCCAGATTTCAACATCTCATCAAGTAATAAGATGAATCTAAAGCCTGTAGCTTAGTTAGACATTGTCTAAACCAGGGAATTGGCACTCTGTCTCATTAAACGGTGCATAAAACTGTCCTTGACTTCATGGCCTTGGCACACGTGACCCGGGGGTGATTCAGTGTTGATTTTGTGGTGATGAATGTTTTACTTATTACTTTGCCACAGTGACATTAATTGAAAATTGACTGCCACACTGCATTACAGGCAGGACTCTTATCAGCTATCTGCTGAGGCTGGAGTGGAAATTGTAATTACATTTTGCTTCATTTCAGCTGTTATTTATGTGCAGCTCATTTTCACGACAGGGAGGTGTGAAGCTTTCTCTACGATACGGTGACAGACGCAGCAAGATATAAAGCAGCTGCACGGTTAGGGTAGACACAATGCAAGCCTTTTTCAGGGCCATCCATTAGAAAAATGGTGCACAGGTCAAACCAAACTCAGAGAGGTCCCACTGTGTCGCTGGTACTGAATACATAAGTGCTCCTGATTCCAGTTTGTTGAGTGTTCAGAGCTCCCAGTGAATGCTGATTCAATACAATGCCTGAAATGTTTTCATCTGAAAAGGTGTTCAGTTATTTAAAGCACTTCTCTGCTGGTTTAAAGCTAACCCTGAACTTTTACAATGGAAATCCTTATAAAAGACAGGTTGGGATTTAGTGATGAGCACTTTAAGACTCCGGAAATATTGTGGGAGAGATTTATCAGAATAGCATCAAGTATGAGGACTTTTATCCAAAAGGACCCAGAAAGTTGTGATTGTCCTCCTTACAGTAGAGAAAGGTAGGCAAGTCAAAGATATTTAAAATTATGAAAGATTTTGATAGTATTACAACCATTGATATAATTCTTTGAAGTTTGCATCACATGTAGACAGGGTGGTTAAGAAGGTGTTTAGCCTTAATTACTCAGACCTTTGAGTAAAGGAGTTGGGAAGTCACCTTGAGATTGTACAGGATGTTGGTGAGGCCTCTTCTGGAGAACTGTGTCCAGGCTGGTCATCCTGCTATAAAAAAAGTATTATTAAGCTGGAGAGAGTTCAGACAATGTTCACCAGGATGTTATGAGGAATGGAGGGTTTGAGTTATAAGGGACATTTTCACTGGAAAGTAGAAGGTTGAGGGGTGACCATATCGAGGTTTATGAAATCATGGTGAGTATAGATAAGGTGAATGGCAGATGTCTTTTCCCTAGGGTGGGAGACTTCAAGACAAGGCGGCATACGTTTAAGGTGAGAGAAGAAAGATTTTAAAAAGACACAAGAGGCAACTTTTTTTACACAGAGTACAGATTGTATGTGGAATGAACTTCCAAAAAAAGTGTTGGATGCAAATACAGTTACAACCTTTAAAAGACATTGCAATAAATGCATGAATAAGAACTGTTTAGAGGGATATTGGCCAAACACAGGCAGGTGGGACTAGTTTAGTTTTGGGAACATGGTTGGCATGCGCTGGTTGGATAAAAGGATCTGTTTCCGTGCTGTATGACTCAGTGACTCTAATCCTCTATAATTGGCTCCATCTTTAAATCCTCTCTTGACAGTTTGCAACAAATATTTTTATTCCTTTTTATCACTCAGCAATCACACTTCAATTAAAATGCAATTTGCTAGAAAATGAAGTAGCCAAATACCAAGGGTTCCTTTGAGTAAAAGAAAAAAGAATTTTATTACTCACTAGATCTGAGGAAAAAAATAATGAAAATGGAACATCACACACACAAAGACATTTTAAAGGGGCAAGTGACTGGTATAGACAAAAAGAATAAAGGATTCACAGTTTAAAAAATCCTTAGAGTCCTTGAAGTGTTAGATTCTTAACCTGAGGCTATGGTTGTTTGGTGGTGGATCTGTATCCCCAGCAGTAGCAGATATCTTTCAATTCTCAGTGAATGGTTGTGTTCCCAAATTGCTTCTTCACCAGGCACAATATTCTGATATCATGATGAAAATAGACATGGCAAGAGACAGAATCTTCCAGTTCCTGGGTACAAATCCATTTTCCTTTCTCTCTGTTCTGCAGTTTGAAAGCAGCTTTTGAGATGCAGTTCAGCATTTATTCCAGAGTCAAGTTCCATTGTCTTTCCAAATTTGGCAAGTCTTTTATCCCTCAAAATGTAAACTTACCATAGACGTGTAAATTAAACAGAAGATGCAATTTTTCTTGATACCTGCCTGGTTTAGATGTCTTCATAGGAAAATGGTAATTACAGTACAGACATGGGACTCACAAAGCTTGCTCCAATCTTTGGTCAGGTGACTTTTGTAACCATTTCACATGTCTGTTTCTTCCTTTTAAAAATAACATTTTCATCTGCGAAAGTTATCAAGTATAACAATCAGACGGTGAATTTGATAGTCCATACTTATCGCTATCATAGTAATAAATAGTGTCATCATGGTGGCCTCAACCCATGGCCAACCCTCCCTCTCATCCCCGCTTCCTTGACCTAAAACAACTTGTCCATTTTCTCTCCCACCCATCTGCTCCTGTCACCTCACTGACCAATCCCCAACACGCCCTACCTGCACTCACCTATCACCATCCCACCTACCTTCCCCAGCCCCACCCCTCCTCTCTCTATGTATTTCCCAGCTCCCTTCCCCGTCACCATTTCTGAAGAAGGGTCCTGACCTGAAACGTCAACTTTCCTGCTCCTCTGATGCTGCCTGGCCTGCTGTATTCCTCCAGCTCCACACTGTGTTATCACTGGCTCCAGCATATGCAGTTCTTACTATCTCTAAGATGACTCAGTGTCACTGGATTCTGGACAAGTTCACAGTTTTCCACATTATACTCCATGTGTCAAACTGAGTTCTGAAATCTCTCACCATTTTAATCATATACTTTGTTTTTCTATTCTTCCTGCCAAAGTGGGCAAATGCACATTTTTCCACATCATATTTTATCGGCCACGTTTGGTGAACCTGCATTAATCAATGATACAATTGTGTATTTCAATCTGAAACTGACATGTAATAAATGAAATGGAGAATTGCATTTATGTAGCACCTTGTGTTTTTTTTTAAATTATCATCACAATTGTAATAAAGGAAATTTAGCACCAATTTTCGCACAGTAGGCTCCTGCAAACAGCATCAAAATAAATGATCAGCTAATCTGTTTAATGCCAGCCAGGCAGGACCTCCTGGACCTTATTCGCAACATGGGACCCTATCCATCCATCTGACAGGAGAGCTGGGATCTCAGTTTAATGTCTCCCTGGAAATATAAATGGATATGAGAATACAGCACTAAGACATCGGGTTAAATTTGTACTTCTAACTCAGGATTGGGATTTGAAACTGAAATAACTACACAAAGGCTGGTGTCCCATCTCGAAATCACCCTTTACTTATACATGCAAGGTACATGACACTGATCCAGCTAGTTCAGAGCTGGCTTCTAGATTGAGCAGAATCCCTGACTCTCCTGGTTTTATCTGTCAGCCAGGGCTCCCTGATTGGGACCGGGCTAACAGCCCCAATCAGGGTACTCATACCCAATGAAGTCCACCTGGCTGACCTCATTCCAATCACTGCAGAAACCACAATCTTCCAATCAAGTTCATATCACCTAGGATGAAAACCAGAGGAATTCCATAAAAAGTCTGTACTATTGGCCTTTATTTCAAAGGGAATAGGGTATAAAAATAAGTAGAACTTACTAAAACTGTACAAGGCACTAGCCAGCCCACAGCTGGAATACTGTGAACAGTTTTGGTCCCTCTGATGAACTGGCATTAAAGACAGTCAAGAGAAGCTTCACTTGGTTGATCCCAGGCCATGGAAGAGAGATTGAGCTTCTACCCATTGTAGTTTGGGAGGATGAGAGGAAACCTTAATGAAACATACAGACTTTTAGGGAGCTAGACAGGTAGATGTGGAGAGTTTGTTCCCCATTTTGGATTAGTCTCGGACCAGAGGGCACAATGTCAAAGTTAGGGGCCATCCATTTAAGACAGAAAGAAGAAAAATTCTCTCAGAGGGAAGTGAAGCTTTGGAACTTTTTACTGCAGAGGGCTGCTGAGGCTGAGTCATTCAGTGTTTTCAAGGTTTAGATAGACTTATTTTAATCAGATAGGGAATCTACAGTTATGGGAAAAAGGCAGTAAAATGAAGCTGAGAATTATCAGATCAGCCATGATCTAATTGAATGACGGAGCAGACTTGATGGGCTGAATAGTCTACTTCAATACACAAATCCTATGGTCCTTATGGTCTCTCCACCGGATTGTCAAGGAGCAGCTGACGATGCAAGTCAACCCCTCACTCATCAACAATTTTAGCTGAGTTGTTTGGTCTAATCTCCAATTCACACTCAATTTGCTAATGTGAATGTTTCATCAGTGGAACATGAATTAGCATTAGAATTTGAATTAGGTTTTATTGTCACATTTATTCAAGTATAGGAGTACAGTGAAAAGTGTAGAATGACACCACACATTGTGCTATCTTAGGTACAAACTTTAGTTACTAAAATAGATTAGGTACAAAAATAGAGAAATAAAGAAAAAAGCTAAAAGTCCTACATTCCGGTTCTTCATAGAACAAATGAATGTGTATTAGTATTAAGTTCTGTTATGGAAATTGGAATCACAGACAATGCTTTATCTGTTGGAGTTTCTCATGGTGGCGTGTCCTTCTCTCTAACCACCTTCTCAAGGGTAATTATGGAGGGCCGGTAAAAGCTGGCCCAGCCAGCAACACCAACGTTCCATGAATGAATATTAAAAAAAATGGTCACACAGCTAGGAACACCTTGTGTTGATGGATGGACCATTATTTATTCGTCTGTCAGGGATTGGCAAAGGTTCTATTGTAACTTGTGCTTTCAATCCTGTTGCATTTTAATGCTTCCTGTGCCGACTAACTTTGCAAACCTTTTGACCTTAAGATCCAAATGCATCATATATTTTGAGGAGACATGTTACCACTGGATTTTGTAAAATCTATCCAGCTGCCATGTAATGGCATTTTGCTTTTCCACAGTAAACAGGTTTGATTAGTGTACCACTAAATGTCAAATGACAATCTAGAATTCTACCAATGAGATTGGGGACAGAATCAGATCAAAACAAATATATCCCATGGAATAGGGGGTATTTTTCCCAGCGGATATGAAGTGTGACAGTTCACCATTTGTGGTTGGTTTCTGAAAATAATGATTTACCCTTTTTCTGACCTCCGGATGCCTCAAAGCTCTTCATAGCCAATAAAGTACTTCCTGAAGTACAGTCACTATGGTAACATAGGAAATGCAGCAGCCAATGGCACTCTGCAATAATCATAAAAAATGAATGAACAAATACTCAGTTTCTAAGGTGTTGGCTGAGTGATTTTCTTTTTGAATTGATTCACAGGATGTAGGCATTGCTGGCTAGACCAGCTGGACAGAATGTAGTTGATGGTTGACCATATTGTTGTGGGTCACATGGGACCAGACCAGGTAAGGATGGTAAATTTCCTTCCCTAAAGAACATTAATCAGCCTGTTGAGTTTTTAATGATAATTGACAGTGATTACATGGTCACCATCAGGCCAATTTTTTTTTCAACTGAATTAATTCTGATTACACAACCTGGACGTCAAACCCATATCACCAGAACATGAACTTGGGATTTTTCTGGATTACTATCCAGTAACACCATGGCTACACCACTGCCTTCCTGATCATCACCAAACTAGTCAAGGGATAACAGAACATTGGCTTAACATGTCATCCAAACTATAGAACTTCCCTTAGTACTGCACTAGAACACTGACTCTTGGGAAGTGTATCACCCACAGGCTCCATCTTGATTTGACTGAGTATAGAAATGATTACTACTCAAAAAGACAACTAAATAAAATTATGCAAACACAGACTGACTCGTGACATCTCAGGTAGAACAGCAAAATTGTTGCTGAAGGAAAGTATGATTTGGGATCTAGGATGAAACTAGGATGATTTGTTTAATTGTAACTTCGCAAATAGGAGCCAATACATCAGGGGTGGCATGGTGGCTCAGTGGTTAGCACTGCTGCCTCACAGCACCAGGGACCCAAGTTCAATTCCACACTCAGGTGAATATTGAATTTATTGAATGATCCTAATCTGTACAAGTTGCATTAAACATAATTACCAAGACAAAGGAGTCATAGTTGACACCTCTGACCACTTTGGGATCTAGGACTAGATCCCTTGATTGTCCACCCAAGGCATATGTGACATATTCAGATTGGATGCAATCTCAAACATTAACCCTTTCAGTACCATTTCCATATACAGCATGGAATATGATAGCATGTTAGAATTTATCATGGGGTATAGTTGCCATTACTTAGATTTTGTGAGAGGTTAATGATTGAGTAATATTTAGATTATAATTAATGGACCATAATGTATTACTTGTCATTTTCTCTTGAACCTGCAATCTTTTTCTGAATGATGTAGAGTTAGAGATATACAGTACGGAAACAAACCCTTTGGTCCAACTCATCCATGCCGACCAGATATCCTAAATTAATCTAATTCCATTTGCCAGCATTTGGCACCTATCCCTCTAAACCTTTCCATTCATATAGCCATCCAGATGCTTTTTAAATATTGTAATTGTACCCGCCTCCACCACTTCCTCTGGCAGCTCATTCCATACACACACCACCCTCTGCGTGAAAAAGTTGCCCCTTAGGTCCCTTTTAAATCTTTCCCCTCTCACGTCAAACCTATGCCCTTTAGTTTTGGACTCCCCCATCCTGGGGAAAAGACCTTGACTATTTACCTTATCCATGCCCGTCATGATTTTATAAACCTCTATAAGGTCACCCCTCAGCCTCCGACCCTCCAGGGAAAATAGCCCCAGCCTATTCAGCCTCTCCCTATAGCTTAAACCCTCCAACCCTGGCAACATTTTTGTAAATCTTTTCTAAGCCCTTCCAAGTTTCACATTCCTCTTCCTGTAGCAGGGAGACCAGAACAGCATGCAGTATTCCAATAGCAGCCTAATCAATGTCGTGTACAGCTGCAATATGACCTCCCAACTCCTGTGCTCAATGCACTGACCAATAAAGGCAAACATACCAAACTCCTTCTTCACTATCCTATCTACCTGTGACTCCACTTTCGAGGAACTCTGAACCTGCACTCCAATATACTTCCATACTTCAGTTTTCAAAGCCAAATACCCTCCAGTATATGATTTTAATAGGCTTCTCAACTTTCCCTGCCATTTTCAAAGGTTTGTGCATGTGCACCCCTGATGTCCCTGATTGGCCATCCTCAATGCACAATATTGTTTTTGGAGTTGCATTTATCCAGAAAACTGGGGAGTATTCCATCACACTCCTGACATATGCCTTGAGGATGGTGGTCAGACACTGGAGAGTCAGAAGGTGAGTTATTCATTGTAGGATTCCTGGCCTCTGACTTACTCCTGCAATCACTGTATATATATAGATAGTGGAGTTCCGTTTATGTTCAATAGAAAATCCCAAAGCTATTGATGATGAGGAGTTCATTCAATGTCTAAAGGGAATGGTTAGATTCTTAATGGAGGAGGTTGTTGCCTGGCATTTCTGTGGTAAGATTGTTACTTGCTATTTATCCGTTGAACATTATCTGGATGACCTTGATGTTATCCTGGTCTTGCTGCAAGATAGCAAGGACTGCTTCAGTATCTGATGAGTCACAAAGGGTACTGAAAAATGCAGTTATCAGTGAAGATTCCTAATTCTGATCTCAAGATGGAGAGAACATCATTGTTTAAGGAATAAATAACAAAAGACCTGCGGATGCTGTAAATCAGGAACAAAAACAGAAGCTGCTGGAGAGGCTCAGCAGGTCTGGCAGCATCTGTGAAGAGAAATCAGAGTTAACGTTTCAGGTCCAGTGACCCTTCCTCAGAAACATTAACATTGTTTAAGCAATGACTGTTGCCTCTAGAAATCTGTCAGTGTTAAGTTTTGCTAAGTTTTTTCTCAACATTGTATCGTATAATATCACCATATTCTCGAATTTTAGCATGCATTGTAACTTACTCATATAGTTTATATACTTCAATGTAAAACACCTTTGAACTGAAACATATGCAGACTGCTCAATTATAGACTCCGATACTATATTTTCCTGCTAACCCTTCAAATCATTCATGGTCATAAATCTTTATTTAAACTTCTTCTTTCCTCTCCAGCTGAAATAGTTCCAGTATCTCAAGTCTCTGCTCATCATTATTGTGTTCTCTCAGGGACCTCATCCAGGTAAATGTACGCTGTTACCTCCTTCTCAGTTTAATTTATGCTGTATAATTTGTTCAAAATATCACACATTGCTATAATTGTAAACTACCAATTGTTTTGCAAAGGTTCACCAACTATAATTTGCGTTTATATAGCAACTTTACCATACTAAATGTTCCAAGGCAGTTTTACCCACCAAACTAATTTTGCCACTGAGCCACATGAGTATAAATGACTGAAGCCAGGAACAACAAAGCAGATTTTAAGTAGCATTGTCTGGAGGAAATAGAAGGAAAAGAGTTGGAGCAATTTCAGAAAGAAGTTCAGACATGTCAGGCTAAATAGCCTCTATCTGTGCTATAACCATTTTATGATTCCTAATCTAAAGGTGTTAATGGCATCAATAATAGCTTGAGTGCCAGATGACCTGTGGGAGGGCTAATGTTACAGTTGGGGTAATAGGCCACATTTATCACAGCACTAGTTTGGGCATAAAAACTAGGAGCTATTCAGCCCCTCTAGCCTACTCTAACATTTGATACAATCATGGCTGATCTCGTCTCAGTGTCAACCTACTTTCCTGCCCACGCCCCATTCCCTTTAACCTGTTACTAATTAAACACCTGTCTATCTCTTCCTTAAGTTTACTCAATGTCCCAGGATCCACCATACTCTAGGGTAGTGAATTCTACAGATTCATGGTCTTTTGAGAGAAGTAATTTTTCCTCATCTCTGTTTCAAATCTGCTGTCCTTTATCCTGAACCTACAAATTCTTATTCTAAATTACTGCACATGAGGAAACATCATCTCTACATCTACTTTGTCAATCCCCTATTGTATCTTTTATACCTCAATTAGATCTCCTGTCATTCTTCTAAACTCCACAGAGTATAGGTCTGAACTGCTCAATCTCTTTATATGACTCAACTCTGGAATCAATCTGACGATCCTCCTATGAACTGCTTCCAATACAACTAGATCCCTCCTCAAGTAAGGGGATCAAAACGGGACACAATACTCCAGGTGCGGCCTCACTAATCCTTTGTACAGTTGCTGCAACATTTCCCGACTTTTATACTCCACTCCTTTAGCAATAAGTGCCAAAATTCCATTTGCCTTCCTTATTACCTTTTGTACCTACATACTAGTCTTCATCGATTCATGCACAAAGACACCCAGATCCCTCTGCACCAAGACACTCTGATGTTTCTCTCCATTTAGATAATAAGTTACCTTCCTATCCTTCCAACCAAAGTGGATAGCCTCACACTTATGCATATTAAACTGCATCTGTCAAATTCTGGTCCATTTCCCAAACCTATCCATAATCCATTTGAAAATGTCTTTTTTTACCCTTGTAGCTTACTTTCCCACCAATTTTAACATTTGAAAATTTCTCACAGGGTAAATTATGAACCAAATTTGTTGAATGGTCCAATATAGTCACAGGCAGTTTCCAGTGAGGGTGGTGGAGTTGATAGCCAGAAAATGGAGATTGTGATGGGGTCCAAAGATATTGAATGTTACCTTCCTGATATTTAGTTGGAAGAAATTTCCACTCATTTAAGACTGGATATCAGACAAATAGTCTTTCAATTTTAAGGGAGTACAGAGAGTGAGAAAGGTTTTTTTTATTTACTCATAGGGCGTAGATGGCATTTATTGCCCATCCCTAGTTGCCCTTGAGAAGGTGGTGGTGAGCTGCCTTCTTGAACGGCTGCAGTCCATGTGCTGTAGGTTGACCCACAATGCCCTAATGGAGGGAATTCCAGGATTTTGGCCCAGTGACACTGAAGGAACGGTGATATTTTTCCAAGTCACAATGGTGAGTGGCTTGGAGAGGAATTTGCAGATGGTGATGTTCCTATATATCTGCTGCTTTAAACCTTCTAGACAGAAATCGTCATGGGTTTGGAAGGTACTGTCTGAAAGATGACTTTTGGTGAAATTCTGCAGTGCATCTTGTACACTGCTGCTACTTAGTGTCGGTGGTGGAGGGAGTAAATGCTTGTAGATTTGGTACCAATCAAACAGGCTGCTTTTTCCTGGATGATGTCAAGCTTCTTGAGTGTTGTTGAAGCTGCACCCATCCACGTGAGTAGGGAGTACTCCTTCTTATTCCTGACTTGTGCCTTGTAGATGGTGGACAGGTTTTGGGGAGTCACAGGTGAGTTACTCTCCAAAGATTACGTGGTGAGTCCAGTTGAGTTTCTGGTCAATGGTAACCCTGAGGATGTTGATAGTGGGGGATTCAGTGGGGGTGACACTATTGAATGTCAAAGTGGTTAGATTGTCTCTTATTGGAAATGGTCATTACTTGGTATGTGTGTGGTGTGAATGTTACTTGCCACTTGTCAGCCCAAGCCTGGATATTGTCTAGATCTTGTTGCATTTGAAGATGGACTGCTTCAGTAACTAAGGGTAAGGAATGGTGCTGAATACTGTGCAATCAATAGTGAACACCCCACTTTTGACCGTACAATGGAGGGAACATGTTAATGAGATGAAGGTGTCAGTGTAAACAAAAAACCTGACGCTGTTTATCTTCTTTACAATACATACTTTTATTTAAGAAATCTGAAACTTTGTTGAGTTGGTCAGCACTTTTAATTTCAGGGAATTACTGTGTAATTTCTCTGTGGACACTCTTCCATTGTGCTCTCATGTTTTGTTACACTTACCAAAATGTCCAATTTCACATTTACCTATATTAAACCAACCATTCTACCTCTCTACCTGTGGTGCTAACTTACTGCAGTTCTTCTCACTACCTTAATAAACTCTATAATGTTGCATCATTATATGCATTCATTACCCTTAATTTCAAATTATCTACATAGAACTGGAACAAAATGAAACACTGACCTGACCCCTAGAGTTCATCACTTCAATCCTTCTACACACTCATTAATCCTAAATCCTTGTTTTCAGTATATGTCATCCAATTATCCAACCATGTTGCTTTTGCCATTTTGCAAGCTTCTTATGAGGCTGCATTTTCATGTCCTGCCATCAGCAATTGCGTAGTGATTGCCCTGAACCGTGTCCCCTTCCTTGAAGAAGGATGTAATGACATCAGCGATAGTTCAGAGATTAATTCCAGAGATAAAAGGCTTATCTTATGAGGAAAGATTGAGCATTTTAGTCCTGTACTTGCTAGAGTTTAGAAGGATGCGAGGAGACCCAATTGAAGTATATACTATGCCAAAGAGAATTGATAACATAAATATGGAGAAGGTTTTTCTCCTTGTGGATCAATCTAGAATGAGAGGTCATGGTTTTAGAGGTAGCAGATCTGAAACAGGGATGAAGTCTTATCCTCAACACCAGCTGACCAATGTCTGAAGAAAAATCAAGAATCTTGATTAGCTCAATCAAGAATGGAGGTAACAAAGGAAATACCAAAGAAATATTTAAGATATTATTGGCTGTCCCTCATGTTGAGGATGACATTTACTGAAAATTGCGAGTTTCTGCCAGGGGTTTTCATGTGATGAAAATAATGTTGATTTTCAACCTACACTTTATTGAGCAGATGGACCATGAGGTAGTGGGATCTGGAATGCAGGTTTGGCTTCCTGTGGACTAGCAGGTTAACTGTACAAATACTTTTGGAATAGCTACTGTCTGTGTGCATAAAAGAGCTGTGTCATGTTATTTTGGATCATACAGGACTGAGGCCCAATAGAAGAAGGCACTAGATAATGATTGCTCTACCATCCTTATGTATATGGTTTACAAGTTAAAAGTGTTAACAGTTTGCACTAGCGCTATGTTCAGCCTTCATATGACTTGACCTTCAAGAAGTTCCTAACAATATTCCTTTACTTCCCTTCTCTGCTGCCACCCTACCTCATCATTAAGACATGTGAACTCAAAGCGTGATGTAGTTTGATGGATAAGTTGTTGGATTTTGAACAATTGGTGGCAAATCCTTAATATCAATTCTGCCAGATCTCAGGGAACAGCTCAGAATGTCTTTAAAGCAATTTCTCTGACTGTCCAAAACTATTAGGAAGACAGGATCTGGCAGGAAGATGTTTTTTGGTCATTCTGACACAGTTTTCAGTTGATTGTAGTTGAATTTGTAGGAGTTATTCCCAAATGCTCATGAGGTTGGCTTCAAGAAGGACATTAGCACTTGTTTCAAGTCTCACATTTGTTTCATTAATAATCAAACTCTTGCACCTCCTTGTCTAATCAAATTTTAGGGCCAAATGTTTACCATACAGAGTCCAGCAGTTCAAGGGCAGATCATCACCACCTCCTCAAAGGTAACTAGCAACAGGCAATAATTTCACCAAGGCTATCTACATTGTGAGAATGAATATAAATAAAAAAACAGGACATGAAGTAGACACATGCTGTTGGCAAAAAGGCAAATTTGGAAGTAAGGTCTAAATGATCTCCTCCATACATTCACTACTTATTGGTTTAATGGAGGGCAAAATACAGGCTTTTGAAGGTGTTGGGAGATGTTTTCTGAATGGCTGAGCTAAAGTGGAAGGACTGACATTCCTCTTCAATATCTTTTTTATTATCCAGTGGTATTGCAAAAATTGACTTTACAGAATGAGGGTCTGGTTTTGACAGCTTAGTTGCATTAATCCAGTTTTCAGGACAGATCAGCCCTGGTTACGCTAAGAAAATACTCTGCATTGATTGAATACGAAAGAGGCAATCAGTCTGCCATGTGAGGCTATTTTGCTTGGCATAACTCCTGTCTTGTTCTATCTCACTAAGGCATTTTCCTGTACCCTGGCACTGAAAAATCAATAGCATTTTAATTCTCAAAAGAAATTTTGAAATCTGAGAGAAACAAACCATAATTTGTTTTATGGAAAATTGTAAATTAAAAGTGACACAGCCAATATATAGTGCTATATTGTTTGACTGTACCTTTCAGGATATCTTTGTTTCATATCCCAAGTAAAAATCTTGAATTTTGAGTAATGCCTGCTCATCTTGGGATGTTTGATGATGTTAAAGATGCAACATAGATGCAAGTTGTTGTTATTTCACAATATAATTCATATTTAATATATTTTAAAAAGACATTCATGGCAATTCCTCTCCCAGGAATTAATAATCAATCTCTTGCAACTCTTTGTCTAATCAAATTGTAGGGCTAAATGTTTACCATACAGAGTCCAGCAGTTCAAGAAGGCAGTTCATCACTTCCTCCTCAAAGGTAACTAGCAACAGGCAATAATTTCACAAACAATAAATCTGATCAATCCAGTTTCATATCATGTGAAATATTAACAGATTGTTGGAAATACTCAGTAGGCCAAGAAAGATCTGCAAAGAGTAACAGAGTTAAGGTCCTGCCAGATTTGAACATTATTTTGCTCATGTGTATTTCATGACGTTGATGTCACCTTCCCTTATCTGATCAAAATTGCAGACTTAACGTTTCAGATGAAAAAGAAAATGAATACAACTCAAGCCTGTGAAACGATAACCCTAACCTGATCTCTGAATTAGTAAGTGAGGCTCATCCAATAATCTGTGACATTCAAGTGGAAAATAAGAGTTGTCAGCAATGAGGAAAAACAAGTGTATCTCCATTTCCAAATGAGGAATGATCAAAAAAGGAACTGAAGATCAGGGACAAGGAATTTTATAGAAAGGGATAGGCTTTTTGTCAACCTGAGAAACCTCAGCAGCACCAAAGTCAGTGCCACACTAGCCACATCTGACTAAAACGTGAATTTCAAAAGCAACTGAAACTCAGAATCAATGGGTTTAAGTAAGTTTAACTTGTTTTTTGGATTTCACTTCAATGTAAGGTCGACCTCCTTGAGCTGAAATCCAGGGGAACATAGGAACAGAAGTGGGCCATTCTGCCCTGCCATTCTAGACCAAGGCTGATTATCCTCAATGTCATTTTCCTGCACTATCTCCACTTCGTTAATTGTCCTTAGTCTCCAGAAACCCACTGATTTATGTCTTGAACCTACTTAATGATTTAGCATCAGTAGTCCTGTGGGGTACAGAATTTCAAATCTTCACCAACTTCTGAGTGAAGAAAATCTTCCTCATCTCAATCTTAAATGGCTCCTGGAAAGTTACACCCTTGCATTAGGTGAGCCTTGCAGTCCACCAATGGAAAAAAGACCAGAAGATAAGACTCTTCACTTCCGAATAAATTGGAGAAATTGAAACCTATTACACCTGATATGGCAATAATGGCTCATCATTTATCTCCTTTAAATGAACAATGGGTTGCTGGCATAAATAATAACCTCATTATGCCTGGAGGTGCACTAATAAAAAATAAAATCAGAAAGAACTGTGGATGCTGGAAATCAGAAACCAAAACAGAAATTGCTGGAAAAGCTCAGCAGGCCAGACAATACCTGTGCGGAGAAATCAGAGTTAATGTTTCAGGCCGAGTAAGTCTTCCTCAGAACTGTTCTGGGTGGGGTGCTCTGCGGAGGTCAGTGTGGACTCGATGGGCTAAATGGCCTGCTAATGCACTGTTGGGAACCTACGATTCTATGAAGACGGAGAATTTATTATTTGTAAACCAGTCCCTCCCTGTCTCATGTAAAGAAGTGAAAGAACCTGGAGAAGAAATTGAAAAACTGAAGTCCAGGGCAAGTAAAAGGGTCATCTCAGCAAATGCTGCAGAAAGGGACCATTGAGTTGCTGTCCTAGTCTTTCCCTCCAGCCACAATATCAATGATTTTTGGCTGTCGGTGTCTGTCTGTGTGTGTGTGTGTGTGTGTGTGTGTGTGTGTGTGTGTGTGTGTGT
>JAHRHZ010000048.1:4621180-4653168 GCA_024137785.1 Ginglymostoma cirratum | reverse complement strand
AGGAGGGTCTAGACCCGAAACATCAGCTTTCCTGCTCCTCTGATGCTGCTTGGCCTGCTGTGTTCATCCAGCTCTACACCTTGTTATCTCAGATTCTCCAGCATCGGCAGTTCCTACTATCTCTGAGTGACCTTCCAGTTTTGGATAATTTTGGAAAGATGTCTTCTTTGGAGAGAGCAGCACAAGCCAGGACCATGGCATCACAAGTGGCTCTGCTACACGGAGGAGAGAAAGAAGAGGGATAGGACTATTGTGGTTGGATATTTATTAATACAGTATTTTTGTGCCTGTAAAAGAGCCTCCGAGATGGCGTGTTGGCTACCTGGTGCCAGGATGATTGTAGTGCATACCACTACCAGTGACATGGGTTAAAAAGAAAACGAATGAGGTCAAAATATTGAGCTATGGAGTTAGGCTATAAATTGAACTTACAGGTTTGTACCAGACTACAGCTCAACAAATTCAATGACAGTTATTAGACAGCTGTTTCTTTAATCGAAAGACTCTTGGTGCCATTCTGTCTCAAAGTAGCAACCTCACTGCTTTCAAAAGCAACATTGTCTTGCTGCTCCTATAAGTGTCTACCACTTGATTGTTCCAAATTGCAGAAGTCCCCTGGTATTTCAGCAATGTTGCAGTGTCCAACTTTCATTAAATGCAGTCCCTCACAATGTCTCAAAACCTCTCACAGCCAATAAAGTACATTTGGACTAGTGACAGAGTAAGTGCCAGATAATGATCACCCAAAAACATTATAGCATTACAAATCCAACGCCATCAACATCCCAGATCTGACCATTAGCTGGAAACTGAATTGAATTTTTCATATCGATACCATAGCAACAATTAAAGCAAGGAGATAAGAGGATCCTGAAGCAAGTTTTCACCCCCTTTGTTTTCTAGCGTGGGTTCTTTGGATTCTAAAACAAACTCAGCCAGACACCCAGGTTGTTTTTAAATAATGTTTGTTAGCAGTCTGTAAATGATGTGAGGTACAGAGTAGCATGGCCTAAGTGGTATAAGTTCCAATCTCTTAGCTTGTCACAGTTTACCCCAGAGACAAATTTACATGTCTGTACAACCCAATCCCTCAAAACCTCTCCACTACCCACTGGGATTAAATATGACACAATAGTCTCCTATTGATAGCCTGAGACTAAGCAGCACCTAAGACGTTTGATTACCTGAGATTTTCTTGCTCAAAGCTTCCGTGGACTGAACATAACATTTCCTGCCAGCTATTGTTGGAATCCTACATTCAATCTAAAAGATACACCCAGAACAACTCACCAAGGTAAGTTCTTCATACCTCTTTCCTCTCACCACTTCCTCCAAAAAGGGTAAGATTTGCAATGTCATGGGACACCATCACCCCCAAAAGCCCTGCACACTTCAATTTGGATCCATCTCATCTGTCATTGTTTCAGCAATGCTGGGTCGATGTTGAGAGACATTCCCCATTGAACAACTTTGTAAGAAGATCAGATACCCAGAGGCTAGCAGTAATTCAAGGTGAGAAGTCACGAACAGCTCCTCATTTCAACTGGATGTGGAAAAGTAAATACCTCTCAGATGTCCCTAATATAGCTGTAGGAGCAGCTGGCTCCAGTCCACAACACATGGCTCCTCATCAGACGCAGTGAGGAACTGCTTCAATCCTTCTATCCACAGAATCAAAGTCAATCGAGGACTCCAAACAAACCCAGTAAGTGTTGTTCCAGATCCCATATCTTCAGTGCTTGGATATGCAGAATGAGGATGCTACTGGCAATGAATTTGCAAAATGTACTTTCCCAGTGGAGGTTACTGTGAGTAATGTGTCTATTCATGTCCCATGATCAATGAGTATCATCAAATTCCTATAGTGTGGAAGCAGACCATTCAGCCCATCAAGTCCACATTGACCCACCAACCCAGATCCACACCCACCCTATCCCTCTAACCAGACATTTCCCATGGCTAATCCACCAAGACTGCACATCCTGGACACTATGGGCAATTTAGTACAGGCAAACCACCTAACCCACACATCTTTGGACTGTGGGAGGAAACCCACACAGACATGGGGAGAATGTGCAAACTCTACACAAGATAGTCACCTGAGGGTGGAATTGAACCTGGATCCCTGGTGCTGTGAGGCAGCTGTGCTAACCACTGAGCCACTGTGGGAGCTGGTCCAAAGCAAAGTGATACAAGGAAGAGGATTGTGTGGAGGGGATGAGGGGGGAGGGTGCTATGTGGGGTGATCGGTAGCAGGCCCAGGAGTATGCATCACCAACACCCCAACTCCAGGTCCCTTGATCTGCCTGACAATGAAGGACTCCACCTGGAAGTTCACAAGCAACAAGCAATTTGTTTTTTGTGCTCCTGAAATGACAGGCTCCCTACTGAGTGAATGCCAGTCATTGGGTAGGGCCTTTAAGTCACATTCATTTGCCCATTTCTTGATCTCAGTCAGTGTCAGTGCAGAAAGAATGCCAATAGGTTACCAACATCAGCTTAATTGGGGCAGAGGTGGGGTGGCAGGATCCCATCCCATCATCCTTCAGCCCAATAAATGCCTCCATCCATCACCAGACCTCCCTTGGCAAGGGGCATTCAATTCTGTTACACAGTGGGGTCATTTAGATGACACACTGGAAGGTGGCACCAGCTAAAGAAACTATGCCCAGTGTTCAAGGCAAGAAATGCACACATCCTATACAAGCTGTAACATGAATAATCCAAGTATCTGAATAAAATAACATGGGGATAATCATTTTAATCCAGTAAGTTAGGGAGAATGAGGGGACACATTTATAGGCATTGAAGCAGTCTAGGTCTCAGAAATAAGAGATAACAGGGTGTAGAGCTGGATGAACACAGCAGGCCAAGCAGCATCATAGGAGCAGGAAAGCTTGACATTTCGGGCCTAGACCCTTCTTCAGAAATGGGGGAGGGGAAGGAGGTTCTGAAATAAATAGAGAGAGAGGAGGAGGTCGATAGAAGATGGATAGAGGAGAAGATAGGTGGAGAGGAGACAGACAGGTCAAAGAGGCAGGGATGGAGCCAGTAAAGGTGAGCGTAGGTGGGGAGGTAGGGAGGAGATAGGTCAGTCCAGGGAGGACGGACAGGTCAAGGGGGCGGGATGAGGTTAGTAGATAGGAGATGGGGGTGGGGCTTGAGGTGGGAGGAGGTGGAGGACATGTTAGGGAGGCGGGGACGAGCTGCGCTGGTTTTGGGATGCAGAAGGAGGAGGGGAGATTTTGAAGCTTGTGAAGTCCACATTGATACCATTGGGCTGCAGTGTTCCCAAGCGGAATATGAGTTGCTGTTCCTGCAACTTTCGGGTAGCATCGTTGCAGCACTGCAGGATGCCCAGGATGGACATGTCGTCTGCAGAATGGGAGGGGGAGTTGAAATGGTTCGCGACTGTGAGGTGTGGTTGTTTAGTGCAGACCGAGCGTAGGTGTTCTGCAAAGCGGTCCCCGAGCCTCCGCTTGGTTTCCCCGATGTCGAGGAGGCCACAACGGGAACTACTGGGAGGTGCAGTTGTTTCGTGCGGGTCAAACGTAGGTGTTCTGCAAAGCGGTCCCCAAGCTTCAACTTGGTTTCCCCGATGTAGAGGAGGCCACAACGAGAACTTTCCCCGATGTAGAGGAGGCCACAACGAGAACTTTCCCCGATGTAGAGGAGGCACAAAGGGAAAATGTTTTGTTTAATCAGAAGATCCTGCTGGGTGAGCTGAATGGCCTATTTTTACTGCCATGTCTTATGGTCTAATGGAATACATTTCTAAGTCATTTAATGGCTGTAGAGTCACTGGAAATACTCAGAATACTGCAGGATGAGTTGTCAGATGAGGCTGACATAACTCTGTACAAAGCATAGGCAGGGTGTTGAATGCTCTATCATGGGGCCATTGTAATGCCTTCACATTTGTTTGCTTAAAAATTACATTCTTAAGACTGAGGGCATGTTGGAAAGGTCAGTACATATTGCCAATCTCTAGTTGAATTTGTAGATGCTGTCAGATCATTATCTAGAACCAGGCATTCTGTTTCTGAAGGTACGCCTCTGGTGCTGCCAAGTCAGCAATTCTGGAAATTTAAGCTCATAATACTGAAAGTACACCCAATTTATGTACAAGTCAGGACAAAAACATAGAAACATAGAAACATAGGGATAAGATTTTCAGCTTTTCAAGCCTACTTTACTATTCAATAAGATTATGCTGATCCTCTACCCCAGAGCCATATTCTTGCTTTCTCTCGCTCCTGCATGATGCGTTTAATAGCTAAAAATTTATCAATCTCTTTTATAAATATACTCAGTGACCCGGTCTCCACAGCTTTCCGTGGTAGAGAATTCCATAGGTTGACCACCGCCTGGGTGAGGAAATGTTCTTCATCTCTGTCTTAAATGGCCAACTCTGTATTCTGAAACTCTGACCCCTGGTTCCAGACTTCCAAACCAGGGGAAAAAATCCTCCTTGCACCTAGTTTGCCCTAACCTGATGGGATTTTACATGTTTAAATCCTTCTAAATCCCCTCATCCTTCTAAACTCTAGTGAACACAGGCCCAGTCAAAACAATCTCTGCTCATATGACAGCCCTATTATCCCTAACATCAGCCTAATGAACCCTGCTGCAATTCCTCTATGGCAAGTGTATTCTTTCTTAGGAAGGGAGACTAAAGCTGCATAAAATACACCAGAGATAGTAGGAACTGCAGATGCTGGAGAATCTGAGATAACAAGGTGTAGAGATGGATGAACACAGCAGGCCAAGCAGCATCATAGGGGCAGGATAGGTCTAGGCCTGAAACGTCAGCCTTCCTGCTCCTCTGATGCTGCTTGGCCTGCTGTGTTCATCCAGCTCTACACCTTGTTGTCTAAAATACACCAGGTCTGGTCTTATCAAGGCCCTGTATAACTGTTGTAAAACATCCCTACTTCTAAACTCAAATCCTCTTGCAATAGATGCCAACTTCCTAGAATGTGACTTGAAAGGAATTTATGGACGGTGGTGTTCCCAGCCATCAACCACCATTAGGTGATAGAAATCTTGGGTGTGGAAGTTTAGATTGTCCTCAGGAGGCTGGAGAGTAATTTTCCCAAAATTCGCCTTCCAGACTTGGGCAGGGTGTTTTACGTGTTTTTTTTAATGATCCCTGTGGCGGAACCTTAAACCACAAATTTACCAAACATTCCCCAAACGAAGAAATTACTAACAAGGTTTCAGCGCAAATCAGAACCAACACAAATTAAACATGAAATCTCATTCAATCAATTCAGCCTGCAAATGCTACTGAGTAACACACTCCTGCAGTAACGTTCACAACAGTCTTGATGGGTCAGAAACTCCTTTAGCTGACTCCTTTAATAAACCTGCTAAGTAATTTGGTTGACTGTGACAAAATTGAAGTAACAGTGTTAAAATTGTCCAATTCACAATCCCTGTATGAAGCCTGACTTTGATTTTCTATTCTCTTTAACTATATTACATTCACACAGCTTCTTGTGAATATGCTTTTTCTGGTCTCTTGCTGCTGCTTCTCTCATTTATGTCTAGCTGCACGGTTTTTGTATATTAAATTTCTTCCCTTTGGCACATGTTCAGGCCAAGAGTCACCAAGTTTGATTATCCAGGAAAATTAAAAATGATTCCTTTGCAATTGATGCAAACTCTTAAAAGTGTTTTTTGAACCACAAATCCCACAGGCATTTTAAAGAAATTACAAATTTTTGTTCTGGTACTGATACTGCCATGACAGGATTTCTATTGTTTTACCTTGGAGATGGCTGGATTTGAGGAACATTGACAGCTTTGAGGCTTAACTAACGTGAGAGAATAGGTCATTTTTAATTATCCAACTGATCTTTGTGTCTACCCATTATTTATATTCCCACAACAGGAAGACCTACGTAACAATCGAATGATATAGTTGATGCAGACTCCCAGCCAATTTATTAATTTCCTAACTATTTACACCCATGTACCAAGAGGAGATGCCAATAGTGATCGCTGCCTCTTAAGGGTGACCTTATTGAGGTTTATAAAATAATGAAAGGCAGATAAAATAAATAGCGAGGGTCTTTCCCTAGGGTGAGGTATTTTTAAGTTGAGAGGAGAAAGGTTTAAAAAGGACATGAGGAGCGACTTTTTTACACAGACTGTGGTTCATGTATGGAATGAGCTCCGAGAGGAAGTGTTGGATACAGGTACAGTTATAACGTTTAAAAGACATTTTGGATAAATACATGAATAGGAAAGGTTTGCAGGAATATGGGCCAGATGCAAGCAAATGGGACTAATTTAGTTTGGGAACATGGTTGGGTGGACTATTTGGACCAAAAGGTCTGTTTCCACACTGTATGACTTTATGACATGACCTAATAACTCCTCAAGATAAATTTCACTGAATAAATGATGACACTACCTTGTAAAGTAAATGACTTGCTCCAAGGTTAGGCATCACTACCTGTGAAATGATATCAGAAATCTGAGTGTAGCTATTGATTCTTGCTACATTTTAATGCTTTATTATCAGTTACACAGCAGGCGCCTTCCCCCAACAACTCACCCAGTCCTTCTGAGATTACAAGCATTGCAATATCTCCCTCTTGTTTAGCTCAATAAATCAAACTTTTGAAAGGGTACAATTTGTGCAATATGTGGAAGGGACTGAACGTAGCAGAAGCGAGAATTGTTCTGTGTTCTCAGAAGGCAGAGCTCCTGGGCTGTCGGGCTGCTGGAAGAGCTGAGGTAAAGAATAATCCACTTCTGATTTTATTTCACTTCATTCAATTTTTGTTAGCTAGCATTTCCATTTTGGAGCAGAATTACCTTTTGTTTGTTATATAACACAATATCTAATTTAAACAGTGTGAAAAACAAGCTCTTCTCTGTGACATGTATGTTCTCTTATTGTATTGCTTTAGACAGTCCATCTCTGGTTATGTAGCATGAAAATATACTTTCTCTCATTCTCATTTTTTTCAACTTGCCTATGTCAAACTTTAAATATTTTGAAGAAGGACAGATGTTACATTAAAAAATGTTACATTTTGGTCGGAATGTACAAATTCCATTCTGCAGCATTGCCAATGTAAAGAAACATTTGCAAAGTACTCCCCTTGGGAAGGTTAACCTTAACTACCTACTACTGGAGGACAATTGACTTACAGTGGGTGCCTTTGCTAAGTGATGGCATTCTGAGTATACTGACCTGAGAACAACTTTGAGGTGCACCCTCCTGTGGAGTACTGAGGACATCAACGTGTCTCTCCTTACTGGCCCACAAGCAGTTGCCGGAAAAGTGCCTACATCTTCTACAGAGCAATCCTCCTCTCCATTTACTGCTTGGTTAGGTTCAAAAGGGAGATAAATTCTCAGATAGATAGACTAATTAAAGTATTGAAATGAACAACCCTGATCCCTGGATCAATTTGATTCCCCAGCCGCTGACTCAGTTGTGTTAAAGATAGCTATGGGTGGGTTCAAGTTTGAGATTTTTATTAAGCATTTCCACTGCTAGTAACGCAAATCCAACCATTTGCAAAGCACAACATCTGTTTTAATCCCCCTTTGATGTTTTTCTTCCCCCCATCTGGATTGTTGTTGTGCCCTGGAATTAATCTTTCATCCCCAGAGACTGCAGGGTAATCCCAGAGTGTTAGCAACGCTGTAGCAGTAGGTTAATTTAGTATTACCTGACCAGGGGGCTATTCTCTCATTAGAGAGAAATGACTGGTGGTGATTTAACCTGGGGGTTACCACACCTCAGGTGAGGGGAGAGTTTGCAAAGTAACCTCAGTCAGTGTAGGGAGTAAACCCACATTGTTGGCATCATTCTGCTTTGCAAGCCAACCATCCAGCCAACTGAGCCATACCAACCCCACATGGTAAAATTGCTCACACAGGGGCTGACAGACGAGTGGGTGTTAGAGTGTTTAGTTTTTGAATCATGATCCTGTGACCAGTCTGCCAAGTTATTTTTTACAGGGGTCTAAATAGCAAGCAGGGGGTTTGCTCTGGCTAGGTGAATTTGATGCAGAATGTACACTGGATTCTATCGATCACACACTGTATTCTATCAATCACACATTGGATTCTATCAATCACACACTGGATTCTATCATTCACACACTGGATTCTATCATTCACACACTGGATTCTATTGATTACACACTGGATTCTATTGATCACACCCTGGATTCTAATGATCACACACTGGATTCTATTGATGACACACTGGAATTTAACAATCATGCATACAAGATTCTATCAATCACACACTGGAATATAACAATTACTCACTCTGGATTCAATTGATCAGCCAAGAATGTGGTTGACTCGAAGCTGCCCTTGGCAAAGCCCTACCAAGTCAGTTAGTTCAAGTGGCAGTAAACGTTGCTCCTGCGATGCCCAAACATTCCGAATAAGTTAATCAAAAAGCAAATCCTGAACCATAGCTACCAAGTGAAGCTCAGTCAGAAGCGAATGGATTGGAATGAGGTACCTGGGGGTTAGTTTTCTTTGAGTCAATCACACACAACATTGTGTCAGCTTCAACAAGCCCCAACTGACTCTTCTCACCTCAACAGGAAGGAAAACAACTTGAGGATTTGTTTCAAATAAACCAGAAGCAGACAATTAAAATTTCCAATGTTTCAAAGCCACATTGTTATTTTTTTTAAATCCATTACAAAAATTGTTGGTTGTTTGAGTGATTTTCTGAGCACATCGGGAACTTAAGTTTCACATGTTGAACTGCTCTTCGTGTTTACTGGCTTAGAGTACTAAGGAATATGGACCACAGGTGAGCTAGTGGAATTGAGGTACATACCAGTCTTGATCTAATTGAATAAGAGAGCAGGATAATGGTTTATTCCTGCCTCCATGATCCCACGTGTCAGTCTATAGGAACACAAAAAAACTGCAGCGAGAGCAGTCAGAATGGGCTATTGAGGCTGCCCCCACACCCCCAATCCCCTTCGTCATACAATCCAATCATGGTTAATCTTGGACTTGAACTCCAACTTCCTTGCCTACTCCTCAAATTCCTTCATTCTTGGAGAGGCCAAAGATCTGCCTACTCCAGCCTTAAATACAAACAGTGACAGAGCGCCCTCCACCCTCTAAGTTAGAGAATTCCAATGATTCACTTCACTTTGAGTGTTCAGAGACATTGCATATTTACTCAAAACATTGAATCGTGGATGCTAAAGATCTGCAACAAAAACTGAAATTCCAGCGACCCTCCTTCAGAACAGTTCTGATAATGAAGATGGTGATGGTGAAGAATAATGGATGTTTATTCTGAATTCCACAGAATTCAGCAGAACCCATGACTCCTCAAACAATGAAGCATTCCATGTCCCTTTGGAGCAAGGCCCGGGTAACATTCAGTTTCAGGCTGACCAGTGGAAACTCAACTGGACTCACCATGTAAACACAGCGGCTACAAGAGCAGGCCAGAAGCTGGGAATACTGTGGTGAGTAACTCACCTCCTGACTCCTCAAAACCTTTCCACCATCTACAAGGCACAAGTCAGGAGTGTGATGGAATACTCCCCACTTGGCTGGATGAGTGCAGCCCCAACAACACTCAAGAAGCTCGACACCATCCAGGACAAAGCAGTCCACTTGATTGGGACCACATCCACTCCCCCCACCACTGACGCTCAGTAGCGGCAGTGTGTACTATCTACAAGATGCATGGCAGAAGTTCACCAAAGATCCTCAGACAGCACCTATCAAACCCACGACCACTTCCATCTAGAAGGACAAGGGCAGCAGATACATGGGAACACCACCATCTCCAAGTTCTCCTCCAAGTCACTCCATTCTGATTTGGAAATATATTGTCGTTCCTTCACTGTTGCTGGGTCAAAATCCTGGAATTGCCTCCCTAACAGCATTGTGGGTCAACCCATGGCCTGTTCAAGAAGGCAGCTCAGCACCACCTTCTCAAGGATAACTAGGGATGGGCAAGAAATGCTGGCCAGCCAGCGACAATCACATCCCAGACAATGAATAGAAAAGATAGCATCCATGACACACAAGTGCCAGGCAATGACTATCTTCTACAGGAGAGAATCTAACCATCACCGCTGGGATTCAATAGTGTTGTCATCACCAAATCCCCACAATCTACATCCTGGGGTTATTATTGACCAGGAACTGAACTGAAATAGTCACATAAATCCAGTAACTACAAGAGCAGGTCAGAGGCTGGGAATGCCATAACGAGAAACTCACCTTCCGACTTCCAAGTCGTGCTCACCATCAACAAGGCATAAGTCATGAGTGTGATGGAATACTCTCCACCTGCCTGGCTGACTATAGCTCCAACAACACTCAAGAAGTTTGACACCATCCAGGAGAAAGCAGTGTTTGATTGGTATCCCATGTACCATGTTAACCATTCTCCTCCTCCAACAACAGTCCATGGTCATGACATGTACCATGTATAAGAATTACAACTTAGCCAGCTTCCTTCAGTAACACCTTCCAAACTCATAAATGCTACATACCATCCTGTCTTAGAATTACATCACCATTCCTTTATTGTTACTAGGTCAAAATCCTAGGGCATCCCTTTTAACAGTATTTAATACATAGACTCATCAGTTGAAAAAGATCATCACCACCTTCTCAAGGGAAATTAGGGATGGGCAATAAATTCTTACATTCCCAATGATACCTGTATCCCAAGATAGATTAAAAATGTAACACCAAAATAGGAGCTATGGCATCAATGCATGTACTACAGCAAAGGGAGGAACATTTGACGTAGGAGGAAAGTCAGTAAATGGTTTTATAAAAGTAATAGGACTAACAACAGGATTGAAATAAGAGAGAGAGGAGACAGTAGCACCCAGCCCCGCCAGGTCTTCACCATCCCCCCAGACCTGCCCCTTACTGCGGACGAACGGTCAGTCCTCAGTAAAGGGCTCACCTTTGTCCCCCTCCACCCAAACATCAATGAATACCGCTCACGCTTGAATGTTGAACAGTTCTTCCACCGCCTCCGCCTTCGCTCTTACGTCTTTAACCATGAGCCTAACCCTCCCTCTACTGACCCCTTCTCCTGCCCCCAACACAACCCCTCCTCCTGGACAACACCCCATGGCCTCTTACTGTCCCTCGACCTCTTCATCTCCAACTGCCGTCATGACATCGATTGCCTCAACCTCTCGACCCCTCTCATCCACTCCAACCACTCCCCCACAGAACGTGCAGCCCTCTGCTCCCTCCACTCCAATCCCAACCTCACCATAAAACCTGCGGCAAAGGGAGGCGCAACTGTAGTATGGCGCACTGACCTCTACATCACCAAAGCCAGACGCCAACTCTCTGACACCTCCTCCTACCGCCCCCTTGATCATGACCCCACCCCAGACCAACAAAACATCATCTCCCAGACCTTCCACAACCTCATCATCTCAGGTGACCTCCCACCCACAGCCTCCAACCTCATCATTCCCCAACCCCGCACCGCCCACTTCTATCTCCTTCCCAAAATCCACAAACCTGACTGCATTGGTCGACCCATTGTCTCCGCCTGCTCCTGCCCCACCAAACTTATCTCCACTTATCTCGACTCCATTTTCTCCCTCTTAGTCCAGGAACTCCCCACTTACATCCGTGACACCACCCATGCCCCCCCACCTCCTCCAAAACTTCCAATTCCCTGGTCCCCAACACCTCATCTTCACCATGGACATCCAGTCCCTATACACTTGCATTCCCCATGCAGATGGCCTGAAGGCCCCCTGCTTCTTCCTGTCCCTCAGGCCCGACCAATCCCCCTCCACTGACACCCTCATCCACTGAGCTAAACTCGTCCTCACCCTTAACAACTTCTCCTTCAATTCCTCCCACTTCCTACAGACAAAGGGGGTGGCCTTGGGTACCTGCATGGGCCCAAGCTATGCCTGTCTCTTTGAAGGATATGTGGAACAATCCCTCTTCTGAAGCTACACTGGCCCTATACCCCACCTCTTTCTCCGTTACATCGATGATTGTATCAGCGCCACCTCGTGCTCCCACGAGGAGCTCGAACAGTTCATCCACTTCACCAACACCTTCCACCCCAACCTTAAGTTCACCTGGACCATCTCCGATACCTCTCTCTCCTTCCTGGACCTCTCCGTTTCCATCTCTGGCAACCACTTGGAAACCAATATCCATTTCAAGCCTACCGATTCCCACAGCTACCAAGGATACACCTCCTGTCACCCACCGTCCTGCAAAAATGCCATCCCCTGTTCCCAATTCCTTTGCCTCCGCCACATCTGCTCCCGAGATGAGGCATTCCACTCCCAGACATCCCAGATGTCCTCGTTTTTCAAGGACCGCAACTTCCCCTCCACAGTGGTCGAGAATGCCCTCGACTGTGTCTCTCGTATTTCCCACAACTCATCCATCACACCCCCTCCCCGCAATAACAACCAAAACAGAATCCCCCTCGTCCTCACGTACCACCCCACCAACCTTTGGATCCAACGCATCATCCACAGACGCTTCCGCCATCTGCAATCTGACCCCACCACCAAAGACATTTTTCCCTCCCCACCCTTATCTGCTTTCCAGAGGGACCACTCTCTCCGTGACTCCCTTGTCTGCTCCACACTCCCCACCAGCCCCACCACCCCCGGCAATTTTCTCTGCAAGTGCTACACCTGCCCCTACACTCCCATCCCAGGCCCCATGAAAACCTTCCACATCAAACAGATGTTCACCTGCACATCTGCTGATGTGGTATACTGTATCTGCTGTTCCCAATGTGGCCTCCTCCAGCTTGGGGACCGCTTTGTGGAACACCTACACTTGGTTCGCGATAAATGACTGCACCTCCCAGTCACAAACTATTTCAACGCCCCCTCCCACTTCTTGGATGACATGTCCATCCTGAGCTCCTGCAATGCCACAACGATGCCACCCGAAGGCTGCAGGAACAGCAACTCATATTCAGCTTGGGAACCCTGCAGCCTAATGGTATCAATGTGGACTTCACAGCTTCAAAATTTCCCCTCCCCCTACCGCATCCCAAAACCAGCCCAGCTTGTCCCCACCTCCCTAACCTGTCCTTCCTTCCACCTATCCCCTCCTCCCACCTCAAGCCCCACCCCCATCTCCTATCTACTAACCTCATCCCGCCTCCTTGACCTGTTCATCCTCCCTGGACTGACCTATCCCCTCCCTAACTCCCCACCTACACTCACCTTTACTGGTTCCACCCCCACCTCTTTGGCCTGTGTATCTCCTCTCCACCTATCTTCTCCTTAATCGATCTTCTATCCGCCTCCCCCTCTCTCCCCATTTATTTCAGAACCCCCTTCCCCTCCCCATTTCTGAAGAAGGGTCTAGACTTGAAACGTCACCCTTCCTGCTCCTTTGATGCTGCTTGGCCTGCTGTGCTCATCCAGCTCTACACCTTGTTATCTAGGATTGAAATAATGTCTGAAGTGGAAGTAGCACATACAACGCAGACAATCTACAATGCTCCATTTTTCATTTTTCACAGATTGTGGTGTTACTGTCTGGCATCCCCAGCTACCTGGAAGGTAGCTGAGATGCGATCACATTGCTGTTGGTCTGGAGTCACATATATGCCAGAGCAGGTGAGGACAGCAGATTTCCATCCCCTAAAGGACATTAGTGAACCAGATAGATGCAATTGACAATGGTTGCATCATTGTCATTAGGTGAGCTTTTGTTTTTTTAATCCAAGATTTTACTCTAAATTGAATTCAAATTTTAACTACCTGCTGTGGCAGGATTCAAACCCAAGTCCCCAGAACATTTTCCTGGCTTTCTGTATTACTAATCCAGTAAGGTTATCATGATTTTCCCTCAACCTCCCCATAAGTAGTGCTCTTGGTCCACTCTTTGTTTGACGCTTTAACATTAAATGTACCCAAGGATGGCAGAGACATAGGGGATGAGTTGCAAATCTAAAAACAATGGGTTTAGGTCAGGAAAGGCAACATAAAAATGTCCAGCAGATTTTGCTATTAATTGAACGAGTAAAAGAAAATGGGCAGAAACTGAGGGAATGTATTGTTCTGGGTCTCCCAGTCAAAAGCTAGGCCCCATCACAATTCCTGATTTCCTCCAGCTATGAGTTGAGCCATCAGAGTATTAGAATTTATGAATGTATTATGCAGCTTCAGTTTCTGTGATTCAGCGACCCTCATACACCAGCACCCAATGAAAACATTGCAGCTTTTCCCTTAGACTGTCAGTTAATACTTTCTCACATTTATGAACAAATCTGAAGAATGGCAAAGTACTTTTTCTCTTTAGGATAATGATTTTACACTCCAGGTGATATATTACATATCTCACTTGGTCTCAGTCCCTTCTCATTCTAAAGAAACCAACATAATAAATGTTAATGGCATGCATTTGGGTTGAGATTTTAATTTACCACAGTGCCTCCAACGATTAATCAGGCTGCAGCTTTTACAGTGTGAAGATTCAGCATACTCTGTATGCTGATGTGAAGGTATAAAGTCTCAGCACTATTCACTCACAGAGATTCTATATGCACTTCCAGCTGGAGACGGTGTTGCCAATTCATTTAATGGGGAATGTTGTTATCATGTAAAGACCAGACCCAGAGCTGTACCTACATAATGGGATGTGAAGACATTGGTGGAGCTCCTCCACTCCTTCTGTTTCCTTCCTTTTTCTCCCCTCTTTTTCTCTTAATCTCCCCCTTTGGTCTCTCAGCAGCTCTCAGCCTGGTCTCTTAGCAATATGTTGGCCCGGTGTCTCAGCGGCTTATGGCGGTGCCTCAGCTCGATGTGCAAGTGGATCCTGCCTGAGCATGTTCCTGAGACACTGAGCAAGATTGGAGAGGTGGCAGTTTCAGGAGCAACGACAGAATCTGTGGTGGCAGCATTAAGAACAGACAGCAGAGCAAGATAAGCTGAAGAGTCATCAAAGACTGTTAAACTTATTCCTTTATTTACCTGGTTTAAACTGCGAAAGACTTTAATGTAAACAATTAGCTGTTTCTTAATTTTTCTACTATTCTGTGAAGTAATGCTTAACTTTTAAACTCTCATTTCTCTCACTACTTTGTACCTGAGCTTTCTTCGTACCTTGGTACCTAAGATGGCACCATGTGGCAACATTATACGCATTTCACTGTACTCCGGTACTTCTGAATTTGAGTACACATGATAATAATATCGAAAATCTCAATCTAAGTCTGAGGCACAGAAATTTCATTTCCCCATTACCTAATTAATGGGCCCAGAAGACTTCAAAGAGGTAATGAATTGTTTTAGAAGCTAAACTTTCTCATTTAATTTTTAGGATGTATTTTGCTGATGTCAAACATGACATCGCATCATATATGTTGTTTATAATTCTGGAAAGTTCCAAGCAGCAATTACCAGAAGAAAGCTTAGACATCATCCTCCTGGAATCTATACCCTTGCATTGTGTGGTCATTGCAGTTCAGAAACACAAATGAATAGTAGATGGTATGCCTCCCCAGCAGGATCTGATAGTAATGCAGAAGTTATTGAACATTATAGTGCTTGCGGAGATGTTAATAGTCCCATCTATCAGCAGAGGTGAACATTGGATTCTTGGCCAGAGGGATACAAGCTAATTGATAAGCAGAAACTGGTTCCTTAATGAGCCCATTTCATGAACAAAACTGTTCTGGCCTTTGGAAAAAAACTTTAATTTCACATGTCTGGATCCTTGCCTCGGTCTGCTAAGAATCCAATAGGTTGGGAACACAACAGCCAGACTTCAAACCGCTTTTAACGTTGGAACAGAAAACGGTAAGCAGTGTTCCGAGCCCACAGCTAAACATGCCTCAAATCCATTCAACCTCCTTAAAACATGGTTCTAAAAGGAAACAGATCCTTGTATTTGCCCACAAAGTAGATGGATTCTCTGTCTATAAACATCACTATGTTGTGTCAACACTAACTTCAGAGAGATTCTGTAATATTCTGTCATCAGCTAAATGAACATCTCTGACTACCACATCAATTATTATGCAAATTATCAGAGGCTCTGTTCCCGAGCCTTGGACTCCAGTGGATACATTCTCTCAGTCAGCGATCATTTCCTTTACCATTAATGTCTGTCTACAACATCATTACCAACTCTTGTCCTAAAGTTAGCTCCAATTCCCAATGCGTTACACAATGATTCCCTATATTCTCTCTTTCCTAACACCCTGGAATCATTGTGCTGATGATTCGAGTGACAAATTAGTATATCCAAATTAGTATTTTTACATTGCTTCTTAATTGTACACACTTCCCTTCTTCCTTCTTCGCATGTTTGTGTGTCTGCATATGTTGCAATAATCATCCCCTAGGCATGAACCACACTTCTCTTTAACTCAAAAGAGATTCAATGTGGGTCACTTCAAAACTTGGATTTCATGATTAAAGTTTTTTGGGGGAATGTGCATCAGTTTGTTTCAAAAGACAGAAAAACATTAAAACATCTCCACTTACGGACAAAAGGAGAGGAAAATTAACAAAGCTCCATCTGTTTCTCTCTTCTGTTCATAATGTTAATAAAGAGGGGAATTTGGAGGTGAGTGACATGTTAAGGGGAGGAGATAATTTGGCACTTGTCACTCAAACCATCAGCACAATGATTCCAGGATGTTAGAAAAGACAGAATATAGGGAATCATCGTGTAATGCATTGGGAATTGGAGCTAACTTTAGGGCAAGACTTGGTAATGAGGTTGCAGACAGAAATTAATGGTAAAAGAAATGATCACTGACTGAGAGAATGTGACCACTGGAGTCCAAGGTTCTGGAACAGAGCCTCTGATTTGACTGGGATTTAAAGCCCACCCCTATTCATCAAGAGGGCAGTAAGAAGCAAACTTCGGTGTGGATCTGGAGACACATGTAGGCCAGACCCAGTAAAGACAGCAGATTTCCTTCCCTGAAGGACATTGGTGAACCAGATGGGTTTTTACAACAATGACAGTGTTCACGTGATCACCTTAAGACTAGCTTTTTAATTCCAGATTTTTTTTAATACTGTCACCAAATGCCCCAGTGGGATTCAAATCCATGTTGCCAGAACATTAACCTGAGGTTCTGGATTAATAGTCCTGTGACATCACTGATATGTTACATCTCCCCTTTCTCTCTGTGAGGCCTGGTGAGATTTCTCAACATATCACCCCAAACCTGCCTTATTAACCACTTCCAATGTCCGTCTCATCCAGTGCTAGCCTGATTCTTGCCATAGACAGATGAAGTGCCAGTCACCTGATATCCTGGAATTGACAAACATCCCTGACACCCACACCACCTTCAAAAGGCCTTTGAACGAGACCTGGACGAGAACTAATATTCCAAAGCTGCCCATCACAATTCCTGACATTTTCCTGGGATATGGTCAATGAAAGAAAATTGCTGTCCTGCTGTGCAGCTAGGGACTTGGATGTTCAGGTTGATGGGGTGCTGAAGTGGAGGGTCACCTGTTTCCCAGAGGACTGGCAGAGGAAACCATGCCATTAAACTCTGTCTGTCTGGTCTGTGGTTGCCACCTGGGTTGGTGCAGTCTCAACTCTACAGAGGAATGACCAGCAATGCCATAGGAAGGTAAGTGACCTTCTCCGCTATGCCAGGGTAAGTCCCACTTTTCTATCTCACACCAACTCTATGCCTGCTACTGACCCCACTTCCTGCCAATCCTGTGCCAGTCTTATTTTGCACACAGAATCTTCGCACACCATGAACCATACCTGCCCTCAAACCTGCTGATTCATTTACTCACTACACCTCATTCCTGCCCCCACGTCCACACATACAGCTGTGCTACACGCTCCTGTCTCACTCAATCCCTATCTTCCTCTCATTCCAGGAGAAGACAGCTCACCATAGGGCTGAAAGTGCTGAGAAGGCTTGTTGGGTCCCTGACCATGGGCTCTTCACCATCACCGCACCCAACATCCCAAACTGTCAACCAGAAGGAAGAGGTTGGCCCTTGCGGGAGAGGACAGGGGCAGCTCCTGTGAGACATCTATGTCTTGTTAGCTGAGTAGATGCCTCTCTTCAATCCATACGCATCTCTCACATTAACCCCACTGTCAGGGTCATTCATTGCACACCATTTCCAACCCTTGACTGCAATGTCTTGCTTCCCTTGTGACTTGCAGGTACCAATGGAATGCCCATGGTGTTGGCAGTGAAGTGGGATGCCCTGTAAAAAAGGGCTCTCGGGAGAAGAGTTCAGCGGTCACAGAGGAAGGCATCAGCAATGTTGCCTCATGCAACCCTCCAGCAGCCCAGGTGCAGACACTTCAGGGGGATCTATAGCTAAATTAGAGAGCAGGTTCACAGAGAAATGCCCCAGGCCACTAACACTCGGATATGTGCCAGAGACCAGGCTCCTGCTCAGCCCCAGGCAGGGGAGGGCCATGTGGTGTGGGTAATCAGGGACACACACAGGGAGGACCAGGAGCAGCAGGTAGGGATGTGGGACATAATGGTCCCCATTGCCCAGAGGCTGCAGCAATTTAGCTGTACTATGGGGACCCAGGTTACTCAAGGAGCATGTGTCTGGTTGCCTCCATGGATCTGATTGGGCTGCCATGGAGAGTCACATACAGCTGTCCGAAGTTTGGCTGGAGAGGCATATAGATCTGCAATCCAGCATCCCAACCATTGGTGCTCAGGGCCAACTGCAAGGTGATGGGGGAGGCGGGGGTGGTGTCGAGGAACTTTGAGCTCACTTCAGGTGCCCCATCCTCACAGTGCCAGTGGGGAGGAACCACTAACAGGCCCTTCAAGAACCTCCTGCCACGACACTCCAGGGGTGGCCAGGATTTCCACCTCTAACCTGTCTGCCCCTTTCACTCTGTATGTGTCCAAGCTGAGGAGGATGCTCCTGCCTCTGGCAAGGGCATACTCAGCCATCTAGAAATCATGCAATGTTTTCACCCGCAGGGTGGTGAGGTCTGGAATGCAGTGCCTGGGATGGTAGCTGAGCTAGGAAATCTCACAAACTTAAAATAATCCTTGGCTGAGCAGCTGAAGTGTCATAACATTCGATGCAATGGCCCAAATGCTGGAAAGTGGGACGAGGTTAGATAGGTCAGACTTGATGGGCCAAAGGTTCTCTTCTGTGCTGTATGACATTCTGTCTCTATGACTATGATCCCTCTCACTCCAGGCGTGGTTGCAGCCATGTGTTTCCTTATTGCTCAGTCACAGTTTCCAGGATGATGGACGATGAGAGCAAGATCTCCTTGGAAAGCAAGTTCCATTTTTACGTGTCACTGAGACCCTGAACATTGAAATACCTTTCCAAGTTGCCCTTCCCGTGAACTCCTTAAGCTTCACACGTCCTCTGGTTGAACAGGGTGAGTCTGTACCTGCCTGGCTTTCCCCTCCAGTTCCTCGCTTACAAGGTGACTATGCCAGGTGGGTGCTTACGCTGCCACACTTGGAAGTCAGGAACCCCTACACTGACCACTAAAGAGCCCCATTCCTAGACACAGAAGCATGAACCCCGAGACTGAAAGCAGCCTAAAAGGATATCCAAGCCCCTGGACTGATCTCAGTGGTTGTCTTTTCACTTAATGAGACAGGACACCCCTGGTTAATTGGTGCCTTCATGGGCTTGACTGAGAGCCTGGTAGATGTTGGATGCCAGTGTTTCTGTACATGGGGTACATGTGACTAACACCTGTACCACCTGAGGTTACCATGAAGGACATCACTTCTCAATATCTCCCCTGGCCTGAGACATGGTGACCCTCAGGTTAAACCACCACACTTCATTCATTCAGCAGTTGTCTCTCTCAAATGAGAGAGCAGTCCTACAGTCTGGCAGTACTCTGGTGACTTTACTGCAACTTTGCAATATTAACGCGGCGAAACTAATTGTTAACAAGCATTAATCCCCCTTAATAGACATCTCACAGCTCCCAAGCAAGAATGCCCAGAACTCTGCTTAAAAATGCAACAATTTGGTCCCAATGTTGAGAAAGATCTCGCCTGATTTTTCATGTGATTCTGCCATATTTCTCATCACAGCCCACGTCATTCAGGCCTATGTAAGATTCTACCCATCACCTCTGTGGCAAGCAAGAAGATTCTCATTTCAGTGTATTGCTCACCACTAGGTTTGGAGATCCTGTAACAACATGTAACCAGATTGAATAACTATACTAGATTGCCTTCCCAGAAGAACATTAGTGAACCAAACATGGATTTACAACTAATCCAATAGTTACATAGTCAGTATTATTGATACCAGCACGTTTCTCCAGAATTATTGATTTGAGTACCCCGGTGGGATTTGAACTCATTTCCTCTGAGAAATAAAAGCAGGAGTAGACAATTCCGCACCTCAAATATATTCCACCAGACCATACGATTGTGGCTGATCATTCACCAGAAACGCATATTCCCACCTGCTCTCCATGCCCCTTGATTTCCCAAGACACCAAACATCTGTCTGCTCCAGCTGTAAATATATTCAACATTCGAACATCCACAATCCTCTGAGCTAGAGAATTCCAAGGATTCACAACCCTCTGCAATTTCTCCCAATCTCAGTCGGAACTGATTGATTCTTTATCCTGAGATTATTTCCCTGTGTCCTACACTCCCCGGCCGGGGAAAGCAGCATCCCGGACTTTCCTTTCTGCAGTGTACATGGGAGTTGTACTGGAGATCCTGTGGAATTCCCATTGTGGCATACTCTGAAGAAATTAGCCAGAAAATTGCAGATTCCACGGGACTATTCCACTCTGAATGCATTTACGTAAATTGGAGAGTTCCAGGAGTTCAACCAACTCTGGGATCATGATAACTCAAAGGCACTAAAATGGAATCGTGGTGGGAAACAGTTTGGAAAGCTCTGGACCACCTTTGGAAGTTTGTAAGTTTCAATGAGATCACTTCTTTTTCTTCTAATTTCCAGAGAGTACAGGCCCAATTTACTCAACTTTTCATTAGAGGGACCAATCTGGTGAGACATTGCTGTTCAGTCTCCAAGGTGAGTAAGCCCTTGCTTAAAAATGAAGAGCAAATCCACACAATAATCCAGGTGTGGTCTCATAAAATAGCTGCTCAGTTCGTCTGAGACTCTCCTTATTCTTGTACTCCAACAAAGGCCAGCCTGCCTTCTGACTTCCTAATTGCTCACTCTACCTGCATACTAACCTTGTTCCCTATATGAGCACACAGAAATCCTTCTGAATATCAACAACTTTCAGATTTTCTGAAAAATATTCTGTTTTTCTATTCTTATTACAAAGTGAATAACCTCACATTTCCTTACATTATGCTTCATCTGGTCCACTCATTTAACCTGTCTGTACCTGTCTGCAGCCTCTGCATGTCCTCCTCACAGCTTACATTCCTACCTAACGTTGTATTGTTGCCACACATCACTCTGTTACAATCCCTGTGAAGACTGATAACCTTTAAAAATATACAAAACAACAGAAAAGATATTCCCCTTAACCAATAAATATGACCAGAACCCCATGACGTGTTTAGAAATTACTCTGAACTCCAGAATTCTAATCTTTATAGAAGGTTACTTGCAGCTTCTGACAGACTCACTTCTCCCTGTTTGTCCAATGCTGATCAAAAGTCGTTTTGCTCAGTGTTCTGACAATCCTTTTCAGCGATAAGTTCCATTCTGGAGATTCATTGTCCAGGCCACATGGCAGTGAATTTTCCACCATCCTTAAATCACTGCAGATGTTGTCTCTTCAATGAAAGGGTGAGCTCCTGGTAGGCTAGGGGAGGCAATAGCTGAATGGAGTGATTGCCAGACTCTTAATCCAAAAGTTCAGCTAGTATTCTGAGGACCTGGGTCCAAGTCCCACCCTCTCAGATGATGGGGCTTGAATTAAAGCTCCTTTTTTAATTCCAGAATTAAGGGTGTAATATGACATGAATCCATTTTCAATTGTCGTAAAAATACATCTGGTTCACCAATGCCCTATAGGCAAGGGAACTGCCATCCTTACCTAGACTGGTCCATAGACCCACAGCAATGTGGTTGACTCTTAACTGCCCTCTGGGACATTAGGGATAGGCAATAAATGCTGTTCTAGCCAGAGATGCCCTCATCCTCAAAGAGTCAGACAGCACTGAAACAGACCCTTCAGTGCAACTTGTCCACGCTGACCAGATATCCTAAACTGAGCCAGTCCCATTTAAACCCTCCCTATTCGTGTACTCATCCAGATGTTTTTTAAATGTAACATCCTGTGAGTCAATCAAAAAAATTCCACCTAGTAGCTGAAAAGAGAACAACTTTTCTCCAGCAGACCACAGCAAATGCTGTGTTCTTGTCTGTTTTTCAGGGAATCTCTCTCCCTGTCTCTCTCTCTCTCACTCCGTCCAGAGTTTCTGGTTCAGTAACTCTGAGAGTTTGGAAGTTGATACAAAGACAGGCCAGTTCCTCCTTCCTTTGTGCTAAGATGTTAAATCTGGCACTTTCAGTAGGATGACCTGCATCCCTGGTTCCCATAGTAACTAGGACACATTAGGCTTTTATCAAGCAGAACTAGTTAGAGGTCACCTGCTCCATCTTGCCTGGAATGAAAAAGGCTAAAACATAACCTTCGTACGAAACCTGACATTCAGAACGACTCCCGGTAACTTTGTCTAAGTCATTCATATACATTGTTAACAGTTGCGACACTCTACTAGTCACACCTTGCTAACCTGAAAATGCCCTATTCATCCCTCCCTCTGCTTCCTGTCTATTAAACAATGCATTCTCCAAGCTAATATTGGTACCCCCAACTCCATAAACCCCTCTTTTTAAATTAAGCTTTGTGTGTCACATTCTGGACTGGTATACGAATATTTGAGGGTGGAAATTAGGCTTAGTAATTGCCCTGGATTTTAATTGGGATGCGATGCTGTTCCAGGGCTGTGCCAGGTTGAAGGGCAATGGAAATGAGTGGCTAAGGGGTGATGGTCAGAGGAACAAGAGAGGCCAGAACTAGAAACAAACAAGCAAACTCAAAGCATTCCTTTCTCAGGATACAAAACCAGAGTTAACGTTTCAGGTCCAGTGACCCTTCCTCAGAACAGTTCTGAGGAAGGGTCACCAGACCCAAAACGTTAACTCTGATATTTTCTTCACAGATGCTGCCAGACTTGCTGAGCTTTTCCAGAAACTTTTGTTTTTGTTCCTGATTTACAGCATCCGCAATTCTTTCGGTTTTTATTTACCTTTCTCAGGATAGTCTCCAATGCTCCCTTTGCTACCAGGGCCCACTATCAGGTACTGGCAGAGGTTGTAACGGGTTCTGTTGCAAGAGTTAAGCTCCAACCCACCCACAACCACCCCCTCCAACCTCCCAGTTTTGGAGATGCCAAGGGTCTATTGCATTTTTCAGGTGTATGCCCTAGATGCCTAAGCAGAGGCCACTGCCAATGGTGGCACAGATCTGGCACAGAATGTGGGTGCTTACAGCACTGACCATATTAGACCGTGTTGTGTCTATTCAATGCCATCCTGTCTGTGTAAAGGTCTCTCAGGTAGGCGTACAATATAGAGCATTGTAGGAGAAAGCCTAGAAAACCAAAAGTGCCGGAACTGGGGACAGGGTCTGGAATGGGGATTCTCTGTTAGAGTGAAGCATGTGAGAGTGTGAAGTGTGGAAAGCAGGACAGGAGACTTTTCAAAGAGACTGCAGTGCGGAGAGGGAGACTGTTCTGAGGTAACAGTGTATCTGAAGTGGGCAGACACAGGGGAGGGGAGTGACAAGACTAGAGTGTGGAGATGGGGTGGGGAGAGAAAGAGAGAGAAAGAGAAAGAGAGAAAGACTACAGAGAGGTGTGGGAAGTCTGGAGTGGGGAAATAGATAGGCTAAAGTGGAGAGCCTGGAGTGGGCAGTGATAAGTCTGGTGTGTGGAGAGAGAGAGAGAGAGTGGGAGAGAGAGAGGGAGAGGCTGGAGTGGGGAATAGGGAGACTGGAGCGGGGAGAGACTGGAGTGGGGAGAGACTGGGGTGTGGGAGAGAGAGAGACTGGAGTGGAGAATAAAGAGACACTGGGATAGAGAGAGAGAGACTGGAATGGGGGAGAGAGAGACTTGGATGGAGAAAATCCCTCCTATATTAACTGTACCAACTGGAAATTCAATTTATGGCATTCACACTGAGACTGATTTACCAGGTTGCTGTTCATCTCAAATAAAAATGTCTGCAAAATGTAATTTAATGTTCCCCATTGAAATGATTAATTACACTGCATTTCATCTAGGAGTTCCATAATAAAGTAATTAAAACTCCTCCTATGAATTGATAATTACATTTTGCGAATTAATTATCCACAGAGCTCTATAATTTATTTATGAGCCTGAAGAACCAGTCAGTGCCAATATAGCACACAGGCTGAAAAGACACTGTTCAAGAAATCAGCCATGTGTGTTATGTGGTGATTTTTTTAACGGGCCATAGCAAATTAACTAGTCTCAGTGATATGTATTTAAAAGTTTTGAATAGTTAATACAAGTCCCTTGGCGAACAGAATGAGGATGATCATCTTACATTTACACCAAGATCAAGGCAGTGGATTTTTGGTACACAATGTTGGGACCAGTGTCAAATGGACAATCAAACGTGCTGCTATAAGAATAATTCAATTGGATGTGATTGGCCGAAACAAACTTTGTCATGCTCCATATCATCTAATGTTGCTCTCATTAATTAATTACCTCACAAGCAATTAAGTTTAAATTTTTGCATAACACGCATCTGTCTGTCTCTGTTGATAAAATGAGCCAGTGCTAAAAAAAGCCGTTCATTCGCATCATGAATGTTTCTTCACTTTGAAAGAGTCGGTCTTGGAGAGGTGATAGACGAGCACAGAGTCTTTGCTGAATTCTTGCTTTGCCCCTGTGGAAGGGCAAATTGGGTTAACTGCCTTGGGCCCTGCACCCCGGAAGGGGGAGGAACTGGGTACCACACAATGTAATTTGTCCTAGGGGTGGATGTAATTTTTCCCAGGGGCCATAAGCCCCTAGAGTGATGTTGTTACTATTCTGATGGACAGCCATGGTCTAAGAAGCTGTTCCTGATGTCCTGATGCTGTACCAATCTCCAACTCTTTTACCATCTTCAGAGAGCTGTGCAGACCAGGGGAAGGTTCCTGGCATGTTCTGCAAATGTAGTTTGTGAACTCTTCCATCTTTGTCTGATTAATCTCATTTATTCCAGTACCATCCACTGATGGCTCGTGATTGGGATAAAGTGCTGCCACCAATCTTTCCTACATAACATCTCCCCCGAGCTTTTTACCCCAGAGTTAATGTTGACATTCAAGCATATAACCACCTTAAACCTTTACGACTGACCCATCTCCCTGAACTCTCTGACCACAAATTCAAACTGTCTGGAAGTTTTTCATCATTTTCCCAGAAGGGTTCTCTATGGACTTGAGAGATTGGTCAGTCTTTGTCTCAAGAACTGATTCTGATTCTTTGTCAATCATTTCTTCACTAGAAGATTTTTTTTTTCTTTTAGATGTCCTTTGCAGAGGATATTATTCTTGCTAAACCTGGCCATTGTTCCATTACCCCATCTGGAGGGTCTTTAATCTCATGCATGGCCAGCATGGTAGTTGACTTTTTTTGTTGAAAGGAGTTCTTTCTTCCACACAGTATCCTGAATTTCAGATCAAGTAATTTCTTCTTTCTGACAATGTCTTGAATTGGTAGACATTGGTCTATCTTCAATGGAGTCATATGCAGCTCTTAAGCATTTAAACACAACTTAGTGTTAAGGTTGCATGTTTTCCTTCATTGTCTGTGCTTGTCTTATTGATTTGATTTAATTTGATTTATTGTTGTCATATGTACCTAAGTGCAGTGAAAAATTTTGTTTTGTGAGCAGTACAGGCAGATCATAGCCAACAAGGCCATACAGATCATAGGGTGCTTAGACAGAGTGAGGCATACAAAGTTACCGCTGCTCAGGAGGTGCACAAAGCAAGATCAATGTGAGATTTGAAATTAGAGTGGTGGATTCAGCAATCTAATAACAACAGGGAAGAAGCTGTTCTTGAACCTGTTAGAGCATATATTCAAGCTTATGCATCTTCTGCCTGACAGAATTTCCACATGTCCACACATTACTGGTGGGCTGCTGCTTACTTAGCATTATCTTTTTTCACTGGTGCTACTCATCTCTCTTTGGAAGACAAAGAATTGAAATGTTGCTCTTGAACTTATGTTCACTCATAAGTGAAATCTGTTATATTACTTTGTTCAATGGGCTGCTTTGGTGTCTGAAAAATCTCAGTTATAGGTTCATCAATGAGCTCAAGTGGGTTGTACCGCTGTTTCTTGCTCTCAGTATTTTCTTCTTCGGGAAAATGTTGTTGATTGTTACCATCTGAATGTTCTTCGGGTATGATATGAGTGGAAATATGAATGGAAACATTTTGACCAGTCCTCTCTATCTTTACTAACGGAGATATGTTGTCTAATGCAGGTCTCTTTCCTTAAGATGAGATTCTACAGCATTAACCTTTCTGTATGAATAAACATTTGTCTTTTTTCTGCTCTGAAAATATGTCATACAACAGATGTAGCATTCTTTTGTCATAGCGGGGCACTGTTAGTGCTTGTGAGGCTTTGTTGTTCCACAGCTCTGACACTGACTTCTAGTATCTACCATCTGACCTATACTTTTTGTTGGTTTGTCACATGTCTGTCAAGTGGAGACAACACAGTGTGGAGCTGGAGGAACACAACAGGTCAGGCAATATCAGAGGATCAGGAAAGTTGACTTTTCGGGTTCAGAAAAACTTCAGAAAACTTTTCTAAAGAAGGGTTCTGATCCGAACTGTCAACTTTCCTGCTCCTCTGACGCTGCCTGGCCTGCTGTGTTCCTCCAGCTCCACACTGTGTTGTCTCTGACTCCAGCATCTGCAGTTCTTGCTATCTCTGTCAAGTGGACGTTCCTTATAAAGTGTATAGGTTCTGTTGGTCTCCTAATGTCACAAAGATTCATCAATAATTATGGCAAAATTCTGTCTGTTATGAATTCTGATTTCAAAGCTCACTGTCACAGTTTTACACTAACCTGTAGAGGCCATTAATTAAATTTTAAAAAAAGATTCCCCGGATGCTTCTGTTAAATATTGCTCTTTAGAACAATTGTTTTCAAATTAAGGTAGTTATTGAAAGCTGTTTTTTTTCCTCAATGTATCTGTGCCTTATTTTATAATTTGCTGTTTAGCTCAAAGATGTAATGATTTTTCAAAGATATTGTTTTGTTGCACCTCTTACCAGCTCTGAGGTTACAGATTTCATCTGGAGTGCCCTGTAACTGCTTCTAAGAGTATTGTTTACTACTTCTCTGTTATTCTCTCCCCACAGCTTACTGGCTGTATGTGTCTTCTTGGAGCAGTAACGTCCTGCAAATGGTAAACTTGGTTTTGTGCTGAAGACTGTCTCCGCCTGCATTGACTGGATCTTTTTCCAATGTGTAACATTGGAGCTTTAAGGCAATGATCCCACCACCAATCACCATGCTATATGTTGCAAGACCAAGAACTGGCAGTTTGTGGTTGGGGTGGACTGCTGCCTTCCTTTTTAGATAATTTTCATCAACCTGTTCAAAGATATTTTTAAAGCAGGTAGGACATGAATATGGGCCTTCTGGCAAAAAGATAGAGACACTTCCAATTCCTATGATGCTGCTTGGCTTGCTGTGTTCATCCAGCTCTACACTTTGTTATCTCTATGCTACAAGACCCTCCAATTTTCCTTTTCAGATTTCTTAAAAAATTAACCTGTTCAGAGATGTTATTACTTCTCTCTGGCAAAGGTGGGACTTGAAGTTGGGCCTCTTAGTTCAGAAGTAGGGACACTACCAACATGCCACAAGACCCCTCTCCAAGAAGCGACACAATTATTTTTAAATCAACCTATTCTGGGATAGTATTACACATCTCTAGAGCAGGTAAGACTAAAAACCCAGGTCTCCTAGCCCAGAGGTAGGAAGACTACTACTGTACCATAAGACTTTCCGACTTTCTTTCTTATACTATGTCTAATGACCTATCCAATTAGCAATGGTAGATGATAAACCATTGTCGAGTTTAATGAAAAAGGCACATATCTTGGCAAAATTATGTAGCTTATTGCATGATGGCAATGGGCACAAGTTACATGACTAGTTAGGTATAACTACAAAGGCAGTCAGGAGCCAGAGATGATATCTGTCTCTACCATCATTAAGTGGTATGGTGGTTCAGTAGTTACCACTGCTACCTCACAGCACAAAGGACCTGAGTTCAATTCCACCCTTGGGTAACTGTCTGTGTGGAGTTTGCACATTCTTCCTATGTCTGTGTGGCCTTCTTTCCGTGGTCCAAAGATGTGCAGATTAGGTGGGTTGGCCATATTAAATTGCCCCATAGTGTCTGGGGATATGCAGGCTAGGTGGATTTTCCATGGGAAATATAGGGTAGGATGAGTAGGTCTGGGTGGGATGCTCTTTAGAGGGTTGGTTGTAGACTTGATGGGCTGAAAGGCCTGTTTCCACACTGTAGGATTCTAAGTGTTGCTCTGGTCTTCACTCAAAATCTGTGTTACATCATCAGATTAAGTGGAGCCTGTCACAGCTTCAATATTGACTCTTTCAGACACGTTACCTTATACAGAACTAAATACAAAAATGAAACATTTTACTACGTTAAAGGTATTAAACAAATCCATGTTGTTGGTGTGCCAACATTGTAAACTTACCTTATTGCCATGATAAGGCAGCTAGAGCTTCCAACAGATTGTGGAAAGAGCTGAGAGAATTTAGCCCCGAAATCAGAATCTGCCATCAACCTCCAACCTATTAATGTAGGATCTTGGTGCAGTTATATTACATTGCAGTAATATCATTCATATCTTGTACCACTGAGCCAGAGGACGTTAGAACTTTGGAAATTTGGAGTAGGAGCAAAGCACTTGAACTTTGGAAACTGTTACACCATTCAATAGGATCACAACTGACCTCAAACTTTTCACCTCCACTAATCTGCACTACCCCTCCATTCCTTTAATGCCCAAAAATGTATTGATGATCCGGTCAAGTGTCAAGTTCCAAAGGCTCACCGTCCTCCGAGTCACACTTTGTCACATGATTACGCACTCTAGTTCTAAACTCCCCAAACACGAGAGAAAACCGCTTTTCATCTAAATTGTCAAGGCCTCTAAGAATTGTACAGATTTCAGTGCGATTGTCTCTCGGTCTTCTAGCTTGAGAGGACATGATAAAAATGCAACATAACGCCTGACTTCATCATTCTGTACAAGCAATGATTTGACATTGGCCCAAATGGTAGTTTAACTGCAGCCTCTGTAAAAGCTTTCAACTTTTATATTACAGATTTTATTATTGAAATGTGAATTAAAAAGCTACTGTCAACTCACTAATGTTGAATATTTCACTAACATTCTAACAAGAATGAATGGAGCTGCTGGAGGGTTTAAATGGGAAGATGACGATAATAACAATGATTCTGAACAATTTTTTAAAAAAATATACACCCATTACCATGTGCATAGACATAAATAAACAGCAAATGGTCTGACTGAAAAATACGACTGGATCAAAAACAAAGTAATCTGGAGAAAAGCTTTTTGGCAGCAGCATTACACTGCAAGAAGGCTTTGCTTTTATTTTGATTCCAAATGGCAGCAAATCAAGTCATTTTCTAAACAATATTTCCTGTTGTATTTGTATTGATTACAATGTGATGTTCTGTTCTTAAAAACCAGAAAATGCTGCAAACAAGCATCAGGATATTCAGAGTGCAAAAGAAAACATGCAATAAATATCACGGGTTCATCTTTCACAGCCTTGACAGTCACTACACACAATATTGGTCTGACAACTGGACTGACTGCCAACATTTTTCTTTCGGTATATCCTCCCATTGAGATCTTGTGGCATAATGTCATATCGCTAACCAATGAGCTAGAAGCTTTGGATTAATGTTCCACTCCTGAACTTGATGGTTATGATGGTGTCTTTGTCGTGCTGCCAAAAAGGTTGAGAACCACTTTGTAAATTCTTCCAACACACACCCCAAAGGCAGGTTATGAATGGAAGAAATTCATGGTCAACTATGACCATAGCTCTAGGCTACATCATGAACATGAATGGGCATGTTGCTACAGCTGGGTGAACTATACAATATGGCTACTTTACCCCATTTTAACTGCAATATTTTATGCGTACTTTCGTCAAGTCTGAATGCCAGTCCATTCTAATCCAAATCCATCTCTGACTAACTCATTTTCTGTTCTCAAAAGTGGAAATTGTTCATCAGAACTGTAGCTTGGGGGATGACTGGACTGAACAAGCCACTGTATGCATTCACTTGATATTCCTGAGTCAACTCTTTTAACCAACAAATTACCCAGTTCTTATATCATTGGTTTAACATTTAAAATAACAGGAGAACATTGTTTGGTTCACTGAATGTTCTGTACTAACACCTGCAGCATCCTTTTCTACGATGCAGTATGGAAGATTCAGAAGTTAAAGCTGAAACATCATTTCCCACTTTTCTACATCAATATATGTGAAGCAAGTGTGCCCAGCATCTGCACCAATGAATGAATTATTGATCCGCTGTTTCTCATGGTACCTAAGCAGAAATGCAATAGCCCATCAAGAATGGACTGGAATTCAGCAATTAGCTGGTAATAATGACATTTACTGATGAGTTCATTTAGAGGGACAGTGGATTATCATTTAACAATACTGTTCCTGATTCAAAAAGATTTGAATTGTCTGAAACCTGAATGTACCAAGTTTTGTTTAGTAAATGAACATATCAAAAAACAGCAAAGCTCAGGAATAAATTCTAGAACTGTTGTGGGATAAAGGGTCCTGCTGGCACATCAACTTCAAAAAGGAACTTTTCAATAAAGGGCTTTTTTTTCTATTTGTGCAATGCTTTCAGTCATTGCTGTTAAAGGGAAGGTGCCATCAGTCAATGGCTATATCCCAGGAATTGTAGCAATTTTGTTGTGGACATCTTCAAAACAAAACAACCTGTTCAGACATGTTTGCAACATATGCTTGAAGCAGCTGGGACTTGAACCTGGATTGTTGAGGACAGAAGTAGAGATAGTACCACGGAGCCACAAGAGCCCTGACAGCTTTGTTCAATGTTTACTTGTGATTAGATCAGCGTTTTGGTCTGTGTTAGTGAGTTGGTTAGCTCAGTTGGCCTGCTGGCTAAGCAATGATTCACAGTCTTGCCAGCACAGTGGGTTCCATTGGTGTTTGGCTGAAGTAGAGCTGGGACATCCCTCCTAACCCTTCCCCTCAGATTGGAAGGCAATGGCTGACCAAAACAGGCAAGAAAGGAAGGCTTACTGTACTCAATACATTAACTGCTTCTCTCCTAATAGATGCTGCCACACCTGCTGAACTTCTCCTGCACTTTCTGTTCATGTGCAAGAACCTGGAGTAAATATGAGAGAACGAGCCGAGGACATGCTTTCAAAGCAGAGCACATGAAACAACATTAGTACTGGAGAAGCTCAGCAGGTCTGGCAGTATCTGTGGAGAGAGAAACAGAGTTCGGGTCCTGTGATCCTTCTTCAGAACTATTCTGATTTTGTTTCAGATTTTCAGCATCTGCTGTTATTTTTGTGACATGTGGAATAAAATCTTCTTTAGGGTGGGGAAGAGAGGCTGGCTGTAAAATTGATTTGAAAATTCTTGTCAAACCGTCCCGTCTTTTATTTGTGTGCAAAACATTTCCACTTGACTAATCATCCAGGCAATAAATAACCCAGGAAGACTAATGCAGTGCCAATGATTTGAATCATCAATAACTTTCATTAACTCTATTAAATTCTCCGATGAGAGATAAAAGGTACTGCAGATGCTGGAGAATCCGAGATAACAAGCATGGGGCTGGATGAACACAGCAGGCCAAGCAGCATCATAGGAGCAGGAAAACTCGACGTTTCGGGCCTAAAC
>JAHRHZ010000048.1:4453018-4503793 GCA_024137785.1 Ginglymostoma cirratum | reverse complement strand
GAATAGTCTGGCCCTAATTCTCAGACTATGCCCCCTAGTTCTGGAATCCCCAACCAATGGAAATAGCTTATTTCTTTTCTTGTTAATACCTTGAACACCCAGATCAGATCAACTTTCAATTTGCTAACTTCTGGAGAATACAGGCCTAACTTGTATAATCTCTCCTCATAGCTTAACCCTTGCAATCCAAGTATCATTCTTGTAAACCTACATTGTACTCTTTCCAAGGCTAATTTCTCCTTTCTAAGGTGTGATGCCCAGATCTGCCTGAATTAGTCCAAGCCCAATGTTTTGTATAACTGCAGCATAACTTCATCCTTGTACTCTAGATCCTCTATATCCTCTAGATATAAAGGCCAGCATTCCACTAGGTTTCTTGGTTATTTTCTGCACCTATTCATGATATTGGAAAGATTTATGCACCTGAACCTCCGAGTCTCTTTGTACAGCTATTGTATTTAACTTCATACTATCTAGAAAGTACGTTGATCTATCCTTTTGCAATCAAAATGGATAACCTCACATATTTGCTTACATTGACCTCCTTCTGCCATAGTGCTGCCCATTCATGTAGTCTGTCGATCTCTCTTTGTAATTTCAACAATCATCTACATTGTCAACAATGCCACCTAACTTTGTGTAATCAGCAAATTTGGAGATGACTTTCTCTGCCATTATCCAAGTTGGTAATAAATGTCAATAATTGAGGTGAATAAATGAAACACGTGAATTCCATTTAATTGAAGATCTCTTGCGGGTTTATTAACAGCTAAATCAGTGCAAATCTCTATCCATTCTGTGCCTAGAATACTGAAACATAGAATGATTGTGGCTTCTGGGTATATGTTGACACATAGCTACCTGACTCATCTATCTGTTGAACTTCTTAAAGGTACATCACTGTTAAAATGGTAGTTTGCACTCCACCTTTTTTCAGAAAAGGTAGTTTCTGTCTGTTGCAAATGAAAATTCATAAATGTTGGATAATAAAATTAATTATACAGAGACAGGGGTTATAAACTCTGAGCAGAGATAATGAATGTAAAATGTAATGAAAACAGTAAGGTCTTTACTGTTACAGCAGTTTGATAGCCCTTCCATATCTTGTTATAGTGTAACCTTCAGGAGGTATGGATTTTATCGCTGACTGTTTGTTAACAGTATGCTGGTCATTTTCCTGGTGTTCCATCTCACAGTCATTATCTTGTTGTATTCTTCCATGTACAATACACATTTCCCTTGGGGATCTTCTGTTCCTCAACATTGCTCCATTGAGTGTTATGACTTCACAAGACTTTGGCTCATTGCCAACTTTGCCTGTGCAAGTGGGCAGGTTTCTATAATGGGATGTGTGACTCTGATCTTTTGGCCATGTATTGTTGAAGTGGTTCCACGTTATCTTCATCCTTCATTATATTTCAGAAAGTGTGTCCTGCATGTCAGAAAATTTGAATAAGTGTTGGCTTGGCAAGTTTGATGTCACCTACCTCCCGAAGTTGACCTCTGCTGGTGATGGTAACCCCATATTCAGAGATATGGCTGTGATGTCCATCCTGGCAACACAAAAACCTCGTTTTGTTACACTACATTTCAGGATGAGTGATTTACTAATATGAGCCATTTGATCTGGGGCAATATGGTGAGGATTCCTGATTTGGCACAAATGTTCCCAAAGGTCTGCTCATATAGAACAGCCCTTTGAAAGAGATCTCCTCGGCTATAAATAGACTGAATGAAGCACTTAATTTTCTGCCACTGACATGCTTGAAGTGTCTTCATCTGTCTGAGAATTGAAATTTTGAAGAAATAATTGGTGTGGATTAGAGTTGACTCCATTTACAGGAATTAGATCAGTGGCAGTTTTGGACCAAGGAACTGACAAAGTCATGAAGGTAGAGGTTCCAAACATTGTTGTAGCTGGTGCCTCTGGCATGTCTTGTACATTCTCCCTAACCTTTTTTGGTGTTGTCTTTGACCCATGGCCAGAAGACCGTATCACCTGATAGTTGTCTCATCTGCTCCATGTCGATATGTCCTTGGTGTACTTGCAGCAGTATTTCCAGGTGGAGAGCTTTGGGCTCATGTATTTGTTTTCCTTTTGAAAGTAATACATTTTTAATTGGAATTTGAATGATTTATTGATACTTCACATTTTACAGTGAATAATGCAGTAAAAGACAGGGAAAAGCTTCAGCTGTTGCCACAATCCAATACCATTTTGAACAGTTTAAGAATAAAAAGAGGAAGAAGATACTCTCAGTATATCTTCATTCTGCCTCCTCCACCATGAGTCCTCAGTTGGCTCACCAGTGACACGACACTTGTGCTGCCACCCCTCCATCGCCTTGCTGCTGTCTGTGCTGGACCCACCATCGTAGGAGTTGCCACTCTTTCAGTGCCATCTGCTCACAACCAAGCCTGCCTCACTGATGCCATGGCAGAGTCCCATACTGAATCCACACTCGCCAGACAACCAGCTGCTGCTGCCACCACCAATAGCCAGGAGTCCATGCTCCAGGCCTACCGTGACCGCTACCAGGTGTCCCTGGCTCTGGCTCTGGCTCTGCCACTGCCTCGACCCCAGGAGTCCCCACTGTAGGCATACCACACTGCTGCTGTTGCCTCACTCGCGCCAGGCGGACATTCTTGCTGTCGTCACCTCCAATCGCTGGGAAGTACCACATCTGATACTGCCTCTGACTGCCAGCCCTCTGCACACAGCCCACTGTCACTGCCCTGCCTATCCTGCCGACTAACTTGCCAAAGAAAAAATGAAAAGAGAAGGAGTGGATGAGCCCTGGGCAAGAGCCCACATGCACCCCTACTACCCCGGCGCCATCTTGGAACTAGAAAGATACACGTGAGATACTGAACTCATTTCTGGAAGACCAAAAAGACCACTTATCTGGTTGTTGGTCAGTAGCAGCTCCTGATTAAATTTGGTCATGAGAACATTTTCTACCTGTATCCATGCTGTCCACTTACAGATTGGATTTGGCAATCTCTTCAGTATTTCAGAAGTGACCAGTTTGGTATCAGGTTTGTTATAGATTTTTGAAGTCATCCCTTGCATTTTAGCTAGAATTCAATGTAGTCAGGATAATGCCCTTGTTAGTGTTTTCTGCCAAATCATCAGTGATGTTTGTGATTGGTTTCTTTATTGACTGCTTAATGAACAGCTAAATACGGAATCTTGTGATCCCGAACACAAAAGTAAGTGTCTTGCATTATGTGTTGGAGTAATTGCTTTGTGCATGAAAGGAACTTTTGGATCTGAGCACAACTGGCTTCCCATCCCGAATGATGCATGTTCCCAGCCCTTTCAATATAGCGTTGATCTCCAGCGAAAGATGGTCTCTGATGGTAGTATTTTCCAAGTGGTGTTAGGAAGTGACTACCTTCAGCAGATTCCTCCGCTATGTGTACAGATCAATATCCATGTTTGACATCTCTCTTGGAGAAGAATTTAACTCCTATGTGGGCATTTCTTTGAGAGATTTGGATGATTTGAGTCTAGCCATACCCTGATCACACTGTGTTCTCCTTTAGTACATTGTCACTGAAATGCACCAGCTTTCTACGGAGGTATACGATAGATGATGTTAACCCAATTTGCACTTCAGCTTTTCTTGTATGAGCATGCTGCACTTTCTAGGAAGGTCTTTTGACAGAATTGCATCTCCTTTGAGATGTGATATGGCATTCTCTTTGGTTCAACACTCAAGTTTCAGACAGTTGAACCCTGCTGCCTACGATTATTGTAAATACTAAACTGACTCAATGCAAGGTCTGTTCTGCTGCCTTGGTGATCTCATGGGTAGTGACGAATGTGAGATCCATTCATGTAGGTAGTCCTGCCGCTGCTTATCTGTTTGTACCGATCAAATAAACTGTTTTTGGTTTCAGTACTGTAGTTAGTGTACCAGTGTATTGTTTTGTACCTTCTGAGTGACCCATTGTATGCAATTAATGTCATAGTTGTCAGTTGCACCTTTGAGTTCCAACTATCCTGGTACATGTCCTTCAGAATTTGGACTGGTAGGTGCGTTGCACAAGCTCCCATGCTACTTTTTGTTTTGTGTTTGCACCTGTTCTTTTGACAAATTATATTGGCAAAAGCTTGTACTTTCCTGACTTCACGTGCACAATGTGGCAGGCTTTTCTTCGGAAGCTGTTCTACTCTGGATCTTGACTCTGCTGCGTTTTTCTGTGAGCTTTGTACATTGGCTTTTAGTTTACATAGATCTCTGGGGCAGTCCTTGCAGATTTTTGACTTACTGCTGTGTCTGCTGTTTAGTTGTGCCCAGTTGTAGCCTCAGGCCACAGCACCGAAGTCAGATTTGTTGCATATTCAGCCCTGGTGTCCTTTTGTTCTGTTTGTCTTGCATAAATGTTTGAATGTAGGACAATTTTGTGGAGGGTGTGATAGACTACACTTGAAGCACAGCTTGCTTGCTTTTTGTGATCTTGCTACAGTGCCAGTACTGTCGGCTGCAACTAAGACTACTTAGTTTCTGCTATTTACTAGCAGTTAGTTAATGCTGAGTTAAAAAGGTCTTTTTGGGACACTTTGAAAAATGTAGAGTACTCACTAACTCCATTATTCGTTCTGACAGTTCAGTTTTTGAAAAATTGCATTTGTCACCTTGATCTGTTGCTTCCTGCGACTAGCTGGTAGGGCAGTTAATTCAAAAATTAAGTCTTACAGCTGACCTTTGAGCACTTTCCATCTCTTTGCAGGGTCTTTCTGGACATCTTCAGGTAAGCTCAAGTTATTGACTCTGCAACCCCACATCAGCTGCTGTCAGTAGTTTTGCTGCTGTTTGACTTGTTCTGCAACTGCCCGCTCTCCAGAAACGTAGCTGCATTCTTTCTTTAACAAGTTTAAGCCCAGAAAGGGCATTGGCCTTCAAGTTCATGCTGGGGGATTTGCTGTCAGTCCTTTGTCCTTTTTTCAGACAGTATTGGTATGTGGAAATGTTTCAGTATTCCTATAATACAGTTACTCTGTATGTGCCTTCAGCAATGTTTCCCCTGTGTTCTCTGTTTTTTGCTTTTTCTTTTCACTCTCTGCTTTACTTCTGTGCACTCCACATGTGCCTTGTAGATTACTCGTGCATGTGCGGATACTTAAGGCTGAGCTCTAAACTATTGCAGAGTGTTTGTGGAAGCGTATGAATGAAAGAGCCTTAGGCTAAGCATTCAGAAGTCAAAGTTCCTCTACCAGCCTGCTTTCATTACATAATGTGTAACCCCCAAATATCCAGATTCACAATGACCCACTGGATAATGCAGATCAATTCCCATACCTTGGGAACCTCCTCAGCAAGGGCAGATATTGGCAGTGAAATTTGGCATCTCCTTTTGCCCAGTTCAGCCTTTGTGCCAGCTGACGAACAGTGTGTTTTGATGACCAAGACCTTGAACCCTACATCAACCTCATGGGCTACAGGCAGCAGTAATGTCATTAGAGACATGGGCAATTTAGAGCAAATACCTCAGTTTGAAATATCACGAGCAATGCCTTTGCCACAAACTGCAAATCCACTGGCAGGACAGACACTCCAGTATCAGTGCCCCCTCTCAGGCCAATGTCCCCATCATCAAGGCACTGGTTACAGCCAATCAGCTGTGTTGGGTGGGCTACATCATTTGTATGCCTGACTTCCAAAATAATCGCTGTACTCCAAGCTTCATCACAGCAAGAGGCTGCCTGAAGGGCAGAGGAATGCATCAAGCGCATCCTTGGAACTCCCCTGAAAGAATGTGATATTCTCACAAATTCACAGATTCTGTAGCCCAGACTATCCAAACTGGAGAAGAAGCATTTGAGAGTGCCTTTTGAGAGCCTCCAACAGACCAGGGTTGAGGCTGAACATTAAACTGTGGAAGGAACATATAAAAATCGGCATGTCCCCCTCCCATTTGATCGGATGCCGCCTACCCTACCTGTGGTAGAAGGTGCAGAACAACACTCCACTGCTTAGTCACCGAAGAACCCACAGCACTTGAGTGGAAGAAAGCCACTCTCCATCCTGACGGACTGCTTAAGAAGAGGGAAGATTTAGTGATCTTTTCTTCTATTTTTGTTTGAATCTTGTTTTGGATCTTAATCTAATGGCTTTGTGCTGTTCCTGAAAGTGCTTTCTCCTTTTTTTTAAATTTCAGCATGCTGCTGCTTTATTCAGTGCTGGACTCCTGAAATGTTAAATCACCTTTAGGTAGCACAGTTTTAAACCAGGTGGCTGCCCATAGAGACCTGGCCACCTCGGAGATGCACTCAGCTTTTGAAGAAACTTCATTTTCTTCATTTTTCTATAGCGTGTGAATGTCTGGATTGCTGTTGTATCTTGTTTGATGCTTCGCCCTAAGTGGTCAAACATGTATTGTCGCTACATTTTCTTTCGTTTTTAAAAAAAACCAGAGCAATCACCATGTGTTATGTTACAATGATACCAGTTTGACACCATGTAGTAATGCTTTCTAAATGTAGCATAAATGAGGTACATGGATTTCATTTACATGAAAGCTAGTACAGATAGGATTGAGTAATCACTAGAGACAGCCTTTGTCTAGGATGCTAAAATGTGGAGTAACGGTGGCCATGTGACATCCAGGTACCTGGCTCATTCGCATGTTGAGCTTCCTAAATGGACATCGTCTTAAAGTGATAAGACTATAGTCTACCTTTCTCAAGGCCTTGTTTTCACTGCCTGCAGCTGATTTTTTTTTTTGGGTTTTTCTATTGCATTTTCTCTTTCAACCTAAAGCTCATCAGATGTGCGATGTTACCTCATGTTGCAGGGGAACATATATAGAAAACAGAGAAGACGGCTGCACTTGTATGGGACGGTAGCATTTGCTTGCTGCTGCTTTTTCCTTTTGAGATGGCTCATTTCTGATGGTGCCATGGTAGTTTGCTTTGGCTTTCTTTTATTGTCATTGCCATCTTAATCAAAGTTTCACTTTTCACTTTACAATCTCGCTCTTCTGCTTGTGGCATCATGTTCTAACCCCAACCTTCCTGAATCGCCATCTTTTTAACTACAGTTTACCACCAATGTAATTAAGTAGTATTTCTGCTTCAGGCCAGCTCATTGTATCCCTCCATCTAATCTTGAGACGAGCCTTCTTTCCTTTGTTCCCAATCAGAATGTTCTTTTCTTCCTTTTTTTTTGTATTCCACAGATCGCTAGCTGAGCTACACTCATTACACCGTGAGCCTTCAATTCCTCTTCATTTCTTTCTTATATTCCCTTTCTTTACCTCTTTATTAATTTGTTTTCACAAGGTTGTATGGCTTTTTATTCTTGCCTTGTTTCTAAATTTATTCTTGCGTGCACACTTCTTTCAAACAGCCATAGTTATTTCTTTTCTATTCTGCTCACCCTCAGAGTCTCAGCCAGTCATTGGTGGACAGGATTGGACTGTCACTACCTCCTATACCCTTTAGTTCCTGCCTAAATACTCATTTCTCCCACCAACCTAAATTTTCAGTTCTCCAGACCATTCTTCCTGATTACCCACTATTCCAGTCCCTCCAAATACTACTTGCAGTAGTTCTCGGCCTCCTCAACTATTCAATTCATTCCTTCTTTGAGTATTAATTTCACTAAAACGGATTGCCTGATCATCTGTGATGAAGAATTGTCTGTGGAATCTTTGTGTGAAATTTGACTGTAATGTTTCCTAAGTAACAAATAACAGACGATAAATCAAAAGTTCTTTGGATTGTTCTATGGCAGTGAAAGGTGCCCAGAAATGCATGTGCTTGCTTGTCTTGACGCCTTTCTCCAAACACCTTTCTTACCCTCCCACGGCTACTCATTTTCCAGTCTCCTATCTCTTCTCACATCATTTCGTCAATACTTGCAAGCCCAAAGTACATCATTACTGTACATTTAATGATGTCAGAATTAACACGTCATCCAAATTGGTGCAAACAGCCCCATAGCACGTACATTGGTATTTAGAGTTGAAACGCAGATACTTGATACAAATTAATTTTTTGCCCACTTATGGGACATTCTTTTTATTCCTCTAGCTATAAAACAGGTAAAACTAACACTCCCACATCATTTGTACTGATAACTTGTATATTTATTGCAACAATGCTTCATTAAATCTCCATGCAATTTGATTCTTCTTCCCATGTTCCCTCACACACATTCCATTTTATCCCTCCTTGTCATCCTCTTCGTGATTTTTCTGCCTTTATTACATTCAGAATTGTGGTTGCTGACCTTCCTCGGTTTTCCTGCTTTCTGAAGCCAAGTTGGCAATTTTATTTCTTCCTGAGAAAAATGGACATTTTTCTTTCGTGGCTCAAAACATTTTCTTAAATGCTTAAATAAATATAATTGGTAATGACTTTTGCAAATCTTCCTGCTGAAATTGTAGTTTAATTGTGGAGTCCTGGTCTAATTGGATGTTTAATTTCTTCTGACCTTTCTTATGCCAGACACTTTGAATAGATTTCTTTTAAATTTGATCCTTCATAGCTCAAATTCCCGATTCTACGGTCCAGAATAAATTAATTCGCTGACCCTTTCACTGTCCTTTGCAGCTGTGATTTGTTGAGTCTATTCCCAGTGGCAGCAGTGCTCATTATCATTGTCAATGCTGTGGGACAACAAAGCCTCAGGCACAGACAGTGTCCAAGCATCACAAAGAGATGCTCATTGGCACTGCTGGTGGCCACGTATGCACAGGTCTGCCCAGAAGACCCATGTGTAAAAATGATGGGAAATGTAACCTAATGACTGGCACAATTGGTGCCTTGCCTGATTTGATTACCTGATCAAAATCTGGGAAGATCTACATGATCTCTGTCCTGATGGATCTAGATTTTGCACATTGCGCCAGTATTTGTAGATTTTCTGGGTTTGCCCAAGAGCAATAGCCAAGTCAGTTATCAAGTGTCACAACCAGAGATCCAATTCAACATAGTTGGGGCAAAATCCTGGAATTCCCTCCCTAATGGCATTATGGCTGCACCTACCCCAACTGGACTGCTGCAGTTCAAGAACGCAGCTCATCACCTTCTCTGGCAACGAGGGATGGGCAGTAAATGCTGACCAAGCCAGCAATACCCACATCCCATGAGAGAATTTAAAAAGAACAAAGTTAATGGTTTCTACATGCTAACAAATGGTATTTGCCATTAAGAACCATTTCTACTTTGAAAAAAGCAGACCTTTCCATCATAACTCCCCTATAAAAGTAATAGCAGTTAAAAAAATTGTTTTGGGAAGAATTGTGTCCTCTTGAGATTTCATCTGAAAATATGCAAAAATGCATTTGTCATATTTTTTATTTGCTTTCTATAGTTGCATGCCAGAAATGGATGATGAAAGTAGTGTTGGCTTTATGTTAAGATTGTTTGTTTGTACTGTCTCCCCTTCTAGACTGTGTCTGTCTGCAGGACTGTTACACCATCAGCGGCTGTGGGCTTGATCTCTCCGAGGGATTTTGTGGATGTTATTTTAATTAAACAATATGAAAATGGGACGATATCCTCAAACGGTAACTAGAATACACATTAGCGCTTAAAGTACTCAGCAGTGACGTGTCTGCTGAAAAGCCCTGAGACTGCCTAGGAAATATCAATCAAGCCTGATGTAACAGCAGGCTGACAAGTCCCCAGGTCTGATGGACTTTATCCTAGAGTTTCAAAAAGCTTGCTAATGAGTTAAAAGATGTGTTGGTGTTAATTTCTCAAAAGTCCCCAGAGTTTAGAAAGGTTCCACCACACTGGAATGTAGCAAATATAATCCCCTCAATTCAAAAAGGGAGGCATGGAGAAAACCAGGAACTTCTGACCAGTTCGCTTGTCATCTGTTGTGGGGAAGCTGTTTAAAATCCGTCATTAAGGAGGTTATAACTGTACACGTAGAAAACTCAAGGTAATCTGGAACAGTCCGTGAAAGAGAAATCACGTTTAATCCATTGGCATTCTTAAAATGAGTGTGCGCTGTAGAAAGTGGAACCCATTGTCATATTAAAATTGGATTTCCAGAAAACATTTGACTATATGTCTCAAAAGATTATTGTGCAAAGTAGGACTCCATGGTGTAGCAAGTGACATATAAGCATAGATAGTTAACTGGAGGGCAGAAAGCAAGGTTAGCAGGAAAAAGCCAGGCACAGTTAGGTTCTGCACGGAGGCCTCAATGTAGGCCAATGACTTCTTCAAGGGGAGAAAAAGCGTGGTAGCTAAATTTGCAGATGACACAGAAAATAAGTCGTGAGGAGGGCATAAAGATTGCAGACCGATGTAGAGATATTGCATGGGCAAAAATATACTTGTTGGAGTAATAACATGGTAAAATGTGAAGTCATTCACTTTGGCAGGAAGAACTAAAAAGCAGTATTACTTAAGTGGAGAATGACATAGAATTCTGAGATGTAGAAGTATCCAAATGCTCTAATGCCTGAGTCACAAGTTAGTATTCAGTACAAAAGTAATTAATTGAATTATATTCTTTATCAGGAAAAGAATTGAACCTAAAAGTAAGGAAGTAATGATTCAGTTAAATAGGGCATTGGAGAAAATCATGTCTTGAACATGGTGTGCAGCGTTAATCTCCTTATGTGCAGCTACACAAACAGTGAGCCGCAGTCAGTCATTGAGCATGCTTCAATGTTCAATAAGATGGTTGCTGATGTGATTGTAACTTCACAGCCACATTCTCTGTTACCCCCTTGTTTAAGAACATCTACCTCTGCCTTAAAAATATTCAAGGGCACTGCTTTTACCACTCTTTCCAAATACTCACTAGGAGAAATACAATTTGTCCTATTTGTTTTAAATGGATAACCCCTGACTTTTAAACAGTGACTCTTCCTTTAAGCATTTCCAGAAGAGGAAACATTCTCTCCACATTTACTTGTCAGGACCCCTTTATGGTATATATGTTTCAGTCAAGTTGCCATTTGCTCTTCTAAACTCCTGTTGATACAAGACTAGCCTGTCCAGACTTTCCTCAAGAAACTCCTTGGTCCCGATTATAAGTCTGGTAAACCTTCTCTGACCTGCTTCCGATGCATTTAAAACCTTTAAAAATTAAATAATGTGACCCAATTGCAGATGTGGATTTGCCAGTGCCCTTAGCCGAATCATCATGACGTTCCTACTTCTGTATTTAGTTCTACTTGCAATAAACAGTCATTCTATTCCTAATTCCTTGTACCTGAATCTTATTCATCACATTTTGTGATGCACTAGGACGTCCAGACCCCTCTACATTTGAGCTCTCCTGTCTCTTGCTGTTTAGATAAAACACTTCTATTTCAATCTTCCTGCCAAATTGGAAATTATCACATTTTCCCACATTACACACCATTTGCCACATCTTTGCCCTCCCACTTAACCTGTCTATATCCCTTCGCAGTTCCTATGTCCTCTTCACAACTCAATTTCCTACATATCTTTGTGTTATCAGCAGGCTTGGCTACCATACCTTCTCCTCTTCTAAGTCATTTAAATAAATTGTACGCAGTCGTGGTCTCGGCAGTGATCCCTGTGACATTGCTACATCATGCCAACCTGAAAAAGACCGATTTAATGTCTCTTTGCTCCCAATTAGCCAGCCGGTCTTCTATCCGTATCAAAATGCTGCCCCTACATGAGCTTTTATTTTCAGATTTCTAACCTTTTAGTACGATACTTTATCCAATGTTTTCTGGAAATTTAAGTAGTTCATCCACAGGTTCTCCTTTTTTCCATAACCTGTGTTACTCCAATAGATCGGTCTAACATGATTTTCCTTTCACAAAAATGTTGAGTCTACCTGATTTACCTTGAACTTGTTTCGTGTCCTTAAAGCTTCTAACATTTTCCCTATGACACATTAAGATAACTACCTTGTTGTTTCCTGTTTCGGTCTCCTTTTTGAATAAAGGAGTTACGTTAGGTTGGGTGATCATAAATATAACCTTCCTTGAATTCAAGAATTTTGAAAAATTAAAACCAAAACATTAACTACCCAAGTCGTTTAAGACTCTGGGATGTAGTCCCTGAAGATCCAGGCATTTTCTACGTTCAGGTCTGACATTTTACATATAAATTTATCTGGTTATTGATTTTTTTTTTTTTCTTGTTCCTCCCTCCCTTCCATTTCCTGATTTATCACAGCTTCAGGGATGTTACTTGTATCCTCTAATGAAGACTGATGGAAAATACCTGTTCAATTTATCCACCATTTCTTTGTTTCCCATTGTTAATTTCCAGACTCCTTTACTAAAGGATGAATGCTAATTTTATTTATTTTAAGTATTTATAGAAACTCCTCCTTTTGCTTTTATATTTCTGGCTAGCTTTCTTTCAAACTCCTCCTGAGTTTCTTCAGCAATTTCTGTTTTTGAATACATATCCCATTTTCCCCGATGCTGGTGCCAGTGCCCCACAAATGGGAATTCATTCCTGTCATACCTGTGTTTTAGCTATGTATTCATCTCCCTAATACAATTTGCTGTGTGCCAGGTTTAATATGGTTCAAGTGATAATCCACAGTTTATTACATTTGGGTTTCTATTGAGTATGCAGAACTTCTTCCTTTTTGTCTTGCCTATGTCATTGATATTCTCACTTGCTGTGGAGCTGAGTGTCAATCCCTTTTTCAGTACAAGTCCCATGCTGTGTCCACATTCCTTTTTTTGTTCCCCAAGTTGGATGGCTTCTTGTGCCAAAGTGCCATGATCACTTTGCTCATTTACCTTTTGTAGCCTTTAATCTAGATCCAACAAGCTCAATGCACCTTATGTATTGGATAATTGCAAAGGCTATTGCTGCTGCACTCCTGCCTTCTGACCCCCCCCCGCCCACCTCAGTTGCAGTCATACTCTTCTTTCCACTGACCAAATTAGACAACCCAATCTTAAAATGTGTGACTGTGTCCTGGTACAATTAATCCAGGTAACCCCTCCCTGATGTCTTGGAGTGTCTCCAATTTGGCCTCCTGCTCATAAACTTTGAGCCAAAGCTGCTTGAGCATTCGATTCTTGCTGCAGACATGTTTGCTCGGAATCTTACACACAGTACAGCTGCAACACATCACCTGTTCTACCATTTATTAATGCATTTTGCTTAATTATTTTATTTAATTATATTGGTGTTTTTGTTTTATTAACCTTGCCACCAGTTGCAATGTTATTTTGAACCTCCAAAAAAAAAATCAATCTTAGTCACTTAACACCGAATAGCTAACTTCTGTAGCAAAATAAGAACAATTCCTAGAGGCTAAAATAGGTAGGAAAGGAAAATGTAACAGAGCACCCCCTCCCATTCTTCCACTGATTTCCTTAATCGCAAGATTCTATTGTAAGACGTACCAAATGCTCAGGTGCACAAAGTTGGCCAGTTTTATATACATCTAAAACAAAATGCCTACTTAATAAGGAACCACTTTGAGCTGATTCTCAAGCCCAGCTGCTGTTCGAATGGAGGCCTTGTTGAAAGCCCTGATTAAAGCTAGGACTACATAATTTAAATTTGTATATTTCAGTTAAATACAAACTAGGAACAAAGTTAAATTCCCTCAGGAAATAAATGTCTTTCTACCCATCTAGTGTAAGCACTCAGTCTTAATAATTAAGGAAGGATGCAGATGCTTGCTACATAAAACGTGCACGTTGCCTTCTGAGGAAAGTGGGTAAACTGGGCTTGTCTTCACTGGAATTTAGAATGAGGGTTATTTGATTTGAAATATAAAAGATCCTGAATGATCTTAGACTGGTTATAGAAAGGATGTTTTCCCTTTGAGGGATCCAAATCTAAAGGGCATGGTTTACAAATTAGGGATCATCCTTTCAGGATTATGTGACTTTAGAACTTTGCCATTGAAGGTGGTTTCTTTCTGGGGAGGGGACTCAAAGATTACTGGCGTTAAATGGAGTTTAAAACAAACAGATCAGCAATGATCCCATTGAATGGCAGAGCAGGCTTGAGGGGCTCCACTGTGTGCAACTGCCAGAATTTTGGAAGACCTGCATCTCCAATCAAATGCAGTTTCTGTCCCACGTTTGCTGCTGGCAGGCTGATCGGTTAACCATCAGTGCAAATGCAGAATGAAAAACAGCCTGTGATTGGAAGAACATGGGGCAGGTGCGTGGCAACAGTGACTGAAACTGCCAGGACCGGGTGAAGGAGGAAATCCTGAGACGGGTTGGGGATGGCACGAAGTGAGGCTGTGAGGCATCAAGGTCACCAGTCCAGGGACTTGAGGGTTTGAGGGGGCTGCAGGCTGGTGAAGGGAATCTGTAAAGAGGAAGAGATCTGCAACAGTAGGGGGTGAGGGTCTGCAATGGGGAGAGAGCAGATTTAAACCCTTCAACAAAGGGGATGCACAGCTAACTGGGAAACAGGAAAACTGAAATAACTGAGGTAATTAATCCCTTACTGATGAATAAGGAGTCTCTTTCTTAAAATCGTATAAGTTCAGGAGCCACTAATATTGGAAAATTTGGAGGTGACTATTCTGTTGGATAATTTAATCTGAAAAGTTTTATTTCATAAGGATTTGCATTTTGTCATATCTCATAACATCTTAGATGCTTAGAATTTTTTAAGGTGCAGTAACTGTATCAGAGGCAAGCAGGCAGCCATTTAGCTGTGACCTCACTAGTCTGCAGGCGGTGTTTAGGGGTAATGGCCTTTTGTGTGGAAGTGTCATTTATGATTTTTTTTTTTTTAAAAGCAAATGTTTGTTGCTAACTTGTGCTAGCTTAAAGACAGGGCATTAATGTTTTCCTTGAGTGTCACAGCTTTAAATTTAATGGAGTGATTAATGGAATTTGGGGCAGGGGCTGGTAGCAGGAACTCTACACAAAATCTGAAGCCAGAATGTACGGTTTCCATTCAACAACTTTCATGTTGCTATGAGGTTTAATTGTTCTGTGCTGTTGAAGTTTAAAGTAACAGCAATTCTTTTTGTTTCTTCACAGCTACTCATGTGGAGCACCCTAACTGTCCCCCTAAACCTCACTATGTGAGAGGGTTTAACCATCCCTGTGGATGTTTCTGTGCTCCCATTGCAGGGTAAGAGCTCTTTCAGCCTATCTCGATCTTTTACAGTCAACTATTGCACAGCATTTAGTTATAGCTCCGTTTCACCTGTATCGGAAGCTTATGAGTTCACATCCCACCCCAGGGGCTTGGCTATGTAACTCTAGGCTCCAGTGCAGTAAGGGAGTACTACACTGTCAGATGTGCCGCCATTCAGGTGAGACATTAAACTGAAGTTTGACTCCTGGCTTGGATGTGGAAGATCCCAAGGCAGTATTTTCAAGGAAAACTGGTGAGTCTTCCTTGTTGCCCTGGCCAATATTTATCCTTCAATTAACATCAGTAAAAGTAGATGATCTATGTTTCACGTTGCTCCATGTGAAGCTGGTTCAAACAGATTGCAGATGCTCATCTATTATTGAGCAGAATGAATGTTGCCAGTGTATGGAGCAGGTGTTTTGATCTGCCAACATATATTTGGGATCATTGGCTTTTTTTATACCAGTATCTTTCCTGATGGTCTCAGAAAAAAGCTTGATGTAACACATGAATAAGACAGGATTACCTTGCTCGACTCATGATTTGATCTAAAAAGCTTTCTGATTCCTACGTATAGAGTGAAAATGCTTTGTGTGGATTACTTGGATCCAGTTTCAGAATCTCTCCCCAAATTGCATTTTAGAGAGTACATCCTTCCTGTAAGTTTACAGTTTTCTGTGAAAGGCCTTCACCTCATTCAGGCTAATGAGTCAGATGCCCAACGTGCTTGGGCAATCCCCAAGTAGTATGTGGCTACTGGAAACCTTTGAACTGGATACAGCACAACAGGGATCAGGGTGGATCACCAATTTCGGAGCATGCTTAACTCATTTGGCAATGACCTTGGACAAACATTTTTAGTCTCCTTTCAGCAGTGAAATGAGATACTACTTTCTAATTTTCTCCCTTTAGCCCCTCTTCTTGTAAACGAAGGTGATGATGCCTATGCTCATGCGTTCTGACATATACACACCTTTGCCTATCTTGCCATTTCCATTAGGAGTCTGAATGTGGCAGCCAGGCTATACAGCAGTACCAATGATGCAGTTGAAATCACTACGCAGGATGACTTTTTTGTTTGACACTTGTACAAATGATGTAGATGAGAATATAAAAGGCATGAAAAAGTGAAAAAAAGTTATCTAAGATTGTAAAGAGATCCTGATCAATTGTCTGAAGAGTGGCAGATGGAGTTGTAGAATATCATAGAATTTCTGCAGTGCGGAAACAGGCCCTTCAGCCCAACAAGTCCACACCAACCGTCAGAGCATCCCACATAACGCCACTAATCTACACATCCCTGAACACTACAGGCAATTTGGGCATGGCCAATCCACCTAGCTTGCACATCTTTGGAAGGAAACCGGAGCACCCGGGGGAAACCCATGCAGATATGGGGAGAATGTGCAAACTCCGCACAGACAGTTGCCCAAGAGTGGAATCGAACCTGGGTCCCTGGTGCTGTGAGGCAGCAGTGCTAACCACTGAGCCACCATGCCGCCCATGAATTAATTTGGATAAATGTGAAGTATTGCATTTTGGTAAAACAAACAAGGGTAGGACTTGTACAATTAAAAGTAGGGCCTTGGATAGTATTGTAGAACAGGACCTAAGGGTTCATTTATATAATTCTTTGAAGTTTGTAACACGTGTAGATAGGATGGTTAAGAAGGTGTTTAGCATGCTTGCCTCCGTTGCTTATTCCTCTTTGAGTAAAGGAGTTAAAATGTTATGTTGAGGTTGTAAAGAATGTTGGAGAGGCCTCATCTGGAGCACTGTGTCCAGTTCTGGTCACCCTGTTATAAGAAGATTATTATTAACCTGGAGAGCATCCAGAAGAAATTCACCAGGATGTTGCCAGGAATGGAGGCTTTTTAGTTATGGGGAGAGGCTGGATTGGCAGGGACTTTTTTTTTTTCCACTGAAGCAGAGGAGGTTGAGGGGTGAACTTAGAGTTTTATAAAATCACAAGGGGTATAGATAAGGTGAATGGCAGGTGCCTTTTCCCTAGGGTTGGGGATTTCAAGACTAAGGGACATATTAAGGTGAGAGGAGAAAGATTTTAAAGACCTGGAAGCAGTTTTTTTTTTTAAAACAGTGGTTCGAGTGTGGAATGAACTTCCAGAGGAAGTGTTGGATGTGGGTACAGTTACAATACTTAAAAGACACTTGGATAAGTAGGTGAATAGGAAATATTGGAGGGATATGGGTTCAATGCGGGTAGGTGGGATTAGTTTAGTTTGGGAATATGGATGCCATAGACTGCTTCGACCAAAGGGTTGTTTCCATGTTGTTTTACTCTATGACTGGCCTGGCCGCCATCAGAATCGGGTGAGAGCAGCTGCAGTATGACCCATTGTTTGCCCTGTAGAGCTGGAGCATACGTGTTAATGAACTGGAAGCAGGTGTTTTTGTATATTACGTGGCCACTAGGAGGCAACCAACCACTCCCTTAACTTCAGCAGTGGTGAATTTACATCCCCATAGCAGAATCCCCAGGCCAGAGTAAAGAGAATTGCTTGATTTTTGACTATAATTTTTGCTGAAGTGCTGAATCCCAAACTCCTGCAGAAGCAGCAGGTCACCTGAGGCCTGAATTAGGGTTGCACCATATGAAAACAATGTGGTGTGTACAGTTTATGCCTGTAGCACTCGTTGAATGAAACCAGGAACTGTGTTTAAATCAATGTTACTGCTTCTGACACCATTGTTATACATGTGTTCCACTGCACACAAATAATGGAATTAGAAATTGTTCATAAATTGACATTTTGTTGTGTATACGCATTGACTTTCCATCTGGTACAGGTTTTCGTCATCAGTGTGTCTGAACTCCATTTTGTATGAGAGTTTTCCTTTATTGTGATTTGGTATCAGATGATTGCAGATTCTTACTAAAATCAAATAAGTCATAATGTGATTAAATTGCTATCTTGTGAGTTTACCAACTATAGCAAGATTTTGATCTAGCATTTTACCAACAGGCATACTCTAGGAATCTGGATTTCTGCTAGGTCTGTTTTGACTAGAGATGTCTCATCCCCCAGAAGCTGGCAGTTCCCCATCAGTCTCACTCCCACACAGCCACGAGAGATTGTCAAAGTTGCTGCTGTGTCTTCCCTCACTTTGTTCTCAGCCTACCACTGTTACTGCACAATCTTGCCGCCACGCATGAGAATTGCATTCTGCCACGCTTACAAGACTGCAACAAACAAAATCTCATTATGAGATCATGTAGGAGTTTTCTGGTTGTGGGAAATGCAGAACTCTTGGATAACAGCTGTTATTGATTAACTGATCCCACCCATTTTGCTGTGTGTGCCAAATAATAGATATTTTACTGTTTGGCCTAATTATGCCAACCTAAAGTTAGTTGAAGTAGCTCCAAATCTGTCATGAATGTAATCAATTAGATCCAAGTAAACAATAATCTTAATTTCTATTCTTGAGAATCATTTGCCATATTTCAAACCAATTTGGGACAGGATGACCTCTTACTCCGTAAAATTGTTGTTTGGACATTTGTAAATTATCAGAATCGGATATTGAAAATGTATTCCTTATCATTTGTACAGTTGAAGGTTAACCTCTGGTACCGTCAATTCATTCAACTTGTGAAGATTGTAGGGCAGATAAAAATTTTGAAATTAACCTACTTGGCGGGGGGGGGCAGCAAAGTCATGTGCAAGTTGCTGGGTGCCAGCAGGTGTATTCAGATTAATTTATATGTGTGTGTTTCATTTTCAGAGAGCCACTGAAGACTCACTTGACTATGTTCTTTCAAACTGACCTTGGTGGGTATCTCCCACAATCCGTGTTGGAGTCTTTCTTTCCATCTAGTATGGTTGAGTTTTACAGCAATCTGGCAAAAGCAGTGAAGATTTTTAAAGCTTGATGAATCTCCCTCTACTTTTTTTCCATCTACCTTTGCCCAGAAACCTCTGATTTAGTTTTATTGCACTGAATGTTGTCATTTAGTTTTTGATTTGAATGTATTTTGGACTCTCTCTTTTCTGCTTTTTAAAAATGTAAACATTTCTACAGTTGTCTTATGCGGGGGAGGGGGGGGAAACAGATCAGTGAAAAGCAAATGAAGTAATTTCAAGCTGTACAGTGAAGGTGTAAAGGAGTATGCTTGTATATATTGGCATTGAAAATATAGTTAAACAAAAATGGTCTGTTCAAAATAGAAGCATTCAATTATTTTTCATTAATTGGGCATCCAGTAGAAAATTTCTTCATGTACTGAGTTTGAGTCCTAAACTAAAGTTAATAATTTGCCCAACCATGAATAATATATATTTGCATATTCTAATTGTTTAAAGCACAAATGGATATTCAGCAAATGATGCCCCTAATTTAAGTGAGGTGTTTGTGCCAAATGGTAAAATGTGAGGGATGATTTAGAGCAAAGTATTACTGCCATTGGAGTACAGCATGTCCTTCAAAATGTTCTGCCATTATAAAAACATTTTTTAAAGTTTGATTTGTAGCTTTTTTTCAAAGTCTCAGTGCAAGCAGTATCCTCTTCCTAAAGCTCTGTAACAGGCATAACTGGTGTTGAAGGAGAGAGTTGGGTAAAACAGTTTCAAATACTAGCATTAACGAGCTGTGGGGCTGGATGAACACAGCAGGCCGAGCAGGAAAGCTTGACGTTTCGGGCCTAGACCCTTCATCAGAAACCGAAGCGTCAAGTTTTCCTGCTCGGCCTGCTGTGTTCATCCAGCCCCATGCTTGTTATCTCGGATTCTCCAGCATCTGCAGTACCTTTTATCTCAAATACTAGCGTTAGTCCCTTCAGAAGGTAATAGTACTGTTTTCCTGTTCCAAACCTTGCTGAGTGAACTTAAAATATTTAGTAGCAGATGTCCAAAATTGGTGTTCTTCAGGAAGGCTTCAGAAAAGGACAATGCTGTAAGGACATTATGGAACACATTCATCTCTTCAAGCAACATGCTTTCCAGTAATTTGCTACCTTGCATGTAAATGGTAAAAAATAATATTGTTATTTGTGGAAACATGTTCCATGCAAGATAATCTCCACTTGACCAAATGCTTTAAGTTCTGCATTTCTCCAAGTGATAAGTCCTGGTGTTGTATATATTTATTTTAATTGTTTGTTTGCTTTTAAGTTAGTAAACCCTGTCCTTTTAAACTGCTACTGTTTCCTAAGGGATGGGGAATCTGTTTGTGACACATTCCAAGTATGCAGAACTTCGTTGAATTTTAAATTCAACTTTTATAGAAGAAAGGAACTTTAAAACTTAACTTGCACCAGAGTTTAAAATGGGCATTAGTTCTGTGTACACAGTTAAGCCAAATGATATGATGCTTGCACAGCTCATTGTTAACAATGTACTGTATGTTTATGTAAAACCATTTATTGACAGCGTTTGTGGGGTCTGAGGCATTTGAGTATATAATTGTGATTTGAAATTGGACTTTGTTTTTACTTGCACTTTTTAAATGGGTTATGATGTTGGATTTTGTATTATTGGTAAATTGCTTATTTATTTGAAAGAATCTCTTTTCCTAGCTTCACAAATTGAAGAAACTGTTGTCCCTGTTACTGTGTGCTTGGCAATTCATGCTGGAAAGATGCATTAAAAAATCCCTCCCTCAGTGCTTTCAACCTGACTGCTGATTGCAACCATTGAACATCCTGTTGGTATTAGTGTATGTTTTGGACACCATGTGAAAAGTCTTCAGATGTGCGTTTTTGGTGTCTGCTGTGCCATTTGAAATGTACAGAGTATTGGAAGGAAGGAATTAGTTGAACTGATGTTAACTCAAGGTGCTTCTTCAGCGCAACAGGAATTATGTGATGGTAAGCTGTATTTATTGCTTGACCTGAAATCTCGCCTTTCTTACAATGGTATCCTTATTACAGCAAACATTGTAAATTTTGAGATTTTAAAGGTTCAAATACATTTTTTTTAAACCAATGCCAAAAGTTTAAAAAATGATCTACTTAAGAAAATTAAAACCACTTTCCAATGAACTTTTGGCCTTTTTGTCTTTGGTATGGAGGACGAGAATAAAGATCCAGGCATGTGAAGCAAATCAAAGGGAGGAATTTTAGGCTAATATAATTAATTCAAAAGAAGTAACGGAGAAGGTAATGAGTCTGAAAATAGACAGACAGGTCTCCACCTAGGGTTTGTTTAATTGTTGATGTTCTGGTTGTGATCTTCCAAACCCCCCCCCCCCCCACCCTACCACACCCACACCCCCATTCCCAATCTCATAAGTACATTTTTGAGCAATTCAATCATGTTTATTTATCCAGAGGCTATGGATTTCACTGGCAAGGCCATGGTTGTCCTTGAGAGTCTCATGAGCCTCTGACCACTTAAAATTAGTCTCAAAGGGATTCCAGGCTTTTGATCCTCAGCTTTTGAGGTGGAAACTAATGTAGTAGTCAGTGGAATAGATTTTTCTTTTTTCGTAACTTTTCAGACATTTAATACAGTTTGACCAAAAAACTTAAACATAGGACATGAATCAAATGAACTTACATCTAAATTTGATACTTAGTTTAGCTGAGAATAAAAAGTTGCAAAGGGACTTTTGACATGTGAATCTCACTGAGTTTGCAGCTAAGAAAATATTCTCCAACAGTAAGAAACTTGGAACTGGGATTTTTGTCTGAGTCAGAAGGCTGTGGGTTTGAGTCCTAACAGCAAGACTTGCTGACGGTGAAAGAAGGCAGCAGATGCAGGCAGGCCACACACATTACCAATCCAGCTAAATAGGACAGTTAATCAGCCAGTGTTTTGGTACCCTATGCAACATAGGAAAAGTGAAACGAGAAAGCAAGAGGGAGATACTGCAAACTACAGCACAAAGATTTATGTGTTCAAGATAAGAACTAACAAAAATCTAGATGTTCACAAGTTAACTTGAACTAATTGATTATTGACCTACATCTTAAAGGGGTGAAAATCTTGGTACAACTTGATTGAGCTGAGATTAGACCTTCCAGCCTCTAGAGTGCTATGTCTTTTATTTTTTACCAGGTACTGCACCATAGGAATATAGACCTTGGTGGGGGCTGCAGTGCAGACTCATCAGAATGATCAGGTGAAAATAATTAAATCATAGGGTAAATTGAAAATTTGTGGCTGGTCTTCAATGTGGAAGACCAGAGAGAATCCAACTGGAGTGTTTTAAAAGATTAGAGAATTTGATAAGGTAGTTAGCAACTATTTTCTTGTGGGGGAGTGGGGGGAGAGAAGGAAATGTTCACAAGACCATAAGACCTAGGATGAGAAGTAGGCCATTCAGCCCATTGAGTCTGTTCCACCAGTTAGTGAGAGGATGGCTGACCTGATAATCTTCAACTTCCCTTACCTGTCTTTTTGTATAACCCTTGATTTATTTACTAATCAAAAATCTGTGTAATTCAACTTTGAATGTGTAATGACTAACAGCAACAGATTCTCAACCCTCTGACAGAAGAGTTCCTTCTCCATCTTAAATGTGTGTTCCCTTACTCTGAGATTATGCACTCTGGTCCTAGACTGTCTCGCAAGGCAAAACAACCTTTCCACATCTGCCCTGTCAAGTTCTCGAGGAATCTTACAATAGTTGTGACCTCAAAACCAGAGCCAGGTCATTCAATGGTGATATCGCACAGAAAAGCAGTGGAAAGCCAGAATATTCTCTCAAAACACTTGAGATTAAGTCAATGGAAAGTTTCAGATTTGAGATAAATGTTTCTTAAACCTTATTAAAGGTTTCAGAATCAACAGTGATAAATGGAGATTATATGTAATAGATTGTCTTATTTAACACAAGAACAGACTAGCTACTGAATAATGACCTCCTGTACCTATGTTCCTCCCATGAGGAACTGGGTTCTGTTGCCTCACCTTCACAAGATCAAAAAGCAGAGAGAGCAGCAAAAATGGCAACCGTATTTGTGTTTGACATGAGTAAAGCCTTGGTTCAGTTGTGGCACTCTCGCCTCCAAGGCGGCTGATTCAAGTTCCATGCCAGAGATTTAAGCACCGAGAATAGGCTGTCATCGTAGTGCCATCAGTTGGATCAGGCATTTAAACCGTATACATTTTAGCACCATTTGGACGTAGTATAAGAAGGCCCTCCCTTGCCAATGTTTCTGTCCTGACTCAAACCTGAATCAGATTATTGCAATGCTGTGTGTCAACTGGCTGCTTTATTATCTACATTTAAAAGTACTTGATTGGTTGCAAAATGCTTTAGGACATAGAGATGAAGAGTACAATTTTGTTTTGGTATTATTTCATTTCAGCGCTGCATTTAAGGGTCAGGATTGAACCCAGTCCTGGAGTTTTTATTTTGTGTGATTGGTACAAATTCGGATCAGAAATCAAAACATTGAATCCCTTTCAACAGGGTTATCTAGTCTGAATCTTAATGCATCAGAGCTCTGATTAGTGAGGTACAAAGGCGGTGTTCAGCAGATCAATCTGCATCTGCAAAGGACAGGTTAACATTTGAGGTTTTGTTTTAAGTTTCTCTGAAACAGTGACGTATTCCTCTTCAGAATTCCTACCCTATCTTAGCATTTCTATCACTTCTCTTTTTTTGCTCCAGCAATCCAATATTTCCATTTATTTTATCTCAACTAGGGGATTGTTACATTAACCTGGAACAGGATGGAAAGTTTTGATAAGCTGTAAAATTCCTCATGAATTATTTGTCTATCTTAGAGTTGGCTGCAACAGTCAGTTTTTTCACTCATTATATTGCCATTTACCTCAGTTCAGAAATAAATTGGACAGGCTAAATAACATTTGTACTCGGCTTGCATTTAATGTGGAAAATCTTCTCAAGGTGCTTCACAGGCATAAATTGGATTGTCAGTGAAAGTGGTAGGTTTTGAAGGAGGGGTGTGGTGGGGCTGGGAAGGCAGGGTTAAAGATCGAACAATGGGTCGTGGGTCTAAACAATTAAAAGCCCAGCTGTTATTGTGGGACAGTAACCAAAGGGGACAGGGGTTACACAAAGACCATGCTGCAGGAAGGGAGAACTGTGTGGCAAGAATAAAAAAAAAAACAAATTGCTGGAAAAAGCTCAGCAGGGCTGGCAGCATCCGTGAAGAGAAATCAGAGTTAGCATTTCGGGTCCGGTGACCCTTCAGAACAGGATGAAGAATATAGTACAGTTAGAAGCGTTTTGAATGAGTTTAGTTAATAGAGGGTGGAATTTGGCAGCAGTAGAAGTAGGCATTCTGTTTTGTAATGGAGATGAAAAATGGTCAGAAATTTTGCAGTTGAAGTTTCACACTATGAAACAGTAGGCAAAGTAGTTATTGAATTTCTGCTTTTTGGGATAGGACCATGGTTATATATTAGCACGTTGTGAGCATTTACATTGTGTACCTGCGATAATACAACTTTTATTTGGGAATTAGTTCATAAAGTTTTTGTGTTGTATGCATTAACAGTAATTGGGCACAAACTTAATTATGCAGGAGTGTAATGAGCCAAGGCAGCTGTCAGATTGAGGTCTTGCCCAGCATACACTAATAGATATGGGGAATAGTGAGTGTGTGCAAGAGCTAGGACCAAGCCTGGATTTGTCACTATATGACTCTGCTTGCTACAGAGGGATAAAATGACTTAATAGAGATAACACCTCAATCTGTCCACAAGGAGAGCTAGTTTAAAAGATTAACAATCGCAGTGGAAATTCTGTGGATATTAGTATGTAGTCCACTTTGTAGGTTAACTGAATTACGTGAAAGAGATGACACTACATTAAATTTTTATAAGGTCCTCAGTTGGTTATTAGGAGCTTTATTCAGCCTCTTGTGATGCCTTGGCTGTGCTAGAAATTAGACCTATCCTCCTGATTGTTGCTGAGCAGGGCCCATCGGGCAGAGACTTGATGACATTCCAAGCGTCAAAACGGCTCAGACCTTGCAGGATGGTGGCGTTTACTTGAAGTAGCTCATCTCCAGGCTGGATAATGTTGCTCTGATCAAGGGATCCCCCTGTAAGGTGCAAGAAAACATGAAAATTACCTTTGCTAAATTCAAAACAAGCCTCTGAAAATGCAAGGTGAAACTACACAGATTTAACAGCATGCTTTACAAATAATATTAAAGACAGCCAGGTATAGCTATATGCAATAGATTCACCGAGTTCCTGAGCTCATTTGTAACTATGGGAGTGAGCTATTGAATTTTCAGGTATTACTTCCATCCACCACTCACCCAAGGGACAGCTGGGGAAGCCACAGAAGAAAAACAATTAACAAAACTTCTGGACAATGCATCCAAAACGGTATGACATAGAATGATCTAGGTAAATAAGCTGATCTCGTACCCTCACTTTCACTTGCAAAAATGGTAGTGTACAATTAACTCTCTGGATGAGGTAGCTCTACTCCTATTCCCATCCTTAATAATGGGGAATCCCAGTTCATCAGTGTGAAAGGTCACACTGACAACAATCCTCAACCAGAACTGGTAAGTGCACTTTCTGTCTTGGCCTCCTCCAGGGAGTCCCCAGCATTACAGGTGCCAGGCTTCAGCCACGTAAAGCAAAAAACAGTTGGAGGCACTCGATATGCAAAGGCTGTGGGCCTTGACACTGGTAGATATGATCCAGAACTTGCTGTATCTCTAGCCAAGTACAACTACAACACCAGGATCTGCCTGACAATGTGGAAAAAAATTATAGACTTGCTTGCTGAGCTGGTGTGTTTGTTTGCAGGTGTTTCGTCACCCTGCTAGGTAACATCATCAGTGTGGTTCCAGCAAAGCGTTGATGTTCTGTCCCAACTTGTTATTTATATGCCTCGGTTTGTTGGGCTGGTTGGTATTACTTCCAGTTCTGTTTCCCAGTGGTTTGTATATCGTGGTCTAATTCAAGGTGTTTGATGGAGTTCCGGTTGGAATGCCAGGCCTCTAGGAATTCCCTGGCATGTCTCTGTTTGGCTTGTACTATTATGGATGTGTTGTCCCAGTCGAATTCGTGTCCTCCTTTGTCCATGTGTATTGAGACCAGTGAGAATTGGTCGTGTCTCTTGGTGTCTGTGTATTCTTCTTGTCAGTTATCCTCCTCAAACACAACTAGGAATGGGCAGTAAATGCTGGTCCAGCCAGCAGTGTGCTCATTCCCATGAGTAAATAAGAAAAAAAAAACTCAAAATTGATACAATCCACAATTTCCACCCTTATTACCATTTACTAATGGAAGTTTCTTCTACCATTTGTAGCTTAAGGAAATTATCCTGTAATTTCCATACCTTTATAACAAATCTTCTACTTACATTATCTAGTAGGCAATGCAACTTCTAACTGTAAGTTTATCTCATTGCCTCCTGCCAGGCTGGTAGGTACATGATACAACCATAATAGAGTTGGTGATTAATCACAGTGATCAATTTTTATCACTTAGTCAACAACAGATACAGACCAAAGAAAACTCCTCAGACATGGAGAACTTCAGGCATGTGTTTCTTCAGGTGTAAATACGATCAGATTCTGGGGGCAATGGCTCCTGTTGCAAACTATCTAGCGACACGAGAGCCAAATATGTTGGAAAGTTGTTTCAAGGCCAGGTCAACCATTACCAATTCCTAGTTGATGGCTTGAAAGTCAATTGTTCCTCCGAAACATGCAATGCTCAGCACACATCATTTCTCAACTTACTCCCATATTTGCAAAAGCCACACTTTAGCCAGCTGTCCTGCTGCTTTGCTTACCTTTAAAGATCCGGTTGATAATCAATGGCTTGTCACCATTGATAGAGCCCTTCCCGCCTTCTAGACTGAAGCCTAAACCTCCTGCATTTTTTTCAAGTTCCACAGTGAAAGTGTTCACTTTACCGTCTGCTGCTGGAATTAACACAGGTGACCTGGTCAGTTAGACAGCCAAACAATTCTTTGTCAGCCTAGTTAAAGTTAGCTTCAATCACGTACAAGGCAGCAAGGGAATATACCAGCTTTCCAGCATTCCAAAAGGACTGGCAAGAAAAGACCAACTGCTCCATCAAGCCTGTCATACCTTGCACTGCTTGAGAAACTATTCAACAAGACAGCTATAGCCACATTCAAGAGCCGTGCTTTTAGAAGTATTTTGCAATACGACCCCATTTTAATGTTTGGATGTTAACATGACATTTGATGCTAACAAAGAAAAGAATAAAGCAGCATAGCTACATTCAATATACAATTGTTAAAGATGTCTGACAATAGATTAATGGGGGAATGTCGGTTCAGCTCAGTTGGCTGGTTTGCAAGGCAGACTGACATCAACAGCACAGATTCAATTCTCACACCAGCTGAGGTTACCGTGAAGGACTCTCCTTCCCAACCTCTTCCCTTGCCTGAGGTGCAGTGACCCTCAGGTTAAACCACCACCAGTTCTCTTGTGTGCTCTCTCTCTCTCTCTCGCTCACATGAAAGAGCAGCTGTAACGTTTTGTATCATCATTTGGAAGAAAATGAATCCCTACAGTATGGAAACAGGCCCTTCGGCCCAACAAGTCCACACCGACCCTTGGAGCATCCCACCCAGACCCATCTCCCTATAACCCACACACCCCTGAACACTACAAGCAATTTAGCATGGCCGCACATGCTAGACTGCACATCTTTGGACTGTGGGAGGAAACTGGAGCACCCGGAGGAAACCCATTGCAGACACGGGGAGAATGTGCAAACTCCACACAGACAGTCTCCCAAGGATGGAATCCAACCCAGGTCCCTGGCGCTGTGAGGCTGCAGTGCTAACCACTGAGCCACCATGCCACCCTGCACTGTGCCACCAAAAATCTGTTCTTGAAGGATTTTATAACAATGTTATTTATTTATCAATCCATTCCTGCATTTGAACTAGTTCAGCTCATGGCCTTTGACCAGGAAATAGTGGAAATGAAGGTTGAGGATCTTGAACTGGCTGATGTTGGAGACCAGGACTGGGTTCAGACAAGCAGCTCAACAGCAAAGGCACCATCGCCAAGATCATTGAGAGAGCCATGCTTGGAGACTGAGGTGGATGGGGTAAAGGAGCACATGGCCCATATAGAGATGATGGCCTAGTTGCATATCGCTAGATTATTAATCCAGAGACCTACGTAATGTACTCTTCTGGGGGCACGGGTTCTAATCCCACCATGGAATTTGAATTCAATAAAAATCTGGAATTAAGAGTTTAATGATGACCATGAATCCATTGTCGATTCTTGAAAAAATCCATCTGGTTCACTAATGCCCTTTAGCGAAAGAAACTGTAGTCCATACCTGGACTGGCCTACATGTGACTCCAGACCTACAGCAATGTGGTTGACTCTTAACTGCCCTCTGGGCAGCAACATCCTCATCCTGTGAACCAATAAAAAAGAGAGAGAGAGAGACAAGAAGGGCAGGGGTTTAGACCTCAGTACCAGTGTGGGCCACACTCTCAGGGGAGGGGTGCTCACAATGCCATTTATTGTTTCTATAACTCAGCTCGGGGTTGCGACCCACAGTTGGAGAACTGCTGTTGCATCACTTCCATCTGTTTGTTTGACTTATGTTTAAACCACTGGGTTCTGGTTAGGTAAACTAGTCCATTCCTGACAGTATTGGAACTCCACTATAGGAACAGCTGCCAATCTTAAAGTGTTTCACTGCCCAAACAGTGCAGCAAAACAAAAGCCTTCATTTTTTTTGGTCCAGGAAGGATTTGTTGAAAAACCTGTCTTAAAAAAAAAGAAACTATGTTATCTCTCATAATAAAATGCTGACCTGAGCTTGTGGGACTGTCGGTCGCTGAGCTTTCTGTTGGAATACTGAGTTTCCTTTCACCTTCCTTGCCCTTGTGTATCACAATCACTGCTTGCTTTGGCACTCGGGCCTGGCGTAAGATGCCTAGAGCCTCCATATGAGTAACATCTTTCAGGGATTGTCCGTTGATCGATAAAATCTCATCTCCTTTTTGAATGGTTCCTTCCTGAGCTGCCAGTCCATTTGGAAACACTCTGTGAACCTGTTGGTGCATGGGGTTGGAGTAGGCAGAAAACAGTTCGCCACAAATTAATCAGTGAAATGGGACATTTTACTCCTTGAGTTAGACACGCCACAAACAAACACATCACGCCATTACAATATGGACATGTATAATGCTTTGGTTAAGCCATAGCTGGAGTTCTGGCCATTGCACCTTAAGGAGGAGCTATTGGCCTTTGAGGGGATATAAAGCTAATTCACCACGATGAGTCCACAGTTAACAGGGCTAGATTATCAGCAAAGGATCCTTTATAAACTTAGATTTATCTTCTGTCCAGTGGAGAAGGTTAAGTGGCAATCTGCTTGAGATGTTTAAAATGTTCAAAGCAGCATGTAGGATCAATAAAAATGACTTCATCCACTGGAAATCCAGCAGAATGATCAGGGCTTGACCTTAATAATTAAGCCAGGTCATTCAGAGATATCAGGCTGCACTTCTTCATACAAAGGGCTGTGGAAATCCAAACCTCTCTCCCACAAGAAGCCAACAAGTCTGTGGATTAATTGAAGCATCAAAATGAGACTAATAGGCAAGTGTATTAAAATTTATTGAACTGGTGGGGTGGGGATATAAAAAGGATTTAAGGCACATATTAGTCATGATCTAACAGAATAATGGAACAGACGTTAGCTGCTGAATAGCCTCCTTCTGTTATTGTGTTCCCAGAAACAAAGATCTCATTTCCAGCTGTAGCAGTAGGTGTTACTGAGGTCTGTATTGTGAGGGTCAGGACATAAGAACTGGAATTAATTTGGACCTCAGCTGTCTTGGTAGCACAAATTTACTGTGAGTGAGTCTGAGAGGAGAGTGCTCCATTTTAACACAGCATCAAAACCGTACCTTTCTCCTTTGAAAGTAAGATTATCTACAGATTAGCTTGGTAAATTTGAATTGTTTTGCTTGTCAAAGACAGGAAATTGTGGGCGTATGCCTGTGGTATGTGTTGGTGTTGAGACAAGTGACATACACAGAAAAAAAAACAGGCTCTCAGGTGCCATTCTCACCTTCTGAGCAATGATTCTGAGAGGAGGAAATGACTAATAGGACCACTGGAACAACAATTCAATCAGCTAAGATTGTTAAAGGCAGGGACATAGAAACAGGAGTACAGCTTCTTGAGCCTGTTAACCCAATCAATGGAATCTTAGCTGATCTGTAACTGATCACCCTTGATATCCTCATCCTACAAAGATATACCTCAAAAGCGCCAATTGTCTTCCAGCATCCAGAGTGGTTTGGAGCACAATTCCACAATTCTTTGTGATAAATAATGCCTCCTGATTTATGCCCCTGAATGGTCCAGCTTTAATGTCAAGGTTATGGACAGAAATTTACATGGGGAGTGGGTCGACATACTTCACCCCCACCATTGCACTCCCACCCACCCCAATTCCATTCCATAAGGAAAGTCGGAGGCCAGCTCTCGGGCCTTGAGCAGGCCTGTCACATAGCCAGAACCTGTTACATAGCCAGAACCTGCAGCAGGGGCCTGAATCCATGATTTGTCCCTCAGGAGAGGAATGCTCACCCTCTGAAGCTGAAACCATTAGCTACAACCCCAACAGCTCCAGAGATTGGTAATAGGCACTGCCTGGGCTGTAACCAGTCCCAGGAAGAGGGTCCTATGGAATTCCTGACCCATGGAAGCTGGCAAAATTGGGCTGGAATGGCTTGGTGACCAAAGCAGGATCAGCGGAAAAAGGGTTAGAATTTGATCAAGAACACACAAGGTGTCCTCCAAAGACAGAACTCCACTCCATTCCAACCATTTATAAACAGTTTTAAATGATCCACTTGCCTACTCTGGCTTGCATGAGTTGATTTGGGCTGAGGTAATACCAGAGTAATTGAGCTTTTAACAAGTGCAGTTACCCCACACTTATTTACATACAGCCCATGTCAGTGTCCATCCACCCTCCCTGTTACAGGGTCAGCTCAAGGTGGGGGCAGCTCAGGTGATCTGGGCACTCATCCTATTTCATGTGCACCATTGAAACTGAAAATTGTCAGCGAGGCATCCAAAATCCAGCCTTTTACCCCTTTCCTCTTGAGCGCCCCTCTATAAGAGGTTTCTTTGCATCTATTCTTGTGAATCCTTTCAACATTTTAAACACAAACCACCAAGGCCCACTTTATAAATACAGATTGTTGACATTACATTAATCCTATTCTAATAGATGCTTACTTTGAGGAGTGGGCGCTAAGATTCTTTTCACTGACCTCGATTTCTGATCCAAATCCAGTCCCTCCCTCCTCCCAGAGCAACAAGAAATATTGTACAGTCTTTACACCACAGTGACAAAGGCTCATTAACCATTGAGGGCAGGATTTTAGATCTTAAGCCTGTAGTTAAGGGTTTCCATCCTGAGATGCCATCTCACTAACTTTCTAAAACTTTCAATACAAAAATGCCCTCATCAACTGGGCCTCCATTGTGGCCAAGCGAGTGGGAAGGCCTTCACAGCCTGCCCGGAGTTCTAGTCCCTGACCTGCCACCCTCAGAAATTTAGGCAACAGACCAACTGGAAAATTTCTGCCAAAACAAAAAGCACTGTGGATGCTTGAAATCTGGAATAAAAGCGTAGCACTAGAGAAACTCAACTGGTCTGGCAGCACTTGTGGAATGAGAAACAGAGTTAAACATAGAATACAGGAGCAGCTGTCGGCTATTTGAGCGGCCCTTCGAGCCCGCTCCACCATTATGATCATGGATGATCATCCAACTCAGTCCCCTGTTCCTGCTTTCTCTCTATCCTCTCTTTGATCCCTTTACCCCTAAGAACTGTATTTAGCCCAATGTTTTGGGCTCAACCACTTTCTAGGGCAGAGAACTCCACCCTCTCCTGAGTGATGAAATTTCACCTCATCTCAATCCTAAATGGCCTGCCCTGTGTCCTTAAGACTTGTGACCCCTGGGCCTGGGCTCAAAAATGGAGGGGGTGGGGTGCAGGATAGTGATCACAAACTGGCATGGAGCCAGCACAGTTTTGTACCTCCCACTCAACTCCATGCCTCAAATTATGAGGTTGGGTGTGCGTGTGTTGGAGGCTGTGGAATTACAGTCCAGGCCCTCGTGATTGGAGTCTGACCAGTGTCCAATAAATGCTCAATGCACCACAAGGGAGCAATCCATCACTTTAGATTAATTGAGAGGTTCACTCTTGATTGGGATTGTGTTTTGGGATGTACTTTTTCAAGTATTAACTAGATGAATGATAGTCGCGTCACAGGAAATGTCTTCCATTCACATTGAAGCATCTACTGGACTTTCTTTCTTGAGAATACTCACGGTTGTCACTTTGTTTTCCAGGTCTATCCCTCCACCGATGCTGAATCCAAGGCCAGACCCTTCCTCCTTGTGCAGGACCACAACATGAATGTCTTCAAATTGCTGTGGAGGGAGAACGATTAAATGGCATTTCTACTCTGTCTGTATCTATCAACTACAATTTCTTAATACCTCACTACAAACCATGGCTCTCGCCTGTGACGCAGTAGATCGTAGGAATTTGAATTCCAGATTTGAATCTGGACTAATACTCCTCATGGAGGACTGAGTGCTGCACTATTTGCAGTGCTGAAATATAGATGAGACACTGAACTGAGCTTCCATTTGCCGTCTTAAGTGAATATAAAAAAATCCCACAGCCACGACCTGAAGAGAGCAATGGTTCAGCACTTCGGGGACTGACTAAGAACTAACCAAGTTGGTGTGTGACTGTAAAATCATGGAGCTTCAGAGCAGGTAAAAGAATGGCATGTTTCCTTCCTTAAAGGACATCAGTGAACTGATTAGGTCTTGCCAACAATCTAGAATCATACAGAACAGTGCAGAAATAGGCCATTTGACCCATCAAGTCTGCATTGCTGCTACTGTGTATTGACAGTGGAGGGAGTGAATGTTTGAAGAATTAGATATCAGGCCAACAGAGCAAAAAAGCATAGAACATGAAAACTAACCCTGTCTACAAAGTGCTTTGAGATATCAACAAAAGATGTGATAAGGCAATGTATAAAAGCAATGTTTTCTTTCTGTCTCTTTTCCCCTCTCTCTGTCAAATTCTCCTTTCCTTTCCTTCCTCCCATGCATTGTAAGGACTCCTTCTAGTGAGAGAATTAGAAATTACTTGTGAACGGATTGTATCCTAATTTATCCAAATATAATTGTTACATAATTCTGCCTGTCACCATAATCAAATCCTTTACTTCAGGAAGACCAGTGGGATGTGAGGAAGAGTTTACAAAACCTGCAAAAGGGATTATAAGAAAAAGAGTTTGACATAACAGATCACTTTGTTGAGCAGAATCCTGATTAATCCTACAAATTATTTTTGCTACATAGCAACCAAGGGAAAAACATTTTTTTTTTGCTGAAATAAAACTGACCTAATCAGCTGAAACGTATATCGGATAAATGTTGAAATGCTTCCTATCACACATGACTCTTGTTAATAGGACCACGGGTCCATGAATCAGGCCTAGATATCCACATTAATAATTCAGAAACTTTTAGCTTTTGGATGATTTTATGTGTGAGGCTTTTGTAGGCTGCTCTTTGTCAGAGCAATTAATGTAGGGATCATTGTTTCCGGTTATTTCATAACTAGCAGCAAACTGGAAAATGCTGAATTTATACAGTATCTGCATTTATTAGGATTACCTTTGTAACTAGCGCAAGAGAATAAATGATAGCAGAGGAAGAAAAGACCCTTTCAGTGCAGAATACGAGTTTATGCATCCCCACGTTTTATTGTTTGCTTTGTTCAATGCATAAAATCATATTAAAAAGCAACAACTCTTGGTCTATAAAATATAAATGGCAGCTTAACACTGCAGGTGAGAAGCAAGAGCTGAGGCCTTCAGTATTTTCACTATAGATGTAATTCTATGACACTGCTTCCGATGTGGAGCGTTAAATATAGTTTGGAGATAAAAGCAGCACTAACAACTCATCTCCTGTGCTAATACCTAGCAAGATTCCAAAGTAAGAAACATTACAAAACTACCCCTCCAGTGTAAGTAAAACATTATTTTGAGATATGTATATGTTCTTAAGCATGTCAGAGAAACATAATCATCTTCACATGGAGAAGGGAATCAGGGACATGTCAATATCTAGTTAAAAATCATGCTAAGGAACCTCATCAAATCTGGGTTATTGCAACAATTCCACTGTGTTGCATGACACACCAATTGTGGAGTCTCCAAAGCAGATCTCTAGTTTGGTTTATACTCCCACATTTTTGTTGCTAGCCTATTCGTAAGAAACGGGAGCAGGAATTGACATTACAGGTCCTGGAGCCTGCTCTCAGTAAGATCTTAGCTGATCATCTGCCACAATTCAAAATTTCCTATTATTCTTAAAACGATGAAATGTGCCCCAAAGTCAGTGTTAACCAATTGCTAGGGCTTTGCATTCATTCCTTCATGTTCAAACCTTTAACGTCTCCTCATCCAAGTTCTTCACTTCCTCTATCAGTTTCTCCAGCTCTTCTGCAGGAATCGAGGATATGACTGACTGGGCAGAAACACAGGAAGATAACGATGAGGAGCATTCTCTTTCAGCATCCTCGTTCCGATTTTCATCTGTCAGATTGAAAGTGCAGACTCGTAATTCTGCAAGACTAGAAGAGGAGCCACAAGTTCATTTTAGTTTAAGTTCATTAATGCAGGAGAACAACACAAGCTTTTACACCAAACTCATAAAACCAGGCTAGGATTTGTTTACCTGTCTCTTCAGCCAAGAATGTGGACTTTGCACATTGAGGCTAAGAATGAGATGCTATTGTGCTAGCCAAAGTTAATTCTTAAAAATTCATTCGTGGGATGAGGGTGTCGCTGGCTAGGCAGCATTTATTCCCCATCCCTAATTGCCCAGAGGGCAGTTCAGATTCAACCACATTGCTGTGGGTCTGGAGTCACATGTAGGCCAGACCAGGTAGGGATGGCAGTTTCCTTCCCTAAAGGACATTAGTGAACCAGATGGGCTTTTCTTGACAATCGACAACGGATTCATGGTCATCGTTAGATTCTTAATTCCAGATATTTATTGAACTCAAATTCCATCTGCCATGGCAGGATTTGAACCCGGGTCCCTAGAACATTACCTGGGTTTCTGGATTAACAGTCCAGTGATAATACCTCTAGGTAATCACCTCCCCTCATTGATCTATCTCAGGAAATTTTTGTTCATTTTCTAAGATAACCTCTTCTACAAGTGCAAAATCATATTCCTGCTCATTAGTGTTCTTGACGAATTCACATCACAGGGTAACAGCTATCAGGGTAAATGTTGAAGTTGTAGTAATATTGCTTGACTATAATCAGAGGCTGAAGCTAATGCTGTGAGGACATGGATCCAAATCCACTACGGCAGGTGGCAGAATGTAAATACAATTACTAAACCACTAATTATAAAACTTGTCTGGCGGTAACGGTGGCCACTGTATCGATCATTGATTGTTTTGTTACTCTCCTTTACGGAAGAAAATCTACACCCTTTCCGTTTGACCTACATGTGACTTCAATCCCACACCAATGTGGATGGCACTTAACTACCTTCTGAAATACTCAATTCAAGGACAATTAGGGAGACAAAACAAATATGCATGCATCTCGGGAAAGGATAAAGAAGAAAAATCACAGTGCGCTGTACAGAATATCTAATTGATATTATAGATATCCATTAATTACCAATGAATTCAGATTACAGTTTCTCAAGTGAGCATGACTTTTCCAAGCAGTGGTTTAAGTGCAGGTCCATAGTTCCTTGACAGTGGAGTCGCAGGTAGACAGGGCGGTGAGGAAGGTGTTTGGTATGCTTGACTTTATTAGTCAGTGCATTGAGTATAGGAGTTGGGAAGTCATGTTGAGACTGTACAGGACATTGATTGGGACACTTCTGGAATACTGCATTCAATTCTGGCCTCCCTGGTCTGGGAAGGATGTTGTGAAACTTGAAAGGGTTCAGAAAAGATTTACAAGGATGTTGCCAGCATTGGAGGGTTTGAGCTACAGGGAGAGACTGAATAGGTTGGGGCTATTTTCCCTGGAGCACAGAGGCTGGGGGGTGACTTTATACAGGTTTATAAAATTATGAAGGGCATGAATAGGGTGAAAAGCCAACGTCTTTCCCTGGGGTGGGGAGTCCAAAACTAGAGGGTATAGGTTTAAGATGAGAGGGGAAAGATTTAAAAGGGACCTAAGGGACAACGTTTTTATGAAGAGGGTGGTGTGTGTATGGAATCAGCTGCCAGAGGAAGTGGTGGAGGCTGGTACAATTACAACATTTAAAAAGCATCTGGATGGGTATATGAATAGGAAGGGTTTAGAGGGATATGTGCCAAATGCTGGCAAATGGGACTAGGTTTATTTAGGATATCTGGACAGCACAGTTAAGCTGGACTGAAGGGTCTGTTTCTGTGCTGTACATTCATATGACTCTATGACTCTAAGTGTGTAAAGTAGGAATCAGATGGCAGGACTATTTGCACAGTATATTTAAGCTTATGTGCGCCATCTGTGTGCAAGATTCATTCAACCCTTAAGCTCCATTTCAATTAGGGGAACTCCCAACATGTGGCCACAGGAGTTGACTAGTTTCTCAGTCATTTGTTTGTTTGTCGTCACCATAGCCCATATACATAAATTTCAGACATGAATACGGAAATAAATACAGCCGTTTATGTTACTGCTAGCCTTGTCTCAGAACAACTCTAAGGGAAGAAGATGCAGGTTCAGGTCATAGTGCGGAGACTGAGCTCAATTTCAGCTGATACACCAGCGCAGTACTAAAGGAGTGATGTATTGTCTGAAATACCAGTTTTTGGATGAGCTATGAGGTTTTGTCTACTCTTTTTAATTGGAAAATTTAAGGGAAAGCAACTTTCCCACATATACCCTGTCAGGCACCCAGGGAATCTTATATGTTTCAATACAGTCCCCTTTCATTCTTCTAAACTCCAACAAATACAGGCCAAACCTACTCAGACTCTTCTCGTATGAAAATGCCTCCATGTCCAGAATCAGCCAAACAAATCTTCTCTAGACTTTTTCTAATACCAACATCTCTTTTCTTGGACAAGGGGACCAAAAACTATTCACAGTATTCCAGGCGCAGTCTGCCTTATGCCTTGTCTAGTTTCCACAGTCTTTCCCATTTTTATACTCTATCCCTATTGAAATAAAACCTCACATTCCATTTTTCCTTCCCTAATACCTGCTTAAATTTAGTGCTAGCTTTTTGTGATTCATGCACAAAGACCCCAAAACTACCTCTGAGCTTCAACTTTCTGCTGTCTTTCCCATTTCAATAACCTTCAGCTAGTCTATTCTTCTTGCCGTGTATGTAACCTCACATTTTCCCACATTATCTTCTCACATCGGCCAAGTTTCTGCTTATGCTGCCTACAAGTCTCTGTTGACACTTCGTGTCATCCACAGTACATGGTTACAGTACATTCACATCCATCATCTAAGTCAGTAATGTACATTGTGAATAATTGTGTAGCGCTGTTTCCTCTAGTGCTATTCTAGCTGGAGATTGCTATTCTGAAAATATCACAACTGTCTGTCTGAAATTAGGCAGCCAATCCTCTATACCTACTAATATACTACTTCACCACAGGCTCTTGTCTTATTATGCACCTGTATGTACAATCCCTTATTGAATGCCTTTTGGAAATACAAATACATTGCATCTACTGCTTCCCCTTTGTCTATCCTGCTTGTTACTTCCTCAAAGAATCTTACATTTGTCAGGTATGATTTCCTCTTCTTGAAACAATGTTGATTCTGCTTGATTGTACAACGTACTTTTAAAAGCTGTACTATTACATCTTTTACAATTGACGTTTTCCTTATGACATATGTTAGGCTAACTGGCAGTAGTTACATGTTTTGTGTATCCCTCGTGAATTGAATAAGGGTGCTACATTGGCAATTTTCCAATGCTGCAGGACTGTTTCAGAGCATAAGGATTCCTGGAAGATTACAGACAATGCATCCATTATCACTTTAAAATCCTGGGATGAAATCCAACAGGTCCCATGGACTTATTGGCCTTTAGCCCCATTAGTTTCTTCTCTAGTAAAAGTTGCATTTATTTCCAAGTCTCTCATTCTCAAACTGAATGCTAAATTCTACCATGTTATGGTGACTAAGTCCTATTTTTTACTCTAAAGATAATTTTCTTAAAACCTGCCACATTAGACATGATCAGATCCAGTCAATCAGAGCAGCAGCCAGAGTGGATGTATGGTGGTGGTAGAGATTTTCAATAAAAAGCCTGAGGAGTTGAGGCCAATGTTGAGCCAAGCAAATCATCAGCTAAACTCAACAGGAACCCTGTGAGAATTCACAAAGGCTAACGAAAGGGACGTATATGCAAAGCAGAGGGCTGATTGGCTGTTAGTGTTTAAAGTGTTTTATTTCTCTACTTCAAAGCTATATTAAGGGGAGGTAAGAGTTCTAGTTTCTTTCTAAAATAAAACTTACTTAATTTTCTACTTGGCTTTAAATTTAGGGTAGGACTGTTTTAATTAAACAGGTAGTGGGGAGCTCGGTCCCCTATATTGCAGAACCTGCAGTATGTGGTAGGTCTTAGCTAATCCTGGCACCCTGAATGACCACACCTGCAGGAAGTGCCATCAGTTTGGCCAGTTTGAATGCCAGCTGAAGGCACAGCAGTGCATCAGCAAGGCTGTGAGTTACTTGGAGAGCATGTGGTCACCTCTCAGTTTGAGAAAGGGGGTATCAGTCAGAAGGGAGGCAGGGACATAGTCTAGTAAATACCAATGTGAATCCCACTCCAAAACAAGTTTTCTGGCATGGCAGGGGAGTTGAGACCTTGGGCTGATCAACCATGATCTTGTTGAATGGCAGCACAGGCTTGAGAGGCAGAATGGCCTACTCCTGCTCCTATTTCTTATAGTCTTATGACTGATATTTTCCGACATACACCAGCCTTATTTGGCTATGTAGGATCTTTGGATATCTGAGGTTTTAAAATGTCTTCTTTAAGTATGTGGTTTAATGCTTTCATTCCTTTCTTTCCCTGTTGGAAAGCCAGGGGAGCTCTCTGTTGGGAGATGGATAACTCCTGGGCAGCCCCTTTCTTGATTATAGAGCTCCCCTTCCAGGGACAGCTGTTATCTGGGACAATTAATCATTCACCAGACTTAACAATCTATCCCTGCTGGGATAGGGACATGTTACCAAGACCACACGGCTGGGAAGGAATGTCAGATTTTTCATGTTGCAGGATAATAGAAACATTCAGAAGTTGCGAAAGGGAATTTGGTCCAACAATCTCCATGTTTTATGGCTGAACTCAAGTTCCCATTCCAACCTTTTCACCAAATCCTTTAGTATGGAATTTTTTCTTAAATATAACTATTTAGCGGGGAAATATGACAATGATTTACTCTGAGGTGCAGTGACTGTTGTCCTTGATACAAATCTGACAATTTTGACAAATCTAACAAGAGTTAACAATTAATGATGAGGTGACTGATAAGGTAATCTAAATGTTTGGTGGACACGGCTAAAGATCAATGTTGACTAAAGACATAAGAGAAACTCCTGTGCAATATGTGGGGGAACATTCAGTCAGCACAAGACAGGAGCAAGAGTTATTACTAATGCTGCAATACTATATTCCCAATTCTCCAATCCACCCTTCCCTCCAATGAGACTTCACTTCAGCAATAGAGATCTCCAGAGTTTGTCCTTCAATCTCTACAGCAGAGACTTCACCTGACATTACACCCAAACAGTGACAGATTTGGCAAAGAGAGCTCCCTCAATATTCATTGGAACATCAGCCTAGTGGCCCTAGTAAGGCCTGCCAAGCAAGCATCTGCATCCGAAGCAAATTTAGAACCAATTAAAAAGTGTCTTCTCAGCTGTTTTCTTAAATGATTTCATAGTTAAATGAATTTTTTTTATGCTGAGTGGTAGTGATATATAATTTGTAAAGTGGATCATATATATGTACAAGAAGTGAAAGTTTTTGTAGTGTCACACAATCAGCAGATAGGGACACATATTATGGTGTGTTATTGTCACTGCATTAGCCTCCCTCAAAGAGAACAAGAGGAGCATGATTGGCTCTCAGTTACTCTCAGGAGCCTCCAATAGGATTCCACAGAGGTCTATTTGCGGAGACCAACTTACATAAGGAGATAGTGGCAGGAAACAAGTGGCAGGAAAGGATCATTGGGCTCACTCAACCTGCCCCACCATTTAAAACCTTTGTGGTTGATCTTCTGCCTCCAGGTTGACTTTCCTGCCTGCTCCCCATATTCCTCGATTCACTGAGACCTCAAAATAGATTGCGATCAGGCCAAAAGCAAAATCATACAGCTCTGTCCTCCAAGACTAAGTTATTGACACATCCTACCTGAGAGAGAAGCCTTTCTCCAGCTGACTGTTGTTTGCTGTTGGTGATGCCAATGGGGACTGATCAGTCCAGAACAGGTCCTGGTCGGAGGGAGAGTAAGGAGAGCTAGGGCATGTGTTCCTGGGGCTTCCACACCAAGATCCTGGTGATTGCAGAAATGCAAATATACTTTTCATCAGAGCGTGCGAGACCTGGTTGCTGATGGTGTGTATCTTGTCACTGCTTGCGGACAGCAATCCTTCTCTCATACCTTTTACTTCAAAAGCATCATTTGAGGAATTGGAGGCCAGAGGGAAGCTCCTAGTCCGAAGGCCAGGTGACTTAGCCAGCCGTGATGATGACTGTGGGGAGCTACATGGGGAGGTGGATAGTTCACTACATGCACTGCTACTTCTCCTGGGACCACAGCTAGAGGAAATCTTGCCATCTTGAGCTACTGCTGGCTCCTCAGCACCCATCTTGTGGGATACAGTCACTGTTTTCCCATTATTAGGATACTGGTTGGCAGTCACTGGAGATAGAGGCTGTACTTTAGAATCTCGTTCACCACTCGGTGCAGAGATGGTTCTTTCCACAGTTTTAGCTGAAACCGGAGATGGTGAGGAAGTGTCCTTTTTGTTCCCTTTGTCCGGGGTGTCTGCACTAGAAAGTGTTTCAAAGGAATAGATCCTTTGTCTTATGGACTGGGCTTGAGGAGTTACATTTCGAGATGAACCAAAACGCCTTTCCTTGCTGCTCTTTGTCATGATGTCAGGCACGTCAATCCCATTCCTTGAAGCTTTCAGACTTTGGCGGGACCACACTGGCTTGGGTGCAACAGGTGGCCCTTTCTTCACACTGGTCCTTTCTGTTGCTGAAGTAGTGGCACTGCCCTTGGCTTTCAAACCATCCATTAAAGAGGCCTGATCCCTGCTGGCTTCAGACAAATGGACTGTTGCACTTCTCTGTACTTTAGGGTCATCACTTGGAGATGTTTCTGTTTGATCATTTCTGGATCCTCTGATTTGAGAAGGTGAGGAGAAAGCATAATTGGGTGAGGGCTCTGACGTCCTTCCTTCTGCTGCCACATCAGTTTGAATGATGTTTACCTGCTTCGAAGCTACCTCTTCCAAATCTTCAGGAGGAGATAAGCTATCACTCGTCTCATTTTTATGTGAAGCAGTAGATTTGGAAAGAGTGGAGTTTGAGCTGCTGTTCTCAACAGAACCATCTTCGTTAGATACTTCTTTGGTAAACAGACTGTGTTTGCTTTCAGTCCCATCCTGATTTTCTGCTCTTTGAGGGCACGCTGACTGACTGGAAAGTCCCTGAGATTGAGCAGTTGCTTGTTTCTCTGACATCGCGTTGTGAACAGTTTCACCCCCTGGGTCCTCAATCATTGCAAATATACTTCTCGTTTGGAGGTTGTCTGTGTCCTCAGCAGTTTGATTGCAGGCTTCCTGTTTCTCTCCCTCACAGAACGGATTCACACATGCCTGCCTTCTCAGCAGAGGCCTCACTGAGCAGTTTGCTGAATTGCAAATGCACTCAATTAGTAACATCACTCAAAAGCCCATCATGACCACATTGCATAATGCCGCAAGCTCAGAACCCAGACCAGTGAATGTGATGCTGATATTTGTGTAGTCTTCTCTTTAAACTTAGCTCATTGTGTCATTATGTAAACGCTATGTATTGGTGGGGGACTGCTGGTGAAGGAAGTCACCCACAGTCAAAATCTTAGAAGCAACTACAAGGTAAAGCACAACACAGACCCTCCATCCAACAGTTAAGCAAAGAAAGCAAACCAAAGCAGTTTAAAATTCTGATGTGTTAATTTCTGCTGCATTACATGTTGTTTTACTGTCACTATTAAATTGTGGTGCAGGAATGTGAAGTGCAATATCATTATATCCCTTAAATCTTCTGAAATAGAAAATGGGAACTTGCTACTTAGTTTAACGATGCCATTTTTAACACAGCTACTTAAATTTTGTACACTTAATGAAAAACCCACACTCTGTAACGTTCTCTCTCATTTCCTGTGACTTGACACGTACAGTTTCACATTGTTAATTTTTTTCCACTCACTGAAATTGAATAACTTTATATGTTTAAAATTTAGATATTGAAGACAAGCATAGTGCCTCACCAGCACTCCCCTCCCACCAACCAAATCTAATGCCCTGTCATTTCAAGAAAAAAAAATATACCTTGATTTGCTCCTTTTAATTTAAACAGATTTGAGTCCAGGACAGTTAAATGCTGATCTCCAGGCAGTACTGGTGTCAGGAGGTTGCTGTGGATGTAAACTGCTTTGTCCTCTTGTGGCTTCAGGTTCTTTACTTCCTGTGAAACAAACAGGAAACTGTAATTTCAAAGGTACTGTCAGTTAATGACAAAATGATTGCAAAGGTGCTAGATTATCATCCACTGAATTGGAGTTGAGAAAGGGCTAATTATTTGGACTGGCAACCAAGCATTTCTGGCTTATCCCCTGTGTTTGGACAATGAAATGCAACTGGTCTTGGTAGAGGGCTAGGGGAAACTCGCAAAATTCACCAATACAGAGATTGGGCTCGCGACCTATTATTATTTTTAGTTAGCACTATATTGTTTAGCTCAGTGAAACCACTTTCCTTTCTGAGTCAGAAAGTTATGGGTTCAAGCTCTGGATCTTGAACACCAGAACCAGGCTGACGTATCAATGCAGTACTGAGAGCGCCTTGCATTGAGTTATACAACGTGGAAACAGACCCTTCGGTCCAACTAGTCCACGTTGACCAAGTTTCCCAAACTAAACTAGTCCCACTTGCCTGCTTTTGGCCCATATCCTTCCAAACCTTTCCTATTCATGTACCTGTCCAAATGTCTTTTAAATGTTGTAACTGCACCTGTAGCTACCATTTCTGCTGGGAGTTCATTCCACATACGAACCACCCTCGGTGTGAAAACGTTGCCCCTAAGGTCCCTTTTAAATCTTTCTCCTCCCACCTTAAAAATATGCCCCTAGTTTTGAACTCACCCAGACCTTTGCCATTCACTTTATTTATGCACCTTATGGTTTTACAAACTGCTGTAAGGTCACCCCTCAACCTTCTACGCTCCAATGAAAAGCTATCAGCTTACCCAGTCTCTTCTTATAACTCAAAACCTCTAGTTCCAGCAACATCCTGGTAAATCTTTTCTGAACCCTCTCTAATTTAATAGTATCCTTCCTATAGCAATATGACCAGGAACATTCCTGGAAGTGGCCTCACTAACTCCTCAACATGACGTGCCAACTCCTATACTCAAAGGTCTGAGTAATGAAGGCAAGTGGGCTAAATGTCTTTTTAACCACCCTGTCTAAATGTGATGCAAATTGCAAACTATGTACCTGAACTCCTAGGTCACTCTGTTCGACTACACGGTCCTGGGCCTTACCATTAACTGTATAAGTCCTTGTTTGTTTTACCAAAATGCAATACCTCTTATTTTTCCAAATTAAACTCCATCTGCCACTCCTCAGCCCATTGGCCCAATTGATCAAGGTCCCTTTGTAATCTTAGATAACCTGCACTGTTGATTATACCACCAATTTTGGTGTCATCCGCAAATTTACAAACCATCCCTCCTAAATTCTCATCCAAATCGTTTATATAAATTAAAACCATTGGGGGCATAGCACCGATCCTTGTGGAACACCACTGGTCACAGCCCTCCAGTCCAAAAATCATCCCTCCACCATCATCCTGTGTCTCCTATCACCAAGTCAATTTTGTACCCACTTGGCAAGGTCTCCCTGAATCCCATGTGATCTAACTTTACTAATTGGTCTGCCATGCAGAACCTTGACAAAGGCTTTGCTAAAGTCCATGTAGACGCCATCTACTGCTCTGCCTTCATTGGACATCCTCAAAATATTCAGTCAGGTTTGTGAGACATGATTTCCCATTCACAAAAGCCATGCTGACTATCCCTAATCAGTCCTTGCCCCTCTAAATGATTATAAATGTTATCTGTCAGAATCCCCTCCAACAAGTTACCAACTGCAGATGTCTGACCCATAGGCCTATAGGTTCCAGGCTTCTCCTCACAACCTTTCTTAAATACAAGCACAACATTTGCCACCCTCAAATCCTCTGACACATCACCTGTGGCTGTATATGATACAAATATCTCTGCAAGGGGCCCTGTAATTTCTCCCCTGACTCCCCACAATGTCCTGGGATACCCTTGTCAGGTCCCAGAGACTTATCCACCTTTATGTTTTTTCAGCAGCACCTCTTCTGTAATGTGGACTGTTTTCGAGACATTGGTATTTATTTCCCAAGTTCCCTAGCCTCCATTTTCAAGATTATGGGGAAGGAACAGGGAAGCCGTCTAATTGAATTGTGCCATCAAAGAACTAGCACAAGTACAAAGGGTTGAATGGCGTCCTGTGTTAATGGTTATGGTACTTTTCACAAGGCAGAGGTGAATCTCACTTTTTAAATACAGCAACAGTAATAATTTATTTTGTACCTAATCATAAGGAACATACAAGCAAACTGCAAAATTACAAATTATCTCAATTTAGTCATTTTTCATTTTACTTCAACCACAAACAATGCAGCAGCCTCCCACATTAAGGTCCCTGGCTTATCTTCTGCCTTTAAGTTTTCACAAGCATATCAGAAGTAGTGCAACATTATTTGGTGCAACAGCCCTGTCACTCAGGGCACAATGTCATAACATAACCACACACAATGCTGCTTTAACATGTCTGAAGGTCACCGAGTGCAGGTACACTTGAGCAAAACATCCTAAATACTGCACATTCTGCTGTGCTAACACGCTGTCGCTGACAGAATACACTAGTTTCATTTAATTAGTTGCTAATTATCATTTAGTTCATTTTTCTGCTGACAAAACCAAAGAATTCTAGCACCAGGTGTAAGTAGTTCACTGGGACCCAGGACCACTGTCTCACAATCAGTCATGTTTCTAGGTCACAAAGCTACATCCGACAAGTGGTTTCGACTTAGCAAACTGAGAGAACCTTGTGCAGAGATATCGTTCATGCCCAGCATTCCTGATCTCACAACTGAAACAGGAAACTGAGAGATGGCCAACTGTCTAGACAATGTCCTGGGATCAAGCTTCAAAATCTCCCCTCCCCCAACCGCATCCCAAAACCAGCCCAGCTCATCTCCAGCTCCCTAACCTGTTTTTCCTCTCACCTATCCCCTCCTCCCACCTCAAGCCACACCCCTATCTCCTATCTACTAACATCATCCCACCCCCTTGACCTGTCCGTCCTCCCTGGACTGACCTATCTCCTCCCTACCCCACTACCTACACTCACCTTTACTGGCTCCATCCCCGCCTCTTCGACTTGTCTGCCTCCTCTCCACCTATCCTCTCCTCTATCCATCTTCTATCCACCTCCCCCTCTCTCCCTATTTATTTCAGAACCCTCTTCCCCTCCCCCATTTCTGATGAAGGGTTTAGGCCCGAAACGTCAAGTTTTCCTGCTCCTATGATGCTGCTTGACCTACTGTGTTCATCCAGCCCCATGCTTGTTATCTCGGATTCTCCAGCATCTGCAGTACCTTTTATCTCTGATACAATGTCCTGGGATCTCCTGGCCCAGAATTCCATGAGGACAGGTGTGGAGGGGATCAGCATAGACACCACACGCCCACCCACCCCACTTCCATTAGGAAGGGTATGTATTCAGTAGTTTAGACGTCCCACAGTCTCTTTGAAAGCTATTGGTAAAAGGTAAATATGGAAGGTACTTTCTGCAGCTAGTTGAGGGGAGTAGGGTGCCAGATAGTGAGGAGACTGGCAAGGCATCAGCATATGAGTGGGGTGTGGTAAATGGATATGTGTGTCATTGTGTGTGTGTGTGTGTGAGTGTGAGACTGTGTGAGAGTGTGTGTGTGTGTGTGTGTGTGTGTGTGAGAGAGTGTGTGTGTGTGAGTGTGTGTGCGTGTGTGTGAGAGCGTGTGTGTGCGCGCACGTACGGGCGCATGTGTGTGTGTTAGTCTGTGTCAGTGTGTGTCACTGTGTGTGTGTGAATGTGTGTCACTGTGACAGAATGTGTCAGTATGTGTGACTGTGTGTGTGTGAGTGCTTGTGACTGTGTATGTGTGTGAATGTGTATCTGTATGCATCACTGTGTTTGTGAGAGAGACAATGTGACTCTTTGTATTTGTGTGTGAACATGTATCAGTATGTCACTGTGTTTGAGTATGTGTGTGAACGTGCATTAAAGTGTGTTACGCTGTGTATGTTTGAGAATGTGTGTGTTTGTGTGTCACTGTGTGTATGTATGAGAATATATAACAGTGTGTGTCACTGTGTGTACGTGAGAGTGTATGTGAGAATGTGTGTCACTGTGAGAATGTGTGTGTGAATGTGTATCAGTATGTTTATAGGTTCATAGATTCGTACAGCACACAAAAGGCCCTTTGACCCATCAAGTTTCACCGACATAGCTACCACTAAAGGCACGTTCATCCCAATTTCCTGCACTTGCCCCACTCATATCCTCAAATGTTAGGGTCTTGAAGTGCTCATACAAATGCTTTTTAAAGGTTGTAAGATTTCTGGCCTCCACTACCTTCCCAGGCAGTGCATTCCAGCTTCCCACCACCCACTGAGTGAAAAAGTCTTTTCCCAAATCCCCTCTAACTCTCCTGCCCCCTACCCTAAAACTCTGCCCCCTCATGACTGACCCCTCAACCAAGGGGAACAGCTATTCTCTGTTCACCCTTTCCATTTGCTCATATGTGTCACTGTATGTTTGTGGGTGTCACTGTGTGAGTATGTGTATATGCGTCTGTGTGTGTGCATGTCACTGTGTTTGTGTGTGTGTGTGTGTGTGTGTGTGTGTGTGTGTGTGTGTGGGTGAGTGTATGCGGTCAGTGGTTGGTCCAGGAATTCAGCTAAATGGCTATCCAGGAGTTTGAGTAGGTTTGTATTCTTCTAACTTATCCTGAGTAACAGTGACGTTTAAGTGAATCACAAGCCTCTGAAATTTCCACCCTTAAGGGGTTTTATCAGAGGGTTCCAGACATACAGTAATTGCCCCAAGGAAAATTTAATTTTCACAGAAATACACTTTGGTGGGAAAATAGCCATTTCAGCACATTTCTGCTGTGAAGTGTTGAACTTCGAAAGATATTGGATGTCCTTGTTCATATGGCACTCCAAGTTAACATACAGATGCAGCAAGCAACTGGAATCTTAGAGTCTTAGAGCTGTACACAGGGAAACAGATCCTTCGGTCCGACTCACCCATGCCAACCAAATATCTGAAGTTAATCTAGTTCCATTTGCCAGCATTTGGCCCATATCCCTCTAAATCCCTCTATTCATACACCCATCCAGATGCCTTTTAAATGTTGTAATTGTACCAGCCTCCACCACTTCCTCTGGCAGCTCATTCCATACATTAACCACCCTCTGCATGAAAGGGTTGCCCCTGAGGTCCCTTTTAAATCTTTCCCCTCTCGCCTTAAATCTATGTCCTCTAGTTTTGGACTCTCTAACCCCAGGGAAAGACCTTGGCTATTTACCCTATCTATGTCCCTCATGATTTTATAAATCTCTAGAAGGTCATCCCTCAGCCTCTGATGCTCCAGGGAAAATAGCTCCCAGTCTATTTGACCTCTGTAGCTCAAACTCTCCAACCCTGGCAACATTCTTGTAAATCTTTTCTGAACCCTTTCAAGTTTCAAAACATCTTTCCTATAGCAGGGAGACCAGAACTGCACGCAGTATTCCAAAAGTGGCCTAACCAATGTCCTCTACAGCCGCAACATGACCTCTCAACTCCTGTACTCAATGCACTGACCAATAGAGGCAAGCCTACCAAAGGCCTTCTTCACTATTCTATCTACCTGCGACTCCACTTTCAAGGAACTATGAACACACACTCCAAGGTCTCTTTGTTCAGCAACACTCCCCAGAGCCTTACCATTTACAAACAGACCTAGACAATATGCAGGCTTGGACTGAAAAGTGGTAAGTGACATTTTGCCACACAAATGCCAGGCAATGATGGTCTTCAATAAGAGACAATCTAACCACTGCCCCTTGATATTAAATAGTGTCACCGTCACTGAATGCCCCATTACCATTGCCCAGAAAGTGAATTGGACCAGCCACATAAATACTGTAATTGTAACAGCAGGTCAAAAGCCAGGAATTCTGCAGTGAGAGGCTTATCTTTTGTCTCCCCAATACCTGTGCACCATTTACAAGACTCAAGTCAGGACTGTGATACTATGTCAACTTGCCTGGATAGGTGCAGGTCTAACAACACTCAAGAAGCTTGACACCATCCATTTAGCTGGCACTCATCCACCACTTTCAACATTCGCGACCATCACCAATACTGTCATCTTTATGTACCATTTACAAGGTACATTGCAGGAACTCACCAAGCCTCCTTCAACAGCACATTCCGAACCCACAACCTTGACCATGAGAAGGACAGTGATAATATAATCTTAGGAACACTTCCACTTGCACATGTACCTTCAAGAATCGCACATCCCTGACTTAGAAGTGGATAATTGTTCCTTCACTGTCTCTTGGGCAAAATACTGGAACTCCCTTCACAACAGCATTGTAAATATCCCCTACACTCTATGGTCAGTAATGTTTCCAAAGGACAACTCACTACAACCTTCTGCAGGGCAATTAGGGATGGGCAATAAGTACCAGTGATATGCATATCCTGTTGAAGTCTGTTACCGTTTAAACAAGTTACAGATAGTTCCAACCAGAATGTTATGAATGAAACCGCCCAGGTGTCCCACAATACCAAGATGGTCAAATGAATATGAACACAAGCCAGTACAAATACAAAACAGTCCTACTTTGTTAGGAACAAAATTACAGTAACTTTTGATACTAAATGTACTATTCCTTATTCTATTTGACCCTTAAGGTTACAATATCTCCCGAGTCTCTTTTAAATTTACACAGGCGCACTCTCTGTGGCTTTGTGTCTGGGTCTGCAGAGCTGGTTTCTTTGTCTCTCTGCATGGTCAGCTGGTCTCTGCCTGTTGATATGCTGGTCTCCTTTGAAGGCCTTAGACAATGCCAGAGATTCTGAGAGCAGTTCCAAGACAAGTTCCAAGACAGAAGACAGCAGGTGCACCCTGTTTTTACACCTTTTAGATGGTTTTGGGAACTTTCTATAGTTCTGGCCAATCACTTAATAGTCTGAAACAATAGTCAATCATTTAGATGGCATGCTACTGCTAGTTTCTTTGTGTAGCAGAACCCAGAGTCTTTCTGTCTGGCCCCTCCTTTGTTTAGTGGATAAATTATTAGGGTATGTTTGTCCAGAATAATTGTTGCCTTTTACACTACACTAATATAATTAGCACCTGGCTGCCGTGTTTGCACTGTGCCTGGTGTGTGGGTTTTGTGATTTCAAAGTTTTATTTGGCCAATGTACCCAGCATCCCTTGCTGTTTGGCCAAGTTAGCAATCTATCTGTGCTTTAGCAGCCAGGAGGCTGTTATATTCCCCCCTTTTGAATGCAATAAAAACGCTTATGCAAATGAAGTTCAAATATAATTGTAAAAGTTAGTCATGTTTGTTGTCAGGGCAGCCTACATGTTCAAGTGGAAGCTATTGTGTACATGGATCAAGCTTATCATATTGTTATATGTACGATAAAGGGAAACTCCTGTTACTATAATCTATACAGGATTAACGTACATAGACAACATTCGGTAATCAGGACAAATAGAAGTGACAGTAGTGATAACCCTGGGAGTTCCATTTACTTTGTAGCCCTATGTGCCTGTACATTATTATGTGGCATCTGTCTTTCCCAGCCAGCAATCTTAACTGCCAATATCCTGGGGAAATCAATGGGAGTGCAATTAGATCCGCAGCTAGTTATGAAAGGAACCGACTTCATGGTTGACAGTGTATGGGCACAATGGTACGGTCTGTTGTTCGAGTAGTCCCTATTACTTGTCCCCTGTCTCTCCACAGCATATGGGAGGGTGTCATGGTAACCCATCCAAATATCTTTTTCTTTAATAATTCAATATTTTCAACTTCAAAGGTCCTCTAGCCAAATTTGTCATGAGGGATAGTTGGAATCCCTAGCACCAAGCCCAGTGCCTCACTAAGAGTGCCTTTGCAATTGTCATTATACCACACCTTGGTGAGCTGCCACAACTAACAGCTAGAGATGGTAGGAACTGCAGATGCTGGAGAATCTGAGATAACAAGGTGTAGAGCTGGATGAACACAGCAGGTCAAGCAGCATCAGAGGAGCAGGAAGGCTGACGTTTCGGGTCTAGACCCTTCTTCAGAAAAACCCTTCTTTAGGCAGTTAAGAGTCGACCACATTGCTGTGGGT
>JAHRHZ010000048.1:4401925-4448018 GCA_024137785.1 Ginglymostoma cirratum | reverse complement strand
CTCCCTGGACTGACCTATCTCCTCCCTACCCCCCTACCTACACTCACTTTTACTGGCTCCATCCCCGCCTCTTCGACTTGTCTGCCTCCTCTCCACCTATCCTCTCCTCCATCCACCTCCCCCTCTCTCCCTATTTATTTCAGAACCCTCTTCCCCTCCCCCATTTCTGATGAAGGGTTTAGGCCCGAAACGTCAAGTTTTCCTGCTCCTATGATGCTGCTTGACCTGCTGTGTTCATCCAGCCCCATGCTTGTTATCTCGGATTCTCCAGCATCTGCAGTACCTTTTATCTCTGACACATTTGACCATCTGTTAGTTCTTTGCACACAATACCAGTTCTATCACGACTGGATACACTCTAAATGCTAAACTCTATGCTATACTCTAAACATTTATAGATTAAATGTCAATGATTGCACAATCAGCCCATATTAATTTCCACGTTCAGTCCAAAGTATTTTCTGGAAACCGTTTGAATAAGTAAATTTTTCATTTTGTATCACCCGACTGAGGAGACATTAGTCCCTCTGTGAGATTTAGCCTTTGTCATTTGGAATCAAGAACTATCATTCCCCACAATAGCAGCCACACAGCATGGAATCTAACAAAGTGCATCAAGTAGGACTGTAGACACTCACTGGAGTCTAGGCAGGCTCTTTTGAACAACAGTCCCATTAACTCTGCTCTTTCCCTATTTCCCTGTAATTTGTTTCTCCTCCCAATTTCCTTCTGAGATTTACTATTGAAGCACATTTCCACTCATTGCAAAAACAGAAGGTCTTTCCTCACGTCCTGTCTGTTCTTTTGCATTCAAACTGTGTCCACCGGTTCTCGACTTTTCAGCCATTGGAAACTGTTTCTCTTTATTTTCTCTAAGTAAATCCTTCAGGATTTTAAACACGTCAATCAAATTTCCTCTTTGTTCTTCCCATCTAAAGAATTTCCTGGGCCTGGAAACTCTTATCTCTGGGACCATTCCAGTAAATCAGCCCCTCCAAAATGTTCACATTCTTCCTGAAGCATGGTATCAGGATTAACACACTATCTCAGCTTGAGTGAAAAGTGCTTAATATCAGTGTAGAATATTTTCTTGTCTTTTTGACTCTATTCCCCACATTCCTACTAAACTACTGGCCAGCCAGTACTTTTTTTTCCTGGACCCCATGCTAGCTGAAGTGGGTTAAAAGGTTTATGACCTTCAAGTCCTGTCCTTTCCACTGTCAAAACTCCTCCGTCAATCACTTATTATAGAGTCGTAGAGCTGTGCAGCACAGAAACAGAACCTATGGTCCAACTTATCTGCACCGACCAGATATCCTAAAATGATCTTGTCCCATTTGCCAGCATTTAACCTGTGTCCCTCCAAAGTCTTCTTTTTCATGAACCCAACCAGATGCCAATGTTCTCGCAAGGTATCACTTTGTCTCCAAACTCTCCCTCCTCTGAATATTTTGTTGCCTGTGGTAGTACAAACAATATGTACATATGAACCAACAGCAGCAATCACTGAGGATCAGGTATTCATTTCCTCCATAAGATAGAGTTGCTTTAATTTAGACCATATGACCATAAGATATGGGAGCATTTTTAGGCCATTTGGCCAACTAAGTCTACACCGCCATTTGTTCATAGTTCATACGTTTCTCAACCCCATTCTCCTGCCTTCTCCCCATAACCCTTGATCCCCTTACCAATCAAGAACCTATCCATCTCTATCTTAAACACACTCAATGACTTGGCCTCCACAGCCTTCTGTGGCAATGAGTTCCATAGAGTCACCACCCTCTGGCTGAAGAAGGGGTCGTGCCCTTACTTTGGAGTTGTGTCCTCTGGTCCTATGCTCTCCTACTAATGGAAACATCTTCTCCATGTCCACTCTATCCAGGCCTGTCAGTATTCTATAAGTTTCAGTGAGATTCCCACCCACGTCTCCACCTTCCTATACTCCATTGAGTACAGACTCAGAGTCTTGAACCTCTCTGATTATGATAAGATTTAATCCCCAGGTTCATTCTCGTAAACCTCCACTGGATACACTCCAAGGTTTTATTTATTTTGTTTATTTACTTATTTAGTAGTTATTTATTCATGTATTTATCTTTAGTTTTAGAAATTATTCAATGCTGCAGATTTCAAATTAAAGTCCATGAAATCACAATCAATGATCACCTATCAAGAACTGGATATCCAGGATCTTCTGTTGCCTTAAAAAAAAAAGGGGCAGCACAGTGGCTCAGTGGTTAGCACTGCTGCCCCACAGTACCAGGGACCCAGGCTCAATTCCACCCTCAGGTGACTATCTGTGTGGAGTTTGCACATTTTTGCCACGTCTACATGGGTTTCCTCCCACAATCCACAGGTGTGCCAGTTAGGTGGATTGGCCATGCTAATGTGTCCAGGTATGTGTAGGCTAGGTGGGTTAGCCATGATGGGGTGGGTGAGATGCTCTTTAGAGAGTCAGTATGGATGCAAATGGCCTGCTTCCACACTGTAGAGATTCTATGACTTCTTAAAATGCACTGCAGTGTTGTTTAATTGGTACTTTTTTAAAAACTTATTGCCTCAAAATAGAATTCAAATTAACTGGAATATGCTGGTTGGTTTACAATTGCAAAAGCAAGTTCTATTCCGACAGGCTTAAATAGTATTAACAAAGCAGTTAATTTAAAGACCCAAGAAGTTAACCAGATTTGTAACCTCCAGGTTACATGCTGAGCCAGTGCCTCTCAAACCCCAGACCCTAGTGTTTAGCACTCATACCCCTCTGAACCTAATTCCTCCCCTCTGCCCCTGGTGCCACGCTTCATAATAACTATAGGATTTACAATAGATCACCAAAACAGAAAGAATAATAGATTCAGAGGGACAGAGGGGATGAGATAAATCACATTATCTGGCAAACTTCATACGAAGGAATTTCTCAAAACATTAGAATCTTGTAGAAATTCACCAAGGATCTTAGACAACACCTTCCAAACCCAATGCCACTTCCATCTGGACGGACAGGAGCAGCAGATACATGGGAACACCACCACCTGCAAGTTCCCCTCCGAGTCACTCACCCATCCTGACTTGAAAATATATTGCAATTCCTTCACTTTCGCTGGGTCAAAATCCTGGAATTGCTTCCCTAAGGATATTGTGAATCAACCCACAGCATGTGGGCTTATACACTTAATGGTAAGGCCCTGGGGAGTGTTGCTGAGCAAAAAGATCTTGGAGTGCAGGTTCGTTGTTTCTTGAAAGTGAAGTCACATGTAGGCTGGGTGGTGAAGAAGGTGTTTAGGACACTCACCTTCACTGGTCAGAATATTCAGTATAGGAGTTGGGACATAATGTGTGGCTGTACAGGACATTGGTAAGGCCACTTTTAGAATACTGTGTACAATTCTGATCTCCTTGCTATAGGAAAGATTTTGTTAAACTCAAAAGGGTTCAGAAAAGGTTTACAAGGATGTTACCAGGGCTAGAGGCTTTGAGCCAAAAGGGGTGACTAATTAGGTTGGGTCTATTTTCCATTGAGGGTCTGACACTGAGAGGTGACCTTATAGAGGTTTCTAAAATCATGGGGGGCATGGATAGGGTGATTAGTCAAGATTTTCTCCCCAGGGTAGGGAGTCTAAAACTTGAAGGTGTAGGTTTAAGGTGAGAGGGGAAAGATTTAAAAGAGACCTAAAGGGCAACTTTTTCACACAGAGGTTGGTGCATCTATGGAATGAACTGCCAGAAGCTGGTACAATTACAATATTTAAAAGCATCTGGATGGGTAGATTAATGGAAAGGATTTAGAGGGATATGGGCCAAATGCTAATAAATGGGACTAGATTAATTTAGGAAATCTGGTTGGCATGGACATGTTGAACTGAAGAGTCTGTTTCCATGCTGTATACCTCTGTGACTGTTGTAAATTGTATCAGCCTCCACCAGTTCCTCTGGTAGTTCATTCCTTACACACATCACCCTCTGAATAAAAGGGTTGCCCGTTAGGTCCCTTTTAAAGCTTTTCCCTGTCACCTTAAACATATGTCCTCTAGTTTTGGACTCCCCAGCCCTGGGGAAAAGACCTTGACTACGCTTCCCACCCACACCCCTCATGATCTTGTAACCCTCTACAATGTCATCACTCAGCTCTGATGCTCCAGGGAAAATAACCCCAGTCTATTCAGCCTCTCCCTATAATTCAAACCCTCCAAACCTGGCAACATCCTTGTAAATCTTTTCTGAACCCTTTCAAGTTTAACAACATCATTCTGAGAGCAAGAATTCAGTTCTTAGAATACCTAAAGTGCAGTTCTCCATTTCAACGCTGCCCTTCAGAGCGCACAATACCTCTCACTGTAATGCTGCTGCCAGGCTACTCTGAGCGCAGGGACAGGCACCCAGTTCATCGGTTGGAGAAAGGTGCATCCTTGCTCGCTCTGTTAGTGCTCAGCCACTTTGCAGATACTCACAGCATCTCTGCCTTGCCTTGCTTTTTTGCCACTTCATTCAGAACTTACAGGTTCACAGACTATTGCTTGCCTCATTTTTTGCACAGACAGAAAGCCAGGCAGCTTGTCATGGTTGACAGCAGTTGATCAGTCAAGTGGTATGGTTACGTCAATGGGTTCTGTCCGATCTCACACCGGCACCATGTGCTATTTGTAAACACACTGCTTATGCTTCAATCAAATGGCCATATCTCAAAGACTAAGGGAAGTAGTCCTCAGTCAAGTCAAAGGAGACAGCCTTCAGACTGAGGGTCACAGCGCAGTAACTCAAGGCAGCCTCTGATACCAGTCAAGAGGCTTCTTGGACACGGTCAGTTGGCCATTTGTCACATCCAGGGTTGGGGTTACGTTGCCCACGGTCAATCTTGAAGGTCCACTTCAACCAGTTTGGGGATTAGTGGTCAGTCAATCAAGAGCTTCAGAGAGTTCAGTCATATGTCAGGTCACTATCAATGGGGCTGTCTTTCCAAGTTGGTCAGAGGGGTGGGCCATGATCAATTCAGTGGGTCTGTTCACTGCAAGTCAAGGAGGATATTAGGGGCCACTGTTGTGGTGGGATGCCGAGGAATTCAATTGTGGGGATTAGAGATAGAATGCTGGAATACAGAGGGGGTAATAACTGAATGTACTATACAACATCTAAGGTTGGGAAGCAACACACAATCAATAGAAAATCACAGAATTTTATGGTGCAGCAGGAAACTATTTAGTCCATCATATCTACACTGGTTCTCTGAATATTTTAATTTAGCGCTAGTCTCCTGCCTTTACCCTACGGCTCTGCACATTGTTTCTCTTCAAATGATCAACTAATTTACCACGCAGCAACATCAATATCCTCCAACACAAAACCATCAGTATCCTGCAGCACACTGCCATCAGTATCCTGCAATACAGAGCCATCAATATCCTCCAACACAATACCATCAGTCTCCTGCAGCACAGTGTCATCAACATCCTCAAACACAGTGCCTTCAATATCTAAAGTTCTTGCAAAGATCTATCGCTCAGGTTGTGGGTGAGGTTGTTGACTTGGTCACTGAACTGGCTAATTATGGTTCAGACTTTCAACACCGTGCTAGGTAACATTTTCAGTGTGGCCTCCGATAAAGCGATGTAGATCTACTCTGCTTCGTATTTATATGATCCGGTCTGTTGAGGTGTTTTGTGATATTTCCGGTTCTTTTTTGCAAGGGTTTGTAAATGTGGTCTAATTCCACATGTTTATTGATAGCATTATGGGTGGAAAACCAAGCGTTTAAGAATTCCCGTGCGTGTCTATGGTTGGCTTGAGCTAGGATGGTCATGTTATTCCAGTTAAATTGATGGCCTTTTTTGTCAGAGTGCACTGAAACGAGGGAAAGTTTGTTGTGTCATTTTGCTGCTAGCTGGTGTTTGTGTATCCTGATGGCTAGCTTTCTTCCTGTCTGAACTGGAGGAATGATTGGGACACCCTAAACACGGCAGAGAGAAAAACACTCAAAGGACACAAGAAAAACAGTAATATCATAATCCTAACCAGTGGACAGAGGGCACATGGCCATCATTATGAACAAACCAGACTACATTAAAAAAGCACTGACACTGCTTACAGATAAAGACACTTACCAATAGGTGGAGATAGACCCAACACCACAGCTAGCAAACAGGATCACTCAAACACTGAGGAGACGAAAGGATGCAGGACAAATAACCAAGACAGACTACATAAAAATTAAACCAGTAGACTCAAACAGCCCGCCGCTTCTATAAACTCCCCAAAGTTGTAAAAGAAGGCCTATGGTGTGTTGGCTTTCATTGGCAGGGGAATTGAGTTTAAGAGCCATGAGGTTATGCTGCAGCTCTATAAAACTCTGGTTAGCCCACACTTGGAATATTGTGTTCAGTTCTGGTCGCCTCATTATTGGAACAATTTGGAAGCTTTAGAGAGGGTGCAGAGGAGATTTACCAGGATGCTGCCTGGACTGGAGGGCCGATCTTATGAGGAAAGGTTGAGGGAGTTAGGGCTTTTTTCATTGGAGCGAAGAAAGATGAGAAGTGACTTGATAGAGGTGTACAAGATGATGAGAGGCATAGATAGAGTGGATAGTCAGACACTTTTTCCCAGGGTGGAAATGACTATTACGAGGGGGCAAAATTTTAAATTGACTGGAGGAAGGTATAGGGGAGATGTCAGAGGTAGGTTCTTTACACAGACAGTGGTGGGCGTGTGGAATGCGCTGCCGGCAGTGGTAGTGGAGTCAGATATTTAGAGGCTTTTAATTGACTCTTGGATAGGCAATGGAGGATACTAACATGTAGGGCATACAGGGTAATTTGTTCTTAGTAGGATTAAAGGATGGCACAACATCATGGGCCAAAGGGACTGTACTGTACTGTTCTATGCTCTATGTTACGGGCGGCATGGTAGCTCAGTGGTTAGCACTGCTGCCTCGTAGCGCCAGAAACCTGAGTTCGATTCCACTCTCAGGTGACTGTCTGTATGGAGTTTGCACATTCTCCGTGTCTGCGTGGGTTTCCTTCAGGTGCTCAGGTTTCCTCCCACAGTCCAAAGATGTGCAGGTTAGGTGGATTGGCCATGATAAATTGCCTGTCGTGTTCAGGGAGGAGTAGATTAGGTGGGTTATATGGGGATGGATCTGGGTGGGACGCTCTGAGGGTCGGTGTGGACTTGTTGGGCCGAAGGGCCTTTTTCCACACTGTAGGGGTTCTATGATACACAAACCAGACATTCACCCTCAGATTCATTGTCTCCCTACCGGGTACATCTACATACAGGCTAGCCAAGGACTTACAACAAAGATTGAAACATCTGGTCAACAGATCACCCCACTCCAACCCAGGAATTCCTTAATAACCTCAAGAACATTCAAATCAATGACAATGAGATCATGGTATCATTTGATGTTACAGCACAATTCATGTTCATTGATATCCCACTAGCCAAAGAAACACTGGCCACATTATGAGAGGAGAGAGGAATGCTGACCAACAGCTCCATCAGCAAGGACAACATATTCAGACTATTAGACCTATGCCTCACCACACATTTCACCTTCAATGGTCAAGTAACAAACAGACTAATGGCACGTCTGTGGGCTCACCCATCTCAGGACTTATCGCAGAGGCAAAGACTGGAATGCACGACCCTCCCCTGCATTCTGCCAAAACTGTGAAAATGATACGTGGACGATACATTTGTCATCATTTGAAGTTAGAACAGACACACCACCTCATCAACAAAGTACTCACTGGGATCATCTTCACAAGAGAGGAGCAAAGCAACAATTAACTTCCGTTCCTACAATGAATGACGAAGGGGGAATTCCAGACCACAGCGTTCAGGAAGGCAACCCACACTGACCAAATCCTCAATTTCCATAGCAACCACCCCAACGTCCACTACCAAAGCTATGGAAGGACACTATTCAAATGGGCCACAACCCGCTGCAACAAGCCAGAACTTCACAAGAAGGAAGAGCACATAGACAAGGTCTCCGCTGTCAATGGATACTTCACCAATTCCAACAGCAGATGCCTACTAGATAAACAACACCAACAGGACACAATATGACCTAATACACTGGCCACACTACCATATGTCAAGAATATATCGGAACTGACAACGAGACTCTTACAATCGCTAGGGATTAGCACACAAACCCACAGCCACACATTTGCCAAAATGGCATTTCTGATAAAGGGTCTAGGCCCGAAATGTCAAGCTTTCCTGCTCCTATGATGCTGCTTGGCCTGCTGTGTTCATCCAGACCCACACCTTGTTATCTCGGATTCTCCAGCATCTGCAGTACCTTTTATCTCTCATAAAATACGTATTCAGAAAATAATTTACTTAAAGGCTTGAGGAAAGACCTTGGATTAATTATACAAGCCTTTCAGTAGCCAAATGGGTGGGGAGGGTAGGTTTGGCCTGAATGGTTTCTGGGCTGCAAAAGGTTCTTGTTTATTGTAAAGTATTGTTGTGATTTGAAGAGACTTTGGCCTGGATTTTCCAATGGCCAGGTAGACATTTCTGAAGCATAAATAGGAATTGGGCATGGGAACCCTGTGGAATCCCCATTGTAACATGCTCTGAGGACTTGCCTGGGAAATTGAAGATTCTTTGGGGCAATTCCACCTGCACTTAGAAGTCTCCAAAAGTATCCATTTAAATCAGAGAGTACAGAGGGTTTAGTTGAATTTATAGAAGTAGTCCCACAGCAGAGGTTAGACTATATAGTGACAAAAACAGAAGTCGCTGGAAAAGCTCAGTAGGTCTGGCAGCTTCTGTGAAGAAAAAATTAGGGTTAACATTTCAAAACCAGTGATCCTTCCTCAGAATGGGTCCTGAGGAAGGGTCACCGAACCCGAAATGTTAACTCTGATTTTTTGTCTCGGATGTGGCCCCGCCTACTGAACTTTCCAGCAACTTGTGTTTTGGTTCCTGATTTACAGCATCCGCAGTTGTTACAGTTTTTATTTAGACTATATAGTGCCTAATTTAACTCCTGAGTAACTTTGAAACTAACGCCACCCGCCCCCCGCCAGTCACCTCTCATCACCTCCAACTACACTTTGCCCAGTTCCCACAACAACCCTTCCCCAGACTCCGACTAGCTTCACACCCCCAAAACGCCCAGTCAACTGAGAGTCAAAACTCCTTGACCACCACATGACACTCCACATATGTGACCCAACATACACCTCCCCTGCTACCAGGCCCAAGAACCCCCTCGTTCTTCTGAGAACAGGCACCCTCACCCCTCACATTGCTACCCACCCTGTCCCCCAAGGATCTAATCCACCTCACCTCTCAGAACCTGAGATTCTGCACTGACTCAAAGCCTGACCCCACTCGTGTGCTGCTGGAACTGACAATCCTGTCGTGCGCCCCCCACCCCTGAGAATCTGACACCTATCCCCACAAACCTCCCCACCACCACTCCAGAACTAACACCACCCTTACCCACCTGGCACTTTACCTACCTGGCACCTTGCCTTCCCAGGGCAATAATCTACCTTATATACAAGAGCTGTCAAAGTGGTTGTGATGCTGGGCCTTTAAACTGCAGAATACAGCAACTGACTGCTGTGAAGAGATCATGGTTTGCCTTCCCTTGACTGTCCTATACTATGAGAGATCTGTCAGGATGGAAGTATGGCCCCGCATTTCAAAGGAGCCTTGGTCAGAATCTTCTGTCAGAAATGGTGCGTAAAAAGGGAGCCGAGTCACAGGTTGAGTCAGATTGCCAGTCCTCAGAAAACATGGCATTTTCTTTCCTTAGATAACCAAAGATGCTTTTACCTTGAGTACTCCATGGATTATTGTCCTTACTGAATCGAGCACTTTCAACAGTTAATAAAATTGCTTCATTGAATTGCTGTTCAGAGATCTGTGGAGACAAAGCCAATCATCCGTTATTATTCAAGTTTGAACACTACCAATGCAAGAACCAGAAATACTCATGCTGTATCCCAATCACTAATGACTACTAAATGTTCAGTCCATATTCTCTGGCCTTTATCACCTCTGTGTTAATCATTTCCTGGTGAGATGGCAGTAAAGGTGATGTTGCAGAGATGATGGCTCACCTTTTACCAACATAGTGAGCTCCATTGGCCACATAAAATCAGCTGTTCCCCTCTGTGTTAAGTTGACACACAAGATAAAGGTGAAAAGATACTTAACAATTAAATCAATGACTGAGTTCTGTTTTTGCTTTTAAAAAGTCCAGTCCTGGTTTTCTTGAGAAACAAATTGGATGAATCATACAAAGTAAGAGTTAATAGTGTAAAGCATCAGTTCAGGATCATGGTCCACATCATTCTCCTCCTGAAAGGAATAGTGGGCATGGATCTGAATTCCTGACACTAAAGTACTGAGACTAGAGCTCCGAACCAGTGGCATCAGCTCTTAATCGTTGACTCATAATTGTTATGAGTTATCTGTAATAATAATTTAGAATATCATTGACTGGGGCATTTCCTTACGTCTTAGATGTTTTGGAAAAAAGTTTTCACAAAGCAAAGGAGATTGACTGCAACAAGGATGAAAGCAGCATTATCAAAGAACACAAGTGGCTCAACTCGAAATGTTAAGTCTTTCTGATTGAGGTCACATGATGCAGTTGTGGGTGTAATGGCGCTATTGGATTTGAACACATTTGAAATAAATTGCCTCGAGTAATAGCTTTGCCCTCGGTTTCTCTCCGAATTAGCTCTCATCAAAGTTTAGGAGTTGAAAACTCACTGGAAGGCCTCATCACCACAAGTGGAGAGTACACAGGAAACAATTTGAGTTTTGTGTGCAATGTGATTTTGACTACAGCCCAAAAATTGGTCAATCTATAACTCGGATATGATACATTAATTCTTTTGTCTGAATTTAACTGTTATTTGGTTAAGGTGGTGTGAAAAACTTACTCGAGCAATGAACTAGGTCCTTATTTGTTACTTAATGGAGTTAGCTAACTTGTTTCTGAAGTTACAACCCACTTAGGAAAGTGAGCTGATTCTCAAACTCAGTGCACCCAGGCTGTCCACAAGAGATTAAAGATTTAATCAAAAGCATCAAAATGTTAGATTTACCTGTCCAATGGAATCAAGTGAACAGTGAACACTGACCAGGTTCTTGTTTTGTTTATTGCAATAAAGTAAATTCTAATCACAAGTCAACAGGTATGAACTATCAACATATAACTCTACTAGTTAGAACCCATTCTTTCAAACCCTACACATCACAACAGACACAAACAAAAAAATTTTGGTTTGATGAGTGGAGGGAAAAAACTGGGAAGCATGGTTCAATAGTGCCAGACCACAGCATCCAGTGGGATGATCCTTTTGGTTTGTTAGGACTTCCTTTTCAAACTTTTTTCTCCAGGTTCTTTTCAGGAGGCGCTGGTTATGGGTACACTAATTGCAAAGACTGTTAGTTGCTAGCTAAAGGCAACAATTTATAGTAACTGGTGGGAGAAAATAACTGTCTTTCTTCAGACTCCAGGTATTTTCAGTGTAGAGAGAGAGAGAGAGAGATATACCACCTGTCCAGGAACCAAACAGACAGTTGCCACCAGGCTGATGACCTTTGGCATCCATAACTGGTCACAACTGTATAAACCTGTTGCTGACCAAATCCCACTTACACATTAACATCCTAGTGCTGGACTGTGTCTAAACGTTTTCCCCCTGCTGCTTGAAAAAAGCCTGTGTAAATACTGTACACAATGAGTTTTGACAACTTTTTTTTAAAAAGTGCAGCAATTTCTTCCTCAACTTAACAACAGTCCTTTTTGCATTTGAATCCACAACCAAAATATAGAAAACAATGAGAAAATAGATAGAAAATAGATTTTTGCACCAATGCTGACCTACCTGCTGTACACATTTACAGATATAAATGGCAATTTCACCTCCCTTTCTAAATTCTAGCTTTGTGGTGATCACTGGAGAAACAGGACCAAAAAAAAGGAATCAATTTTGCCTTCTAACTCAGTTGTAACACAATTTTAACAAAGAAGGGAGGGCTGGTTTCGGTTCAGGACAGGAGTTGCATACCTCAACACAAGCCAAGGTTTTCCCTCACTGCGCTGACAATATACGGTTTACAGGCCAACTGGTGCCAATACTAACCAGCTAGGCTCAACAATGAAACTAACCAACTGACAGTAATGGCTTGGCTTAACAACAATACTTGAATATTATTATTTAATGGGATTGAGTTCAGCCAGTTGTCATCAAAGATTTTTATTCTCAGAATTAGGAGCCACGTGAGACACTAGGTAGACTGCAAACACATACAAGAGCTCCCACCTTGATACTAACTGTGGAATGCCTTGCTCAAACAATTAACAGACTCACAAAGTGTTCCAGCACAGAGGGTGGCCTTTTGGCCCATCATGACTGCACTATCTCGCCAAATGGGCATCATGATGTTGTGTCATTTCCCCTAACCTTGCACAATGATTCTATTCAAATAATTATTTGAAGTCCTCCTGAATGCGTCAGTTGAACCTGCCTCCACAATTTCCAGGTAATGCACTTCAGACCCAAACCACTTGTGTTAATTTTATTTACCTTTCAGGTCATATTTGTTTCTGCACTCTCCCCAGTGCATTCTCATCTTTCCTACAATGTGGTGCTGAGAACTGTACACAATAGTCCAGGTGAGGTTTACAAAGTGACTTTTATAAACTTAACATAACCTCCTTGATCATGCCCCTATTAATAAAGCTGAAAACACTGCATGTCCTACCATCTTCAATGATTTGTGTCATACACACCCAAGTCCATCTGTTCCTGCATCCCCTTTAGAATTATATCCTTTATGTTTTGTAATATCTGCAAATTTGAAATTGTCCACAAAAAGCAAGGATCTTAATACCAGCCTCTGGGGGACTTTACTACAAACCTGTCTTCAGCTTGAAAAATACCTATTAACCACGTTTCTCTTGTCCCTTTTATTCAATTTATAATTTTCTTCAAAAGTCTAATTTGTGCACCTTTTGGAAGCCTATGTACAGTACATCAACAGCATTACACCCATCAACCATTTCAGTTACCTCTACGAAAAAAAACTCCAGCGAGTTGGTTAGACACTCCAACAAAAATTCCATGCTGACTCTTGCAAAGTTTCCTCACCAATGAAGCTAAACTGACTGGCCTGTAATCATTGGGCCATTCTTTACAACTTTTTTTGAACAAGGGTGAAATGATTGCAATTCTCTAATCCTCCATGTCTACCCCTGGCTCCGGGAAAGACTGAAAGATTATTGCCAATGCTACTGCAATTTCCACTCTCACTTTCTTCATTATCCTTGGGTGCATCTCATTCAGTTTATTCAATGCCCCCTCCTTATCAATTTTGAACCCTTCTAATGTTATGGACCAGACCAAACTCATTCAAAATATATTAAGAAGATAGTCTAGACGCTAACATTTTCTTAAAAAAAACCAAAAGAACTGCGGATGCTATAAATCAGGAACAAAAACAAAGTTGCTGGAAAAGCTCAGCAGGTCTGGCAGCATCTGTGGAGGAGAAAACAGAGTTAACGTTTCGGGTCCGGTGACCCTTCCTCAGAACTAATGGTGGCTGGGAAAACGTCAGTTTATATGCAGAAAATAGGGAGGTGGGTGGGGTAGGGAGTAAATAATAGGATAGAGCCCAAAGAGAGAGAGAAAGACAGTTGGACAGACAAAGGAGTTGTTAATGATCAGGCTGGGAGGGTGAATAGTTGTTAATGGGAACTGTTAGTGGCTAACAGGGGGTGTGTAGTGGCAGGCTATGTGGTAACAAGGCCTGGTGTGTGGGGTGGGGGGCTGGGACATGGGAGAGTTTAGGCCCTAAAATTATTGAACTCAATATTGAGTCTGGAGGGCTGTAGAGCGCCCAAGCGGAAAATGAGGTGTTGTTCCTCCAGCTTGCACTGGGCTTCACTGGAACACTGTAGCAAGTCAGAGACAGAGATTTTGGCCAGGGAGCAAGGTGGTGCAGTGAAGTGGCAGGCAACAGGTAGTTCAGGGTCTTTTTTGTGAGCAGAACGTAGACGTTCTGCGAAGCAGTCGCCAAGTCTACGCTTCATTTCCCCAATGTAGAGAAGACCACATTGTGAGCAGCGAATGCAGTAGGCTAGATTCTTGGAAGTGCAGGTGAAGCGTTGCTTCACCTGGAAGATATGTTTGGGCCCTTGGATACTGGGGAGTGAGGAGGTAAATGCGCAGGTGTTGCACCTTCGCTGGTTACAGGGGAAGGTGATGTAGGGCTGCGGGGAGGTGTTGGGGTAAAGGAAATATGGACTAGGGTGTCCCGGAGGGAACGGTCCCTGCGGAAGGCGAACAAGGGAGGGAAGGGGTATATGTGTCTGGTGGTGGCATCTTGCTGGAGGTGGCGGAAATGGCGTCTGATGATCTTCTGGATATGGATGCTGGTGGGATGGTAGGTGAGGATAAGGGGAACCCTATCGCTGTTGCGGGAGGGAAGAGAAGAGGTGAGGGCGGAAGTGCGGGAGATGGTTCGGACCCGATTGAGGGCCCTGTCGACAACAGAGCTGGGGAAGCCTCGGTTGAGGAAGAAGGTGGACATTTCGGAGGTTCCTTTGTCGAAGTTGGCCTCATCTGAACATATGCGACGGAGATGGAGGAACTGAGAGAATGAGATGGAGTCTTTACAGGAAGTGGGGTGTGAGGATGTATAGTCCAGGTAGCTGTGGGAGTCGGTGGGTTTGTAATGGATATTAGTGGCCTGTCTATCCCCAGAAACGGAAACAGAAATGTCGAGGAAGGGAAGGGAGGAGTCAGATATAGACCAGGTGAAAGTGAGGGCAGCATGGAAATTGAAGGCGAAATTGATGAAGTTTTCCAATTCTCAATGAGAGAGGGGAAGCAGCACCGATGATATCATCGATGTATTGGAGAAAGAGTTGCGGGTGGGGGCCAGAATAGGACTGGAACAAGGAGTGTTCCACATACCCCATGAAGAGACAGGCATAACTAGGGCCCATGCGGGTACCCATGGCAAGCCCTCTTACCTGAAGAAAATGAGAGGAGTTGAAAGAGAAGTTGTTGAGGGTAACTTTTTCTTATTTTAATGGTAAGTGTGTGTGTTGTGCTCCGGATGCAATTTGATTTGGTCAAACAAACCAGGTTTGAAACAAAGCACATTTTATTCATACACTATTATTAAAGTACAGATAAAATAAAAAATAAAGAATTGGTTTAACTGTAACTATCGAAATGTTTAACAAAATAATACATGTATTAACTTCCAGTTTTCAATTTAGTTTCAACTGTTTCAATTTAGTAACATCCCACAAATACACCCTTGGCAAAGGCAAATTCAGTAAAATAGATTATCTCACATGCAATTCTAGCAGCAGGCAGAAAATCCAAGCTTTTAGCTGTAATAGAGAGAGGCATAAAAGCTTCCACATCCAACTTCAAGACTCCAGCAACTGCTACTGAAGGCTAAAACTAAACAAAAATCCTGGTTCAGTGGGAGCTTGACCACACTTGTTCAGGCTGCTTCTATTGTTCCACTTTTAAAAAACCAACCCAAGGCCTCACAAGCAGCCTCTGGGTAAATGGCAGGTGATTGATACTTTCACAACCAGCATCAATCTTTCTAGGAAGCAAAACATTGCTATTGTGTCACAGCCAATTAAAATTTGCACCTCTCAAAATTGAAGGCCCCTCCATTATAGAATAAAACCTTCATCCCATTCCCTCTGGGTATGGTTGCACTTCCATCTCTATTGGACACTTGTTATTTACAGCATGATGGGAGGTGACAGTGATCACTCCTCAAGCTCTGAGTCTCAGGCTCAGCATCGCCGTCCTGGGCTCAACCCATGAATGTACATATTCCCTTCTTGGGACTGGGTAGGATGGTTTTAGAAGGTCAGTGCTGACTCGATGGGCTGATTCGCCACCATATAGACTCTATGATTCTTTGATATTCTATGTTGAACTCATGCTTATATGCAAGTTACAGGAAGCTCAGGACCATCAACATCAAAGCAATTAGTTTGATCAACATCCCATCCATCAAGTTAAATATACACTCCCTCCACCACTGCTACACAGCGGTAGCTGCATGTGTGCAATCTGCAGCAACTTGCCAAGGCTCCATTGGCAGCACCCCACAAAATTGGGACCTCCACAACCGAGAGGCACAAGGGCAGTTGGCTTTGCTAGCCTACAAACCTCCCCGATGACACACTCTTAATTTTATCACCATTCCTTCATCAACACTGGGTCAAAATCCTGCAACTCCCTATTGACAATGCAGTGGGAATATCTTCAACACATGGCTGACCACCACATCCTCAAAGCTATCTGGGTATGGGCAGAGATGCAGGTGGCTATATCCCATGAATGAATAAATTGAGAACTTAATGATGGTCACATGCAGAGCCTGTGAGCGAGTTGGTGTGTGTAGCGCACCAATGTTGCAGAAGAAGATCAAGGATACAGTGTGATGAAGTGAGGAGCAGTGTTGGACAGCAGTGGGCCAGTTCAGTGATACAAAACCCAAAGTGCTGATTATCTCAGAGTACAATGGGACATTGATCAGATAGGTCAATGGGCTGCTGAGTGGCAGATGGAACTTAATTTAGATAAATGTGAGGTGTTGCATTTTGGTGAGGCAAACCAAGGCAGGGCTTATCCTTTTAATGGTATGGCCCTGGGAGTATTGCCAGACCTATGGGTGCAAGTGCATAGTTCCTTGAAAGTGAAGCCTCAGGTAGACAGGGTAGTGAGGAAGGCATTTTGCACACTTGCCTACATTGGTCAGAACATTCAGTACAGGAGTTGGGATGTCATGTTTCAGCTGTACAGTATATTGGTAAGCCAATTATAGAATACTGCGTACAATTCCAGTTGCCCTTCTATACAAAGAATGTTGCTAAACTTGAGAGGTGCAGGAAAGATTTACAAAGATGTTGCGAGGACTGGATGGTTTAATTACAGGGAGATGCTCAATAGGCTGGGGCTTTTTCTTCTGGAGTATCAGAAATTGAGGGGTGAGTTTATAGAAGTTTATAAAAGCATAACAGGCATGGATAGGGTAAATAGCCAAGGTCTTTTTCCTAGGGAGGGGGAGTCCAAAACTAGAGGGCATGGGCTTAAGGAGAGAGGGGAAAGATTATAGAAGGATCTGAGGGGTAAATTTTTCATGCAGAGGGTGGTGCATGTATGGATTGAGCTGCCAGAGAATTACAACAATGTTGTAATTTGAGGCTGGTACAATTACAACAATTACAACATTTAAAAGGCATCTGGATGGATACATGAAAAGAAGGGTTTAGAGGGAAGTAGGTCAAATGCTGACAAATGGGACTAGGTCAGATTGGGATGTCTGGACAGCGCAGATGAGTTGGACCAAAGGGTCTCTTTCTGTGCTGTATGGCTTTATGCGTCTATGCCTCTATACCGAGGAGTAGGGCCATACTGAATTTACTCTGTGCACCTCGAATGCTACTGAACAGATTAAATCCATCTTTTGTAATAATATTTAATAACCATGTCCCAATTGTGAAGCCCCTCCCTTACCAAACCCTAAACATCCCAACCTTTGAATTCTCTCTCAAGTACCATGAATCTGAGCTTTTGTATATCCTCCTCCCTTCACCTATCTTGGATCAGAGAACTTTCAGCCATTATAATCCTCCTCTCTGAAGCGATCTTGAAGTTGAAAATTGGTCATGTTGGTTCTCTTAGGCCAGGCAGTGCAGTGATTTACTTAATGCTTGGCTTGCAATATTCTCATGATCAACTGGGTCAATGGGCTGAGGAATTGCAGATGGAATTTAATTCAGATAAATGCAAAGTGTTGCATTGTGATAAACCAGGGCAGGACTTACACAGTTAAGAGTAGGGCCCTGGGGAGTGTTGTCAAACAGAGATATCTAGGGGTACAGGTACTTAGTTTCTTGAAAGTGGCAATACAGGTAGGCAGAGTGGTGAAGAAGGCATTTGGCACACTTACTTTCATTGGCCAGAGCATTGAGTATAGGAGTTGGAATGCCACATTACAGATATACATGACATTGGTAAGGCCACATTTGGAGTACTGCGTACAATGCTGGTTGCTCTGCTGTAGTAAGGATGTTATTAAACTGGAAAGGGTGCAAAAAAGATATACAAAGATAACAAGGTGTGGGGCTGGATGAACACAGCAGGCCAAGCAGCATCAGAGGACCAGGAAGGTTGATGTTTCGGGCCTAGACCCTTCATCTGATGAAGGGCCTAGGCCCAAAACGTCAAGCCTTCCTGCTCCTATGATGCTGCTTGGCCTGCTGTGTTCATCCAGCCCCACACCTTGTTATCTTGGATTCTCCAGCATCTGTAGTACCTTTTATCTAAGATATACAAGGATGTTACTGGGACTGGAAGGTTTGAGTTATATGGAGAGGTTGGATAGGCTGGGACTTTTTCCCCTGCAGTGTAGGAAGCTGAAGGGTGACCTTAGAGAGGTTTATAAAATCATGAAGGGCATAGATAAGGTGAATAGATCTTTTCCTCAGGTAGAGGAGTCCAAAACCAGAGGGCATAGGTTTACGATAATAGGCGAAAGATTTAAAAAGAGCCTGAGTGGCAACTTTTTCACGAAGGGTTTGCTGTCTACATGGAATGGGCTGCCAGAGGAAGTGGTAGAGGTGAGTACAATTACAACATTTAAAAGACATTTGGACAGGTACGTGGATAGGAAAGTTTTACAGGGAAATGGGCCAAACACAGGCAAATGGGACTAGTTCAGTTTAGGAAAGCTGGTCAGCATAGCCAAGTTGGGCTGAAAGGTCTGTTTCCATGCTGTATGACTCACGACTCTAAGACATCCTCATGATCTACTCAGATAGTTGTCATGATTTGATGTTCATGTACCTTCGAGGGGGTATTTCATAAGTTGCTATACATCACCATTTGCCACAAGACAGGGTGTGAGGTATAACTCATGACACTGTAAACAAATTACAGCAGCAGTCCTCTAGGTCAGACAAGTATACATAGACTCCCAGAGTTATAATTGTATATATTTAATCTTATCTTCAAAACAAAATCTACTTTATTGTTCTATCAATCCTGTTTGTATAATTGCTACGTTTGCAATTACACAAAAGGGGTAAAACAGGAGCAGTACTATCCAAAGGAATTTCACTTCCTCTAAGGCAACCCCTCTCAACATTCTCAACACTCAGTCCTCTGGCCAAGCCTCCAGGCGACATTCTAAGCTGTCCCTTTCTGTATCAGCCCCTATATTCATCAAATGTCTGAGCATGTTCCACCAAATTCAGGGGAAAATGCAAATCCAAGTTAGATCCATCTTAGAGCATAGAACATAGAACATTACAGCGCAGTACAGGCCCTTCGGCCCTCGATGTCGCACCGACCTGTGAAACCGATCTGAAGCCCATCTAACCTACACTATTCCCTTATCATCCATATGTTTATCCAATGACCATTTAAATGCCCTTAAAGTTAGCGAGTCTACTACTGTTGCAGGCAGGGCATTCCACGCCTTTACTACTCTCTGAGTAAAGAACCTACCTCTGACATCTGTCCTATATCTATCACCCCTCAATTTAAAGCTATGTCCCCTCGTGCTAGCCATCATCATCCGACGAAAAAGGCTCTCACTGTCCACCCTATCTAATCCTCTGATCATCTTGTATGTCTCTATTAAGTCACCTCTTAACCTTCTTCTCTCTAACGAAAACAGCCTCAAGCACCTCAGCCTTTCCTCATAAGACCTTCCCTCCATACCAGGCAACATCCTGGTAAATCTCCTCTGCACCCTTTCCAATGCTTCCACATCCTTCCTATAATGCAGCGACCAGAACTGTACGCAATACTCCAAGTGCAGCCGCACCAGAGTTTTGTACAACTGCAACATGACCTCACGGCTCCAAAACTCAATCCCTCTACCAATAAAACCTAACACACCGTACACCTTCTTAACAACCCTATCAACCTGGGTGGCAACTTTCAGGGATCTATGCACATGGACACCGAGATCTCTCTGCTCGTCCACACTACCAAGAATCTTACCATTAGCCCAGTACTCTGTATTCCTGTTACTCCTTCCAAAGTGAATCACCTCACACTTTTCTGCATTAAACTCCATTTGCCACCTCTCAGCCCAGCTCTGCAGCTTATCTATGTCCCTCTGTAACCTGCAACATCCTTCCGCACTATTCACAACTCCACCGACTTTAGTGTCATCCGCAAATTTACTAACCCACCCTTCTACGCCCTCATCCAGGTCATTTATAAAAATGACAAATAGCAGTGGCCCCAAAACAGATCCTTGCGGTACACCAATAGTAACTGAACTCCAGGATGAACATTTCCCATCAACCACCACCCTCTGTCTTCTCACAGCTAGCCAATTTCTGATCTAAACCGCTAAATCACCCTCAATCCCATACCTCCGTATTTTCTGCAATAGCCTACCGTGGGGAACCTTATCAAACGTTTTACTGAAATCCATATACACCACATCAACCGCCTTACCCTCATCCACCTGTTTAATCACCTTCTCAAAGAACTCAGTAAGGTTTGTGAGGCATGACCTACCATTCACAAAACCATGTTGACTATCCCTAATCAAATTATTTCTTTCTAGATGATTATAAATCCTATCTCTTATAATCCTTTCCAACACTTTACCCACAACCGAAGTAAGGCTCACTGGTCTATAATTGCCAGGGTTGTCTCTACTCCCCTTCTTGAACAAGGGGTCAACATTTGCTATCCTCCAGTCTTCTGGCACTATTCCTGCAGATAATGACGACATAAAGATCAAAGCCAAAGGCTCTGCAATCTCCTCCCTAGCTTCCCAGAGAATCCTAGGATAGATCCCATCCGGCCCAGGGGACTAATCTACTTTCACGCTTTCCAGAATTGCTAACACCTCCTCCTTATGAACCTCAATCCCGTCTAGTCTAATAGCCTGTATCTCAGTATTCTCCTCGACAACATTGTCTTTTTCCTTTGTGAATACTGACGAAAAATATTCATTTAGCGCCTCTCCTATCTCTTCGGACTCCACGCACAACTTCCCACTACTGTCCTTGACTGGCCCTAATCTTACTCTAGTCATTCTTTTATTCCTGACATACTTATAGAAAGCTTTAGGGTTTTCCTTGATCCTACCTGCCAAAGACTTCTCATGTCCCCTCCTGGCTCTTCTTAGCTCTCTCTTTAGGTCCTTCCTGGCTAACTTGTAACTCTCAAATGCCCTAACTGAGCCTTCATGCCTCATCTTTACATAAGCCTCCTTCTTCCTCTTGACAAGAGATTGAACTTCTTTAGTAAACCATGGTTCCCTCGCTCGACCACTTCCCCCCTGCCTGACAGGTACGTACTTATCAAGGACACGCAGTAGCTGTTCCTTGAACATGCTCCACATTTCAATTGTGCCCAGCCCCTGCAGTTTCCTTCCCCATCCTATGCATCCTCAGTCTTGCCTAATCGCCTCAGTCTTGCCTTTCCCCCAGCTATAACTCTTGCCCTGAGATATATACCTATCCCTTTCCATCGCTAAAGGAAACGTGACCAAATTGTGGCCACTATCACCAAAGTGTTCACCTACCTTCAAACCTAACACCTGGCCTGGTTCATTACCCAGTACCAAATTCAATGTGGCCTCGCCTCTTGTTCGCCTATCTACATACTGTGTCAGGAAACCCTCCTGCGCACAATTGGACAAAAACTGACCCATCTAAAGTACTCAAACTATAGCGGTTCCAGTCAATATTTGGAACTTACCACCTTCCCTGATCTTGCTGAAACATCTAAACCCTGAAACATGCAACAACCATTCCTGTCCCTGCTCTATCCATGTCTCCGAAATGGCCACAACATCGAAGTCCTAGGTACCAACCCATGCTGAAGTTCACCCATCTTGATTTCTTACCAGGGGATCGGGATGCCGGCTAATCGTTAGGTTGTTAGGTCCAGACTTGCAATGCTGCAGTAGGGTGTAAACCTCATTCAGGGTGAGATTGTGGACACTTGTCGTATTAATTTTTAAAATGCGATCACCGCACCTACAGCAAAAGAGAAAATAAAAATGTAATGTTTATTTAATTTATTTATTTAATTAATTGAAGGATAATATATTTGTATCCAGCCCTGAATAAATCTGGGGCAGAATCACAAATTGTTCATCCAGCTAATGGATTTACTGAATTCGGAGAACAGGATAGGGAGGGCCAGTTCCATTAATATTTTTAACTGTGTGTTAAAGAGCAAGATATCTCTCTAAGGATATTGAACCCATCAGGGAGACAGCATCCAGCTCCCAATCTTGTTCCCCAAGTCAGAATGTGCCTTGCCCAAGTCTGCTCACGTGTGATTATGACTTTCTCCACCAAAACATTTACCGAGGCTTAGGAATAAATTAGATTTGCACCCTACTAGTCAAGGACAGGAGAGAACAGAGGGAGATCCCACATGCCAAGAAACTTCAGCTGTGAAGATAGATTGAAGAAGTTGGGATTGTTTTCCTAAGAGAGAAGAAGACTGAAAGGACCATAAGATAAAGGAGCAAAATTAGGCCAGTCGACCCATCGAGTCTGCTCCACCATTCAATCATGGCTGATGAATTTCTAAACCTCATTCTCCTGCCCTCCCCATGAAACTCTTGATCCCCCTACTCATCAAGAACCTATCTATCCCTGTCTTAAATACAGACAGTTACATGGTTTCCACAGCTTTCTGCACCAATGAGTTCTACAGATTAACCACCCTTGGCTGAAGAAATTGCTTTTCATTTCAGTTCTAAAGGCTCACACCTTCAGTCTGAGGCATCAAGTCTAAATCTCTCCTACTCATGGAAACATCTTCTCCAATGTCCACTCTATCTAAGCCTCTCAGTGTTCTGTAAGTTTTAATGAGATCCTTCCTCAGATTTCAAAACTCCAACAAATACAGACCCAGAGCCCATGACCACTCCTCATATGACAAGCCCTTCACACCCAGGATCATTCCTGTAAACCTCCTCTGGATCCCCTCCAATTCCAGCAAATCCTTCCTTAGGTACAGTGCTCAAAACTGCTCATGATATTCCAAATGCAGTCTGACCAGAGCCTTATACAGCCTCAGCAATATATCCTGCTCTTGTATTCTTGCCCTCTTGAAATGAATGCCAACAGTGCATTTGCATTCCTAACTGCCAACTGAACCTACATGGTAACCTTAAGTTAATCCTGAACATGGTCTCTTAAGTCCCTTTGAGCCTCAGATTTCTGAAGCCTTTCCTCATTTAGAAAATAGTCAGCACCTCTATTCTTCCTTCAATAGTGCATAACCTCACACTTACCCACATTCCATCTTCCACTTCTTTGCCCACTCTCCTAGCCAGTCCAAGTCCTTCTGCGGCCTCCCTGCCTCCTCAACACTACCTATCGCTCTGCCTATCTTTGTGTCGCCTTGCAGCAATGCCCTCAGTTCCTTTATCCAGATTGTTAAAGGAGAACTGATTGAGGTTTTCAAAATTATGAACAGGTAGAACAGAGTAGATAGAGAGAATCTGTTCCTACCCATAAATTTTGATAAACATTTTGGTATGTCTTGAGCTGGAAAAAGTTGCTACAGAAATGCAGTCTTTCTCTCTTGCCTTGTTGCGATTTGGTGAAGGCAGTTGGAGAATTGGGTGTTGAGCTCAGAGTGTTTATTTATTTGCCCTGTCACACTCCAACCAGAGAGCAGAAACCCTGCACCTGGCCACACTGAGGTCTATGTGTAATTCACCAATTACTGCTGCTACCATTGCAACATGAGACTCTTGCAGCAGGAGTGACGCTGCGTCAATTCATCCACTATATAGCCGACTCTTACCGGAGTCTCCCATCCAGATGCGCCACAGATCCCGGAGAGAGGGTGTGGATATAAATTCCAGATGGTTGCAGGCGTGTGCACACACTGCACAACCCGATTCCCAAACCAACACCATCCTCTGAGGAGACGGAAACAGAGAGGTCATTAGAAACTACACATTTCACCCACAACCAACTTCAATGAAAGCTGCTTCCTCATGTCCACCCAGGGAGTGAAGTCAATTAGATTTCAACCAATAAGCGACTTAAATGAAATAAAATCCGACAGGGCTGGAGACACTCAGCTGCTCTAGCAGCTTCTGCCGAGAGGAAAACGTTTCAAATCCAGTAAGACTCTCCTTTGGAACTTATATAAACCTCAATGCACATATCAAAGACTTGCCTCTGACAAAATTACTAGTTACTTGGGAAAATGAGGGTTGATTAAAGAAAGCCAGAACAGATTTATTACGAGTGAATTGTATTTAGCACAATTTAATTAACGTTTAGGAGTTGTTTGCTGAGGCAAGAGAGAGGGTTGATGAAGACATTGCTGTGCTTGTGGTGTACGCGGACTGCCAAAAGGCAGTTGATAAAGTGCTGCACAACAGACCTGTGAGCAAAGTTATAGCTTATTGGAGAAAAGGGGGCAGGAACAACATGGCTGAATGAGAGGAAACAGAGTGTAGTAATTAATGAATGTTTTATTTTCCAGATTGGAGGAGTTTTAAAGTGGAGTTTCCCAGGGACTGGTGTTGGAATTCTTGCTCTTCTGAGTATTTTAATAAACTAGATTTTGGATACACAGCACTGTTTCAAAATCCATGGATGGCACAAAACACAGAAGTGTTGTGAATTACGAGAGGGACAGTTTAGAACTTCAAATGGTCATATGTTTTGTGGAATGGTCGGTCAAGGGGCAGATGAAATTTAATATGGAGATGTGTGAAGTGATTCTGTTTGGTAGGAAGAACATGGAAAGATAATAGTAAACAAAGGTTGTAAATCTGAGGTGGGTAGACAGTCCTAGGTCAATATGGGCAAAAACTGTGAACGGTGGCTGAACAGGTTGAGAGTGCGCTTAATAAAGCATAATGAAATCAAGGCTTTCTTTATAAGGCCCTGGAAAACAATCCTAAGGAAGTTAGGTTAAGCTTGTACAGAGCACTGATTCACCCCCACTACAGTATTACATTCAGTTCTGGACACCACACTTTAGGAAGGATGTGAAGGCAGTGGAGAGGGTGCAAAAATATTCATGCACATTGTCACAGAGGTGAGGAACTTCAGTTGCAAGTATAGACTGGGGACATTGGCACTGCTTTCTTTGGAGAATTGAAAATGGAGAGATTGTAGAAGTAGCAGAAGTGTGAAGATTCTGGACAAAGTAAATGAAGAGGTGTTCCCATTGGTGGAAGGATCAAGAGCCAGAGGGATTTATGGTAATTGGCAAAGCACGAAGGGTGATATGATAAAGAAATGTAATGTGCGGTGAGTGGTTAAGGGTGGGATGAGCTATCTCAGACTGTAGCGGAGGGTGATTTATTCCTGGTTTTCAAAACGGAATTGGATTGTTGTCTAAAAAAGAATAACATGCAGGGGTTACACAGAGGTGGGTTGGGGATTGGTTCTAAGCAAACTACTCCTTATGGAGGGCTGGCACAGACACGATGACTGAATGGCTTCCTTCCAAGCTCTAACCATTCTGCAATGTTACTTGTGCTAACCATTCTGCATCAATTCAACCTTTCTGTGATTATAACTTGTTAATTTGGCACTTGGCCACCATTTGCTGCAGTCCATGTGTTGAAGGCTTCTGTAGAGAGAAGGCAAAGAAAAGGACGTGCATTTATATAGCACTTTACATGACCACAGGACAACACAAAACTCTGGGAATAGTGGGGCTTGATTTCCAGTGCATTACTCCAGTGAGTCATGTCAAAACCTGGATGCTCTTCAGCTAGAATTTTGTAATAAAGACAATGTAAGATTGGGTGTGGAGCTAGAATAAGTGTAAAGGTTAAAAGAATGTACACCTGGGCTTGGGCTATAGGATGACACTAGAGGCTACTAAAGATCCCTGCAAGTGGAGGAGTTGTCCCTGATGAACTTAAAAGAGATGATAAAAGCCAGGTTGATTTAATTGGCAAGTAAATTAGAAGTTTAATTGCCTGCTAAGAGGCAGAGATAATTGAAAGCTTAGCACAGCGTTTGGGCTTAAGAGAAATATGGGAGAAACGAGGCAATTATTTACTGAGCCATCAAAATCAGTTTGAGTTACAGTTTAGCAGTTTAAGGGAAGAATAAAGAGGTAGGAGATGGAAAGGGAATTTTAAATGCTTGAACTTCAGACAAAGGGACAAGGAACGTGAGATGGAATTGAAAGGAACTGGAAGGGCGGGAACTAGGGATGTAAGAGAGTATGTTTAAAACCACAGTTTATAAATGACGGTTGATAAAGGAGACCTCAAAATCTGAACAAGACTATGATGGAGGAAATCCTAGTCATAATCTAAAGCTCACTAAGGAAAAATTTAAGTTTGTACAGTCTGTAACAAAGTTTAAGGCAAAATATATAGAGTCATTATTTACGTTATTTCAGCAAATGGCAACACAGATGAATTGGTCAAAAGAATACTGGATATTGCCTGTTCAGAAGAAGTCGACAGGAGATTTATGATGCTGTCATAATTTTATGAATTATGGCACCATATAAAATACTATTGTGGGTGCATATGTGTTAATTCCTGAAGCCTTCAGGCAAAAGTTTAGACAGTTAAGGAAACAACCTGGACTGAACCACACTGAATTTTAAAGGGTTAAACTAAGTATTTTTTTACAGATGGATGTGAGCAATAAGAGTTCAGACCATGTGTGAAATCTGCTGCAGCACCTGCTTTAGATATGTGACTGCACCTGTAAGAGCTCCTTAGCTATAATGAATTTTACGTTGTCCTGAGGTTATGAAAGATGCTATATAAAAGCAAGTCCTTTTCCTGTTTTCCATCTACAGACTCCTTTAACCAGGTAACTGGAGGTACAAACTGAGCAAGTGAGGAGAATTGGGCAGTGAGTAAAGTAGTGTAGCCATAATCCCATTCTATCAGTAGAGAGAGGCAACTGGTGGTGGTTTAACCTGAGGGACATCATGCCTCAGGCAAGGCAAGAGATTGAAAAGGTTAGTCTTTCATAGTAACCTCAGTAGTGTAGGAACTGAACCCATGCTACTGGCATTGCACTACCTTTTTTTTAAAAGGCTCTTTCTCAGGATGGCAGCCAGTGACCACTGGAGTCCCGCAAGGGTCAGTGCTGGGGTCACAACTTTTCACTTTGTACGTAATGATCTACATGATGGAACTGTGGGCATTCTGGCCAAGTTTGCAGACGATACAAAGATAGGTGGAGGGACAGGTAGTATTGATGAGGTGGGAAGGCTGCAGAAGGATTTGGACAGGTTAGGAGAGTGGGCGAAGGAGTGGCAGATGGAGTACAACGTGGGAAAGTGTGAGGTCATGCACTTTGGTAAGAAGAATAAAAGCATGGACTATTTTCTAAATGGGGAGAAAATTCAGAAGTCTGAAATGGAAAGAGACTTGGGAGTTCTAGTCCAGGATTCTCTCAACGTAAATTTGCAGGTTGAGTCAGTAGTTAGGAAGGCATTTATTTTGACTGGGCTTGAATATAAAAGCAGGGATGTACTTCTGAGGCTCTGGTCAGGCCACATTTGGAGTACTGTGTGCAGTTTTGGGCTCCATATCTCAGGAAGGATGTACTGGCCCTGAAGCAGGCTCAGAGGATGTTCACAAGAATGATCCCAGTAGTGAAAAGCTTAACGTATGAGGAATGTTTGAGGACTCTGGGACTATGCTCGATGGAGTTTAGAAGGATGCGGGGGGATCTAATTGAAACTTTCAGAATACTGAATGGCCTGGACAGAGTGGATGTTGGGAAGATGCTTCCATTGGTAGGAGAGTCTAGGACCTGAGGGCACAGCCTTAGAGTAAAGGGAAGACCTTTTAGAATGGAGATAAGGAGAAACTTCTTCAGCCAGAGAGTGGTGAATCTATGTAATTCACTGCCACAAAATGCTGTGGAGGCCAGGTCATTGAGTATATTTAAGATAGAGATAGATAAGTTCTTGATGGTCAAGGGGATCAAGGGTTACAAGGAGAAAGCAGGAGAATGGGGTTGAGAAACTTATCAGTGATGACTGAATGACAGAATGGGCTGAATAGCTTAATTTCTGCTCCTATGTCTTATGGTCTTATCATCCAGGTAGGATAGATGAGAGATATGAAGAGTTTTTGTCAAAAGGGTTAATAACCTTGTTTTCTTCCAAAAATGTTGCTAAACCCCCTAACTCTATTCAGGAACACAAGAACAACTCACATCCTTTTGCTGGAGAAGGATCTAGTTTAATAAATAAAATAAAATAAACTGTGGATGCTGGAGATCTGAAACAAAACCAGAAATTGCTTACGAAACTCAACAGGTCTGGCAGCATCTGTGGGGAGAAAGCAGAGTTAATGTTTTGAGTCCCGTGACCCTTCTTCAGAACTGATAGCAGCTAGGAAAATCTGGTATTTGTTGCTGAAGACAAGGTTGAGTTGGGGGAAGATACAGGTGAGTGGAGAGCTGGAGATGGAACCCAGAGAGAGAGAGAGAGAGAGAGAGAGAGATAAACAAGGGGATTATGGATGGCAGGCCAGGACTGAAGAGGGGCTGAATAAGTGATAATGAAAACTGAGGGTAGCAGGGAATGGGTAGTCTGCACTGAAAGCAAACCACTGTGAGAATAATAGGGTGGTAAATGATGGAGGATTTTAACTTTCCAAACATAGACTGGGACTGCTATAGTGTTAAGGGCTTGGATGGAGAGGAATTTGTTAAGTGTTTACAATTAAATTTTCTGATTCAACATGTGGATGTACCTACTAGAGAAGGTGCGAAACTCGAACTACTTTTGGGAAATAAGCCAGGTTTGGTGACAGAGGTGTCAGTGGGGGAGCACCTTGGGGCCGTTGACCATAATTTTATTAGTTTTCAAATAGTGATGGAAAAAGATAAACTAGATTTAAAATTTAAAGTTCTAAATTGGAGGAAGGCTGATTTTGATGGTATTAGGTAAAAACTTGCAAAAGTTGATTGGGGGAGGCTGTTTACAGGTAAAGGGATAGTTGGAAAGTGGGAGGCTTTCAAAAACAAGATAATGAGAGTTCAGAGACAGTATGTTCCTGTTAGGGTGAAGGGCAAGGCTGGTAGGTGGAAGGAATGATGAGGGCAGAGTGGTAGATGTGATCTATATGGACCTCATTAAGACACTTGACAAGATTCCTTACGGAAGACTGGTTAGCAAGGTTAAATCACATGGAATACAGGGAGAACTAGCTATTTGGATACAGAACTGGTTCGAAGATAGAAGACAGAGGGTGGTGTGGAGGGAGATAAAAGGTACTGCAGATGCTGGAGAATCCGAGATAACAAGCATGCGGCTGGATGAACACAGCAGGTCAAGCAGCATCATAGGAGCAGGAAAACTCGATGTTTCGGGCCTAAACCCTTCATCAGAAATGGGGGAGGGGAAGAGGGTTCTGAAATAAATAGGGAGAGAGGGGGAGGTGGATAGAAGTTGGATAGAGGAGAGGATAGGTGGAGAGGAGGCAGACAAGTCGAAGAGGCGGGGATGGAGCCAGTAAAGGTGAGTGTAGGTAGGGGGGTAGGGAGGAGATAGGTCAGTCCAGGGAGGACGGACAGGTGGACATGTGGAGGGTTGCTTTTCAGACTGGAGGCTTGTGACCAGCGGTGTGCCACAAGGATCGGTGCTGGGTCCACTTCTTTCATCTTTTATATATATATGATTTGGATGTGAAGGTAAGAGGTATGGTTAGTAAGTTTGCAGGTGACACCAAAAACTGGAGGTGTAGTGGACAGCGAAGAAGGTTATGTCAGAGTACAACGGGACCTTGATCAGATGGGCCAATGGGCCGAGGAGTGGCAGATGGAGTTTAATTTAGATAAATGTAAGGTGCTGCATTTTGAAAAGGCAAATCAGGGCACGATTTATACCCTTCATGGTAAGGTCCTGGGGAGTGTTGCTGAACAAAGAGACTTTGGAGGGCAGGTTCCTAGTTCTTTGAAAGTGGAGTCATGTGTAGACAGGACAGCGAAGAAGGTGTTTGGTATGCTTGCCTTTGTTGGACAGTGCGTTGTTGGGAGCTGGGGCTATTTTTTCTGGACCATTGGAGACTGAGGTGTGAGAGTTTATAAAATCATGAGGGGGCATGATTAAATACAGAATCCTTGTGGATGTTTTCTCAAGTCAGGCCAGTTGAGGATTTTGGATAGTTTAAATCATTTCACATTTGTGATGACTCTGGGAGTAGTGGAATTTTGTTCGCAGTACACCGCGCTCAGTGAGGCATGAAAACAGCTTGTATAAGGCATGAAAACCAATGACAACGTTCAATCACTAGCAAAAATGACATGAAGAAAAATGTCTTCACGCAGCATATGGTTAAAGTCAGCACTGTCAGAGAGTATGGCGGAGTCAGCTTCGATTGGAGCATTCAAAAAGAAATTAGACTGTTATCTGAACAGAGAGTATCGGAGGTCATGTGGAGAAAGCGGGAAAATCTCTGTTCTTGACAAAATTATTCTGCAGGGTATCATGTAAATAATAGTTTGCAAGTTACTATGTGCTAACAGGAAGAGAAATTAATTGTTGAGGACAAGCCCAGTTTTTAATTTAAATGTAGTTCTTGGCAATGCTGGAATAGACATATTCCTAAAGCCATCAGAAAGGTGAGTGTGAGAATTCTACTGGAACATCGGTGATTGTGTGTGTAATAGATTGACTTGCTCGACCACCAGAGACCAGAAAGCATCAACCATGAGACTTGGAATTGGCCTCACATGTATACCAGACTCAACAGGGCTTCAGGTCTCCTTTCCTGAAAGTCATTCATGGATTGGTCAACTTGTGTTAATGATCTGGATTATTTCCACTGTCTATTTTTCTATTGTAGACCCAGATTGGTGAATTAAATTTCACTATTTGATGTAACTTTTTGCCTTACTAATCTACTATCAAGACTTAAATCAGACAGCCAATGAACAATTACAATTTATTTCTGGAGCATTCAATTGCTTACCCTTGAATAAGGTGACCTCCATAATAATCCTGTCATTAGGATGCGGCATCTTTTGTAGGAAGAGCATGTTATCCAGCTCCGAACTTGAACAGGTTCCTCTGCTAAAGTCAGCAGTTGAGCTGGTCGACCAGGAGCGGCTCAGATGTGCAGCTCCTGATTGGCTGTGACTGAGGCTGGGGCCCCTTAAACAAGTCCTGACTGTTAAGGTAAGTACACCTTTCCTCACTTGCTATGTTAAAAAACAAAATGAAAACACATTAAAGATCTATAAAAACAAACATTCAATAAACAATTTAAAATGTCATACGGTAACATGAAAAGACTAACCTTAAATATTTGTATAGCTTCATCATGGGTTAATTCATTCATCAAAACTCCATTCACCTCAAGTATTTCATCTCCTATGTAGGGGGAAATTGACAGAATGAATATACACGAATGTTCCGCATCCATCTTGCAGAGTGGAAGTGTATCAACAGAAGGCTTCATACCTCAAAAAGTAAAATGTATAAATGGAAAGAAACCCACATAGTCTTTCTGAACTGTGGAACCTAAGTCTAATGTCCACATCCAACATTGGTCAGTTCCAATTTCTAGGCATCTGCCAACCTACAGAAAGCTACAAAATTGGTTTGTGATTGGCACTGACCATTTCCTGCCTGCCTCCTGTTCATTCATCTGAATGAAATAGGACAGGTCAAACAGAGTCCATGAAGGCCATTTAAAAAATCTCAGCCATGATCCCAAAACTGGGCTGCTGACATTGTTAATAGTTGTTTCCCAAGGCACAGTATGGTTAATTGTCCTGTTTGTCATTCAGGGAGTAAACTGGTTTGGATGGATACTCATCCAGTGATGAACCTGCTTTGATTTCAGTTAACAAGCATGGGGCTGGATGAGCACAGCAGGTCAAGCAGCATCATAGGAGCAGGAAAACTTGACGTTTCGGGCCTAAACCCTTCATCAGTTGTTTGGTTACCATGGAAATGAAATTTAGACAGGTTCTGTAATAAGTAAATGATCTGAATGAAGATGAGGACAACCCTCAAATAATTTGTGATAACCTGCTTTTTGTGTAACAGGTAACATGTACCTTAATGTGCAGTTGAACAGTTTGACATGTTACATGTTCTCAATGATAAAGCAATGAAGTTGTGTGCCTAACAGGTTACGCTAAACCAAACGGAATAATGATTGTGGACATTTAGTGCATCATTTTTTCCTTAGCATTTAAACCATGTCACTACACCACCTCTGCTAGTGAAATTCTGCAGACGTGTCACTGGACTTGAAACATTAATCCTGTTTCTCTCTCCAAAAATGCTGCCAGGCCTGCTGAGTTTCTCCCAGCATCATCGCACTTTTTTAGGGTTTAATTCCATCGGCCACTGATCTCACATTGGTTCTTAGTGTAATTCCTAGCAGACTCCAGATTGTTCAGTGTCTGTTGCCCCACATTTGAAGGCCTCTATCCACTGACAGTGAGGCAGAAAAAGAAACAAAGAGATATGATTAGAGCAAGTGTGTTGTTGTTTGATGGAAAAAGTAACTGGAACTCCATGCACTTTACAGTCTCCTGGTCTCAACGTTCAGTTTAGCGGCTTTGGGCTGTAAACACTGAACCTCTTTGTTTCTTTTTCTGTCCTTGTTTTGTTTCTCTTCTTTCAGTAGTGAATATGCTCTAGGTGTAGATCAGGCCACACCTGGAGAACTGTGTACAATTCTGATCTCCTTACTTGAGAAGGATGTATTGGCACTGGAGGGGATGCAAAGGAGGTTCACTAGGTTGATTCCAGAGTTGAGAGAGTTGGCTCATGAGGAGAGATTGAGTGGAATGCAATTATACTCATTGGAATTTTGAAGAATGAAGGGAGGTCTTACAGAAACATAAAGAATTATGAAGGGAATAGATAAGGTAGAAGCAGGGAGGTTGTTTCCATTGGCGGGCAAAACTAGGGGGCATAGCCTCAAAATAATGGGGAGCAGATTTAGGACTGAGGTCATTGAGTGATGTGGCTTAGGGGCAATGTTGCCACTATACATTTTGAGAAAAACCTAGACAATGCCTTCAATAAAACCTGGAAAAACATATACAGTTTTAACCTCGGCTATCCCTAGATATTTATCATTTTTATATTGTCATATTATATGACTGACCATAATATTAAGAAGTAATCCAAGTTTTTTTTTGAACAATATCACACAAACAAGTAAAATATACCACCAAGCTTTTACATCTATACTTTTATGTTTTTAACGTCTTGTGAAAAAGCCTCCACGGATGTAACAAGAGTTAACTTAAGTTCCAAACCAAAATGGCAATAGCTGCCTCGGCATGCACATGCATTGGGCCTGGGCACTGAATCCAATAACAAAACCATTTTACGCAGCTTCAGCATCATCGCCATGAGACAGAACAATTTTAGTCAACAGCAATAATGCAGAAATTTTGAAATCTAAAGTTCAAGTGCGCAGATTTGCTCCAAATTAAATGAATAAACATAAATGTAACAGGGTCTTGTGAAAAAAGACCCAGATTTTGAACAAGAAACATAGACAAGACTTAAAAAAAAAACAGATCGAGCTAGAAAAATATAGAAGTGGCAACACTGCTCGGGGTGTCAGCAGAAAGGGCAGGTGGATTGTTCCCTTGCCTTGGCCTCCATCCGTACCCCAGATGGCCAACCCTACCCCATCCCCCCCAACCCTACCCAACCCCATAGTCTGCAGCAAATGGAGTCACCCCCCAGCAGTAAGGAAGGCTGCTAGTTTCCTTTCCTGTTGGTTGGATGAGGCCCTTTTATGTGTTTTCTAATTGGCCACTTTGGGGCCTTTTTAATTGGTGATGGATCAGGGAGGTTGCCTCTCATAAAGAAGGCTGGGCACCGCTCGTTGCACTCAGGCACTTTACAGGCCAGCAGCCCCAAACAGACACCAAGGTCCTAGAAGCAGGGGTCCTGCTTGCCAGTCTTGTGCCGTCAACCAACCAACAGTGCTGCCGGTGGGAGGGCCACGCTCCTGCTTCTACAGCTACACACAGCCCTGGACCAGGACCAACACTAGGCCTAGGCCGGATGTGGGTAATGGTTGAGAAGAGGGTTGGGTTAGGATGGAGGCTGTTGGAGTGACAGGGAGGTTGTAGGGGTAGCAGTGAAGAGGGTTTGTGGGGGTGGTGATAGTTTATAGCGGATGTCAGGCAGCAAGGCCAGGTCTTGTTTCCCAGCCAACGTTCCCTCGAAGCTGCATGAGCACAAAACCCGAATGTGGTGCTGACGCATTGAATTCCCCGTTGCTGCATTGCACAGACCTTAGATGTGTGCGCAGTAAAAAGAAAATTAGAGGGAATGTAGCTCTCATGGAGAGGTAGTCATCTTCCTGATAAGGGGGTCCCTTGTTGGGATAGGGGAGCCGCATCACACAAGCCTGTAACGAACCTTACACAAGCCTCTGATCCACCTTGGGTTATACCAAGGACATTACCTAATGGCCTTCATTGGCAGAAGCGTGAGAAAGATTGTCTATAGGCCTGTCTGCCACTGCCTTAATTGGGGCAGAGGTAGGAAGGAAGTGGGATAAACCCCTCACTGCTCTCCTGTTTAATTACATGAATTCTCATCATCGAAAGAATCAAGGAGAGGACCCAAAATTCCATCCTATGTTTTTTCTGAAGGTATTTACAGAGTTTGGGACTTAGATTCCTGAAGAATTCAACCTCCAGTAGTGGGGCAAAGAAAGTTGTGGGTAGGGAGGCTCACATCAGAGGACAATGATGGAGATCAAAGAGTTGTCAGAGAATTATTGGATTGGAAGATGTTTCAGAGGTAGGAGGTGGGAACTCATGAAGGAAATGATTTTGGTATGACTGCTGTTTAATAATGTAATGAAGGAGATACTGGTAATATCATTGTTTAAGTAATCTACAGATGCAGGCCAATGCAAGAAAATAGGTTCGAATCTTACCATGGCAGATGGTGAAATCTGAATCCGAAAAAATTCCGGAGAAGAAAACTAAGCAATGGTGATCCATAATGTCATTTATGAAACCCTGTCTGGTTCACTTAAGCTCTTTACAGAAGGAAGTCTGCCATCCTTACCCTGGCCTACATGTGACTCAAGATCCAAAGTAATATGGTTGACTTAATTGCTGAATGGGCAATAAATAGTGGCCTGGTTACCAACACTCACATCCTGTCAACAAATAAGATAATCTCAGCCAATGAGAGGAACTGGCTTTCACCTACAGACGAAGATACCTTAGTGTTCCTGGGGGAGGAGAGGAAGCTCCTCAGTAGGTGCCTTTGAAGCCCAGCTTGAGGGAAAGGGAAATTGGACAGGGTTATGCACACAGCTGAAAATCACCTAATAACACTCCGAATCACAGTTCCTTTCCCCACCCTACAGTACTCCCTCCTCTCCTGAGGTGCTGGTTCTTTTTTCCTTATTCATTCATAGGATGTAGGCATTGCTGGCTGGGCCAACATTTACCACCCACCCTGAATTGTTCCTGAGAAGGTGGTGGTGAGCTGCCTTCTTAAACCGTTGCAGTCCATTTGATGTACAATGAATCCGCAGTACCATTGAAGGAACAGCGATACATTTCCAATGGGAGTGAATTGCTCGGAAGGGAACTTTCAGGTGGTGGTGTTCCTATGTACCTGCTGCCCTTCTCCTTCTCAATGGAAGTGATTGTGAGTTTGGAAGATGCTGTCTAAAGGACTTTGGTAAATATCTGCAGAGTATCTTGTATCTAGTACAAACCATTGCTACTGAGCTTCAATGATAGGGGGACTGGATGTTAGTGGATGTGGTAAAGCAGGCTACTTGTGCTGGATGGATCAAGCTTCTTGAGTGTACATGGAGGCAAATGGGAGTATTCCATCACACTCCTAACTTGTGCTTAGTAAACGGTGGACAGAGTTTGGGGAATCAGGAGGTGAGTTACTCACTGCAGCATTCCAAGTCTCTGACCTGTTCTTGTAGCCACTGTATTTATATGGCTAGTCCATTTCAATTTCTGGTCAATGGTAACCCCCAAGATGTTGATCATGGGAGATTCAGTGATGGTAACATCATTGAATTCCAAGGGGCAGTGGTTAAAGGGTCTGTTATTGGTAATGGTCATTTCTTGGCATTTGTGTGATGCGAATGTTACTTGCCACATGTCAGCTCAAGTCTGGATATTGTGTCAGATCTTGCTGCATTTGGATCTGAACTGTTTCAGTGTTTAAGGAGATGAGAATGGTGATGAACATTATGCTATCATTGCAAACCATTCCTCACCCAGATTTAAGCGGATTGACATTTATATGTTTAGTCCAGTTCAGTTTCTGGTTAATGGTAATCCCCAGGGTATTGATACTGGGGAGTTCCACATTGGTAACACATTGAATGTCAGGGGCAATGGTTAGATTTTATTTGTGTGGTGCAACAGCAACAACTATTTTCCTTTATGACTCCAACCAGTGGAGAAGTTTATCCCAATTCCCATTGACTCCAGTTTTACTAGGGCTCCTCGATGCTACACTTGGTCAAATGTGGTCTTGATGTCAAGGACAGTTGTTTTCATCTCACCTCTGGATTTCAGCTCTTTTGGTTATATTTGAACCAAGGCTGTAATAATGTCAGGAGCAGAGTGGCCCTGGTGGAAACCAAACTGGGTGTCACTGAGTAGGTGCTGCTTGACAGCACTGTTGATGACACCTTCCATCACTTTACAGATAATTGAGGGTAGACTACTGGGGAGTTGGGAGGGGAGGGTGGCGGTGGTGGTAATTGGCCTGGTTGGATTTGTCCTGTTTTTTGTGTACAGGACATATTTGGGCAATTTTCCAAATTGTTAGGTAGATACCGGCGTTGTAACTGTACTAGAACAGCTTGGCTAAGGGAGCGGCAAGTTCTGCAGCACAAGTCTTTAGTACTATTGCCGGAGAATTGTTAGGACCCGTAGCCTTTGCATTATCTACAACCTTTCTTGACTTCATGTGAAGTGAATTGAATTGACTGAAGACTGGTACGACTGTGGTGCTGGGAATCACTGGAGGAGGCTGAGATGGATCATCCACGCAACAATTCTGGTTGAAGATTGTCATGAATGCTTCAGCCTTATCCTTTTCACTGATATTCTGGGCTCTTCTAACATTGGGGATGGGGATGTTTGTGGAGTCTCTTCCTCCAGTGAGTTAATTATTCACCACCATGAAGATTTAAAGTTCTAGAGCTCTATTTTGAGCTTTAATCCTGCATGTAGGTGACCACTTCAGTGTGAGTGAACTGAGAGGAGCATCAGAGCAAAGGCAGATATTGTCCTTACTATCTTTGTCTTATCATTTTTATGGTCTTAGAAGGTGAATCAAAGGTTAGTGGGTAAGTGCAGGAAATGGTCATGAGGAGTATTGGATCAGCCACGATTGTATTAATGGCAGGGTAGGCTGTTTGTATTTCTTATGCTTTTAATCCAATCACCCTCTGTCTAACATGAGTTCCTGAACAGTGACCAGGAACTGATCTTTCCCTTCCATTGGGTGTTCTAGCCAATTATTGTGTGCTTGAGATCTTCCAACTCAAAATAACAACTTCTATATGGAGCTGTGTTTGACCCAGGGAGCTTTCTCAATTGCACATTGTTTTTATCACTTAGTTTGCATTTGCACTGTAACGGTCGCTTTGCTGTGAAGCAGATTCATCGTTTATGACTGTCAGTAGCTTTAGCTATTATTTGCCTAAGACCTCCCTCCAACATCTCATATCCCTTGTGCAGCTGGCTCACCTCACATGCTTCCATTCAGATTCCCAGTCATAGGCAGATCCTATCATGGCAGAAATTTAAATTCAGAGTCTAATGATAACCATGAAACCATTGTCAATTGTTGGGTAAAACCCACCTGGTTCACTAATGTCCTTGAGGGAAGGAAATCTGCCATACTTAACCTCATCTGAATTACAAGTGATTTCAGACCAACAGCAATGTGATTGACTCTTAACTGCCCTCTGGGATGGGCAACAGATGCTGATCTAGCCAATGATGCCTTCATCCAATGAATGAATAAAAGAAAAGGGACCAAAACTGCTTACAATACTCAAGGTGTAATCTCAGCAAAACATTCCTACTACTGTACTCGAATTCTTACAGTATGAAGGCCATAATACCACTTTTATTTACTAAGTATTAAAAAAATTTAAAATTACAATTTTTCCCATGTTCCAATGATTTTCTTCATGCAGTGAATTGACCATTAGCTTTTAATTTCTCCAGATTCTAGTGGACTAACAAGCCCTGCCCAATACCTACATGGATCTGATATCTAAAAATACTATTAAAGAAACAGATGCTGAAAGCATTAGATAACCAATAGCTCACTAATAAAGTTCTTTGTTGTGTTTCATGTAAGTGAACCACCCAAGCAAATCCAGTTGTTATTCTGGAGGTCACATACCTTCCCTCAGTCTGCCATCAGCAGCTGCTGTTCCTTCTGGGTATATAGTCTTTACAAAAATACCCATTGGTCCATAAACACTGTCTCTTCCTCCGACCACACTGAAGCCTAGTCCCTGGAAGATCACATTCTTCAGTTAGACAGTAGAACATGCTCAGAAATATTCATTAATAATGTTAGCATCCTTCCACCACCATGTCATATTTATACATCTCAGAAGTGGTCACACATGAAATTATGTTTGAAACATGAAATTGGAGCTTGTTATATTGATGTCAGAACTGTAAACCAGGTGCAATGGGATCCTATTTTGCTTCATAACTTATGACCCAGACACTCTGTCTTGATCAGTGTAGATTAGAGTTGTGTATTGGGACCCTGTGGAATCCCTGACATAGCTGACCCCATGGATTGCCAGGGAAATTGAAGATTCCAACAGCCAATTCCCCTGCGTTTGGATTCAACAAGAGAATGCAGTAAAGTCAGAGAATTCAGATGGTTCCTCTTTGGTTCAGCCAACTGTTACCAACAAAAAGTTAGAGAATTAAAAAACCTTCTCTTGGATAGCTATTAAATTGACCATCCAACCAATGGCTCACCACGCCAACAGCATCCTCCCTCCATGACTCTCACAGCCACCAACGCTGACCAGAGCCCCCAAACCAACATGATTCCATCCCCAAATACAACCTTAGGGGCAGCACGGTGACTGAGTGGTTAGCACTTCTGTCTCACAGCACCAGGAACCTGGGTTCGATTCCGCCCTCAGGTGACTGTGTGGAGTTTGCACATTCTCCCCGTGTCTGCGTGGGGGTCCTCTGGGTGCTCCGGTTTCCTCCCACAGTCCAAAGATGTGCAGGCTGGGTGGCTTGGCCATGCCAAATTGCCTGTAGTGTTCAGGGATTAGGTGGGTTACAGAGGGATGGGTTTGGGTCGGATGCTCTGTGTGTCGTTGTGGACTTGTTGGGCCATAGGGCCTGTTTCCACACTGTAGGAATTCTATGATTGTATGATTCTTAAACAGGAGTCAACTTCCCTCACCTCTAAGTTGAAACTCTGGACCTGAAATACCGCTACCCCATCAGACCATATCCAGTCCTTTCCCTGCCAATCTGACAAAGCCCTCTTTGCCAGACAAAACACAACTCTCTCACCAGACCCTACACCTGACTCTTCCCGCCAGACCTGACAACCCAATGACCCGCCACCAAGAAACATCCTAAGCAGCCCACCTGGCATGCAGGAACCCTCCCCACCTGGTTCCCTAGAGTCCTATCCACCTGGCACTCTGCCCATGTGGTACCTTGGAGCTGTTAACCAACTGCCACTGTAACCCTGCATTAACCTATATATCCTTTCACAGATGCTGTCATAGCCAAATTAATTGCCAAATTAAAGAAAAGAAATTAGACCACAGACAAAAATCACCTGTTAATACTCCAGTACAGACACAGTTATTTTTGAGAGCCTGCTGAATGCAAGTGCTCCATTTCCTACATAACACAATGGATACATTTCAAAATGTACTTCAAAGTGACACATGCTGGTTGTGAAAATGCAAGTCACTTTTGTTTAAAAAGTATGGGCTTCACTCAGCTGTTAGGTCTTTTAAGATATCTTGCAATCTTCAGCATTAGACTTTATTCTTGACAGTTTTTGTTCTTCCCTCAGGCTAATGTAGAATAAAACGTGTTCTATTCCCAAGAAGATGGTGTCTCATTCTCCTGGACTCTCGCTCTCTCACTTTCCCCCTCCCTACAAATATTTCAGGGGCAGGCCATCTCTGCTGTGTCTATCGCTTGTCTAAACCCTCTCAGCTAATGACCATAGGCAGCTACTCATGATGCCAGGGAGACTGCTGCCCTCTTGCCCACCTCCATCTGAGGGTCAGTTTTACATTCTTTCTAAAAATAAAAACTTCTTGTTTTCCCAAACAATACCGATAATAGTGTGACACCAATAAATCTTTGTCGTCAGTTAAACTCTCAGTGAGTCATACAGCCTTTCTTTTGTTTTCATGTGCTAGAGATCGGTTTAAATTAATAGCACTCAGGCAACACAGCAAATACTAAATACGAAATACGAAAAGGATTCCGTTTTAAAGAGGGCCCTGATCTCCAACAACTTAAGCAGCTCAAATTTAACAGCAAAGTGTTTTCTTTATTCAGAAAAATAACAGAAAGCAAGTCTTACCTTTCCCTGACCTTTCATCAAAACAATGTTTGAAATGACTGAGGGTGAAGCACTGGAGCACGAGTTGATTAAATGAGCTGAACTTAAGGATCGAACAGCTCTTGTCATTGTCTGTAGGGAAACAACATCATTGTAACTGGAAATCCCATTAGCAATGAAATCCCTGGATAAGTCTGTCACATCATTGTAATACTCAGTTAAAGAATAAACCCTCTTTAGACAAAATATGCTCTTCACACAATCAATAAAAGGTTGCTGAAGGAACAGGATTTTCACTTGACTTTAAATAACCACTTGCAACAGCAGCAATTTCAATTCATATAGTGCTTTTAAAGTAGTAAAACAATACAGATAACAAGATGTAGAGCTGGATGAACACAGCAGGCCAAGCAGCATCATAGGAGCAGGAAAGCTTGACGTTTCGGGCCGAGACCCTTCATCAGAAATGGGGGAGGGGAAGAGGGTTCTGAAATAAATAGGGAGAGAGGGGGAGGCGGATAGAGGATGGATAGAGGAGAGGATAGGTGGAGAGGAGGCAGACAAGTCGAAGAGGCGGGGATGGAGCCAGTAAAGGTGAGTGTAGGTGGGGGTTAGGGAGAAGATAGGTCAGTCCAGGGAGGACAGACAGGTCAAGGGGGCGGGATGAGGTTGGTAGATAGGAGATGGGGGTGGGGCTTGAGGTGGGAGGAGGGGATAGGTGAGAGGAAGAACAGGTTAGGGAGGTGGAGACAAGCTGGCTGGTTTTGGGATGCGGTTGGGGGAGGGGAGATTTTGAAGCTTGTGAAATTCACATTGATACCGTTGGGCTGCAGGGTTCCCAATACAGACTGCTTCACAGGAATGCCATCAGACTAAACTTAACACCAAGTCACAAATGGGGATAATGGGACAGGTGACCAAAGACTTGGTAAAGAGGTATCTTTAAAAGAGCACCTAAACAGGGGACAGAGAAAGAGAGAGGTGAGGGGGTTGGAGGGGTAGAGAGATGCAAAGAAAGAAGGAAGGATGTTTAAGGGAGAGAATTCTCAAACTTGTAATCTGGGCAACTGAAAATACAGCCACCAATGATGAAGCAATTAAAATTAATAATGCAGAAGAAATCAGAAATAGAGGCTCACAGAAATCCTTGAAGGTTGTAGGGCTAGGGAAGGCCACAGGGATAAGGAGAGATGAGAACACGGAGTGATATGGAGACAAAGATTGGAATTTAAATTGAGGTGTTGTTAAATCAGCATCCGATACAGTAGAACAGGGCTGATGGGCGATTGGAACCTGACGAGATTTAGGCTAATGTGGCATAAGCAGAGTGTGGGATAAGCACAAAACTTCTTCAAGACAGATGGAGGGACAGGTGATGTTGAGGATGTGGGGAGGCTGCAGATGGATGTGGACAAGCTAGCAGAGTGGGCAAAGAAGTGGCAGATGGAATGCAATGTGGTAAATTATGAGGTTATACACTTGGTAGGAAGAATAGAGGGGTAGACTAATTTTGAAATGGGGGAAAGTCTTCAGAAATCTGAAGTGCAAAGGCACTCAGGAGTCCTAATTTGGAATTCTCTTAAAGTTAACTTGCAGGTTCAGTTTGCAGTTAGGAAGGTAAAATTCATTTTGAGAGGTTTCGGGCCTAGACCCTTCATCTAGGCCCGAAACGTCAAGCTTTCCTGCTCCTATGATGCTGCTTGGCCTGCTGTGTTCATCCAGCCCCACACCTTGTTATCTCGGATTCTCCAGCATCTGCAGTACCTTTTATCTCTGATTCATTTTGAGAGGGCTAGCATAAAGAACAGGGATATTTCTAAAGTTGTATAAGGCTCTGGTCAGACTATATTTGGAATATTGAGAGCAGTTTTGGGCCCCATATCTAAGAAAGGATGTGCTGGTGTTGGTGGGGGTCCAGAGGAGGTTCACAAGAATGATTCTGGGAATGAAGGGTTTTTCACATAAGGCGTAGTTGAGGATTATGGGTCTGTATTTAAGGAGTTTAAAAGGACGAGGGGAGATCTCTTGAAACTTACAGAATACTAAGACATGTGGATAGAAGGGACGTTTCCAATAGTAGGAGGGATTAGGAACGAAGGGCATGGCTTCAAAATGAAGGCATGATCTTTTAGAACTGAGATGAGGAATTTCCTCAGTCAGAGGGTGGTGAATCTATAGAACTCATTGCCACAGAAGGTTGTAGAGGCCAAGTCAGAGATTACAGGAAGAAGGCAAGAGAATGAGGTTGAGAAACACATCAGCTCTGATTGAATGGTGTTGTAGACACAATGGGCCAACTGGCCTAATTCTGGTCCTATGTCTTTGGTCTTTAAAACTCTGTTCCTGAAAAGGAAGTGGATGCAGAATCCAGGAATATTTTAAAGGCAGAGCTAGATAGATTTTTGTTAAACAATGGGTAAAAGGTTATTAGGGGAAGGCAACAATGTAGATTTGAGGTTCCAATCAGATCAGCCATTATCATACTGAATGACAAAGCATAGTCTAGGGGCTGAATGGCCTATTACGTTTGTATGTAAGATTGCAGAAGATACAATATGGATGCCTTAAAAATAACAAACTAGACAAGTTGAATCTGCAGGTAACTAAAGTAAGGATGTGGGTCTTAGTAGCAAATGATCTAAGGGTGGGGGACTGAAATTAGCAATATATAGAGATAGGTATAGCCAGTATTAAAGATGAACAGGATGTGAAATTGGAAGCTCAGTTCAGAGTTCAACAATAGACAAATTAAACAAGGAATACAGACTCGGAGAGGAGCACAAGACACTTTTAAAAGGAACAGTTTGATTTCCCTGTCAGTTTTCCAACCCAGTGATTGTTTAGTTCTGAGTACTGAAATGGACATGTCTCCTTTTATTTATTGTACCCTGTGAGGAGCTGTTGAGATTGTAGCAAAGCGTTCCCATCTGCACCCGCCCAGTTCACAGTTGAGAGAGCTGCTTTATTGCTGGAACAAAGATAACAACGTAGAGAGCAAGTGTGAACTGTAACACCAGGGGCTTCTGAGCACTTTATACAGCCCAGTCGGACTGCTGGTCTCGTTTTGAATGGATTATGGTATCAGGAGTTGTCCATTCAATCCATTCAGCCTATTCTACAATTTATTAGCTTATTTAGCTGTACCATAAGCCCATACTCAATTTTGCTCCAAGTGCCTTAAATCCTGAAGCAACAAAAATCCATGCACCACAGTCTTGAAAGTTTCATATGTCCTCCTACAGCCGCAGGCTGTTAAGGAAATGAGCTCCAAATGTGAAAATATGCTTCCAGATTTCCCTCTCAGAATTTGAAGATTATGTCACCTTCCTCTGACTCGTCATCAGAGGTTTCTTTGCATTGACCCTATCATATCCTTCTAACATTTTAATTACATCTCAACTGAGTATAGTCAAAGGGCTGCAAGCTATGTTTACACAACTTGTCCTCATAATTAATGTATCCTTCCTGAGCTGTAGTGCCAGGGATTGAACACGGTTATTGTTGATGGGGACTGACTGAGGTTCTGTCCAACTGAAACTCTTTGTGACGCTGACTCATTCCCCCATCCTGCCCCCACCTTGTGATACAGACGAACACTTCATTAGCATTTTGGATTACTTTCTGTAAGTTTCATCTGGCTTTAAGATGAATGGAACAAAATGAAAGCCTGGCCTATGTTTCTGAGCTGGAAAAGCTATAAGATCTATTTATTGAGTGATGCACTCAGAGTGCTGGTTTGGAGAGGCACGGTATGACGGTGGGAAAGTATCTTACAACTCCGACAGAGCAGGAATTTCCTTGGTTGTTTAAAAATCACTGGGGGATCTTTAGGAATATTGTAGCCTTGTTGTGGGATCAGTAACCTATGCAATGGTCAGCACCTCCCACCCCCACTACCCGCCCTACCCCCCACCCCTCCCCTCCCATGGTGGTCATTGTGGAATTTCACAGATTACAGGATCTCACTGTGCGAAGATTTCAATATTGGTCTTGATCTCATTCGACTGAGCCACACAATAAAAGGAGAGTTACGCAAAAACAATACTCATAGTGAGGTGCCTGTCTGATTGAGCAGGATGTGCCTCCATTGCCTAGGGATGGTCAGTGGGCTTTATTTTAAGTGAAAGCCACACAGAAATGATATTTTGGACAAATAACTTCAATTAACAAAAGTGGAAGGAGCACATTCTTAACTCTGGAATGAATTTATATATTGTGTAGCAGCTTACTCATCATCAGGAAATCTCATATCATTCTGCAGCAAACTGTTTTGAAGTGTGCTAGGACACAGCCAGATGGAGAACAGTAAGATCCCACAAAAATACATTCTGAGTTAAGATGTTGTTTGAAGTATATGCATGGGGCAGGATTTTCCTTGCACCTTCTCAACTAATGGTGGGTATTCTTAAAGGCCCACCTGGGGGAGTGGCTGGAATTCAGTCTATTGTCTTGCAGCAGAATGGCACCTCCATCAGTTCAGCACTCAATGTCAGCCCTGAGTCAGTTCCCAAGTTTTTGGAGCGGAACATGAACCGTCATGCGCCTGATCTCAAGGCAGCTGCACCCACACACGGCCAACAGAAAATAGATGCTGCGCTAAATTTAAAGGCAAAACATTCACGCTTAGAACTACTGCTGAAGAACAATACATTATGTCAAAGCTATTTGCACTGCAGTCATCAGGATAACTCACAAGAAGTGCCCATGTAAAGGGAAAACAATTTTTCTTGCCAAGCAAACAGTATTCTCTTCATAAAAGCAAAATGCCATAGATGCTGGCAACCTGAAATAAACACAGAAAATGATGGAAAAACTCAGCAGGTTTGGCAGCATCTCTGAAGAGAGAAACAGAGGTAATATTTCAACTTCAGTATGATCATTCTTTAGAACTAGAGTCAACACGCTCTGACAGAAAAAGATGTTATTTACTTTTTAGTTAGATATTTCTTGCAAATTGTCCGGATGTTTGCAGGAACAAAAGCCATCAACAAATGTCATTTCTCAACAATACTCAAGATCTGTACTTTCAAACAACGAGTGAAATATTGCTGCCTTGCAGTCTGTCTCAGTAACACTCAGCCAGTAGTGAAGGAATTATGTTAGTTCTATTTCAGCGACACACTGCCTGTAATTAAGGAAACGTGTGAACTCTGTATCAGTTATGTTCCACCTGTAATTAGGGAACTGTTTGAGCTGTGTATCTGTTACACTCAGCATGTAATTAGGGAACTGTGTGAGCTGTGTATCTGTTACACTCAGCATGTAATTAGGGAACTGTGTGAGCTGTGTATCTGTTACACTCAGCATGTAATTAGGCAACTGTGTGAGCTGTGTATATGTTACACTCAGCATGTAATTAGGGAACTGTGTGAGCTGTGTATCTGTTACACTCAGCCTGTGATTAGGGTACTGTATGAGCTGTATATCTGTTACACTTAGCCTGTAATTAGGGAACTATATGAGCTGTGTATCTGTTACACTCAGCCTGTAATTAGGGGACTGTGTGAGCTGTGTATCTGTTACACTCA
>JAHRHZ010000048.1:4300045-4391968 GCA_024137785.1 Ginglymostoma cirratum | reverse complement strand
CTCCAGCATCTGCAGTACCTTTTATCTCTGAAAATTTGTTTGTCATATTTTCCAAGAAGAAATAGAGCTGGATAGGACTTGAATTTTAAGTAGGGAGATGGTAAAACTGCCTCTTGTCAATTTAAGTTGGAGATCTGTACTCATCTAAATTTGATTCATAATCAGTTTGTTGGTTGTCTGTATGTTTTACGATCCAACGCTATCTAACCTTCAGTCAGGATTCTTTTGTGAGCAAAAACTGAAAGAACTGCAGATGCTGTAAATCAGAAACAAGGGTCACTCGATCCAAAACGTTAACTCTGATTTCTCTCCACAGGTGCTGCCAGACCTGCGGAGCTTTTCCAGCAATTTCTGCTTTTGCTTCTTTTGTAAACAGGCACGTGCATGTACGGCTCAGATTACTAATTTGATACATGTCCTTCAACATGTCATGCTGCAAGTGGACAGATCTCAGTAAGATGGAGGTTAAGAGCTTTGTAATATTAAGGCATATGCCATGTATGGTGATGGTTTTACGTATCTGTTGTGAAAAATAACACCACACAACCCTAAGTATTTGGTAGCCTGTGATTTTTAATTCTCCGCCACGCTGTCACTGATGTCTCTGTCTTCAGTCTGCTGTGAAGCTCAGTGTAAGCTTTAGAAACAGCCACTTTTCATTCATTTGGGCACTTTTCAGATTTCTGGGCTCATCATTAAGTGCAACAATTTCACTGATCTCTGTTGCCCTTTGCTTGTTTCTTTTTCTTTGCTCGTTTCATTTTACTCTTATTCCTTGATCTTATGTCCAAAAGTGAAAATAAGAGTTAGCCACTCAGCCCTTCAAGCCTGCTCCACCATTCAATTACATCATGGCTGATCTGACTTTAACCTTAACTCTACATCCCTGGACATTCCTGATAATCTCTCATCCTCTTGGTAATCAAGAATCTATCTGCTTTTGTCGTAAAAATATTTAAAGATTCTGCATTCACTACTTTTTGAGGAAAGGAATTCCAAAGACTCTCAACCTTCTGAGGAAAAAAAATCTTTTGTTTTAAATGGGTTACCCCTTATTTATCAACTATGACCCCAAATTCTGTATTCCCCCACAAGATAAAACAACCTTCAATAGCCATCCTGTCAAGTTCCCTCAGGATCTTACATGTTTCAACTAAGTTACCTCTAAATTCCAGAGGATACAGGCCTAGCCTGTTTAGATTTTCCTCTTAAGGCAATCCACTCATTCCGGGTCTTAGTTTAGCAAACCTTCTCTGAACTGCTTTCAATGCATTAACATTTTTTCTGTAAGTATATTGAGCATTATTGGATACAATACTCCAAAACGATCTCACCAATGCCCCATATAACTCAAGCATAACCACTTTATTCTTGCATTTAATTTCCCTTGCAATAAAGAATAACATTCTGTTAGCTTCAGAGATAAAAGGTACTGCAGATGCTGGAGAATCCGAGATAACAAGGCGTGGGGTTGGATGAACACAGCAGGCCAAGCAAAACCTGCTCATAGGAGCAGGAAAACTTGACGTTTCGGGCCTAGACTCTTCATCAGAAATGGGGGAGGGGAAGAGGGTTCTGAAATAAATAGGGAGAGAGGTGGAGGCGGATAGAGGATGGATAGAGGAGAGGATAGGTGGAGAGGAGGCAGACAAGTCGAAGAGGCGGGGATGGAGCCAGTAAAGGTGAGTGTAGGTGGGGGGGTAGGGAGGAGATAGGTCAGTCCAGGGAGGACGGACAGGTCAAGGGGGCGGGATGATGTTAGTAGATAGGAGATGGGGGTGTGGCTTGAGGTGAGAGGAAAAACAGGTTAGGGAGGTGGAGATGAGCTGGGCTGGTTTTGGGATGCGGTTGGGGGAGGAGAGATTTTGAAGCTTGTGAAATCCACATTGATACCATTGGGCTGCAGGGTTCCCAGGCTGAATAAGATTTGCTGTTCCTGCAGCCTTTGGGTGGCATCACTGTGGCACTGCAGGAGGCCCAGGATGGACATGTCGTCTGAGGAATGGGAGGGGGAGTTGAAATGGTTCGCGACTGGGAGGTGCAGTTGTTTGTTGCGAACTGAGCGCAGGTGTTCTGCAAAGCGGTCCCCAAGCCTCCGCTTGGTTTCCCCGATGTAGAGGAAGCCACAACGGGTACAGCAGATGCAGTATACCACATTGGCAGATGTGCAGGTGAATATCTGCTTGATGTGGAAAGTCTTCTTGGGGCCTGGGATGGGGGTGAGGGAGGAAGTGTGGGGGCAGGTGTAGCACTTCCTGAGGTTGCAGGGAAAAGTGCCGGGTGTGGTGGGGCTGGAGGGGAGTGTGGAGCGGACAAGGGAGTCGCGGAGGGAGTGGTCCCTCCGGAAGGCAGATAAGGATGGGGAGGGAAAAATGTCTTTGGTGGTGGGGTCTGATTGCAGATGGCGGAAGTGTTGGAGGATGATGCGTTGGATCCGGTACGTGAGGACGAGGGGGATTCTTTTTTGGTTATTATTGCGGGGACGGGGGGTGAGGGATGTGTTACGGGAAATGTGGGAGACACAGTCGAGGGCGTTCTCGACCACTGTAGGGGGGAAGTTGCGGTCCTTGAAGAATGAGGACATCTGAGATGTACAGGAGTGGAATGTCTCATCTTGGGAGCAGATGCGGCGGAGGCAAAGGAATTGGGAATAGGGGATGGCATTTTTGCAGGAAGGTGGGTGGGAGGAGGTGTATTCCAGGTAGCTGTGGGAGTCAGTGGGCTTGAAATGGACATCGGTTTCTAGGTGGTTACCTGAGATGGAGACAGAGAGGTCCAGGAAGGAGAGAGAAGTGTTGGAGATGGTCCAGGTGAACTTCAGGTTGGGGTGGAATGTACCTGCAAGCTAACTTTCTCTGATTCATACACTAGGACACCCAGGTCTCTCTGCTGCCCCAAGCTCTGTAACCTCTCACCATTTAGATAATACGCTTCCTTATTATTCTTTCAGCCAACCTGGACAATTTCACATTTTCCCACACTGCACTCCATTTGCCAGGTCTTCACCCACTCACTTAACCTGTCTATATCCCTTTGTAGAGATAGCAAGAACTGCAGATGCTGGAGTTAGAGACAACACAGTATGTAGCTGGAAGACCACGGCAGGTCAGGCAGCATCAGAGGAGCAGGGATGTTGACATTTCGAGTCGGGACCCTTTCTTCTTCAGAAAAAGGTTCTGAGAAAGGTCCTGAACCGAAACATTAACATTCCTACTCCTCTGATGCTGCCTGACCTGCTGTGTTCCTCCAGCTCCATACTGTGTTGTCTATATCCCTTTGTAAGCTTCTTATATCCTCTTCATATCTCACTTTCCTACCTATCTTGGTGTCATGAACAAATTCAGATATTAAACCTTCAATCCCTTCATCAACTCGTTTATAAAAATTGTAAAGAGTTGAGGCCCAAGCAATGACCACTATGGTAATACCACAGAATTAATGTCTCAAGTCTGGTATGATACTTCCTCAGAATAAAATTAGAATCAATAACAGAAACAAGAAGGCTGAATGAAGCAGAGTTGCAAACCTAACTCAGAAATTGATCTCTGCCAATGTTTAATTCATTGACCTCACACAGATCAAACATCCATTTGTACAATGTGAGTTAGACACAGTAGTGTTTATTATGTGTGGGGAAGACCATGGTTAACTTTCATTTTAAGCCAAAAAGGGAGCTGTACAGACAGAGGGAATTTAATTTAGATTACGCTAAGTTAGCATGACTGCCAAGTGAGACCCATGATAGTTGCAAACATTAACAAAGTTAAATCCAGCCTTATTTCCCACAGTTGAAGACTTTGCATGATGAAACCACACATCTCCCTGTGAGCAGAGGTGCCTCACAAATAGTGGGGAAGCTCTTCCCAATCCCCACACAAATTGACCTCAATCCCTCGATGTCCAGCAGTTTAGCACCTATTGCATTGATTCCATTCCATGCTCTTGAATAACTTGAACAGAATTGTGTCTAATTTAAAGAGATTTGTTTATCTCACTGCAGCCATTAAGGGATTTGTAACAAAGTGAACTCACTACTAAATTAACCAAATAGAGAATTTGAAAAACAGCAATCAGAAGTCAGATGGAAGTTTGAACCCTTCTGATTTCTCTCAGAGGACAGTGCATAAAATAATTGAACTCGTAAAGAAAGGAGAATGGAATGAAGCTAAAGGAACATAAATTTGAAAGAAGAGTGCACAATATAAATGGAGCCATCTGAAATTATTCACAATCATCTAGAATATCTTATCCTGACCTGTTCATCTCACATCACTGGGAAATTTTCCATTTTGGCAGAAAGAATAAAAAAGCAGACTATTTACCTAAACTGAGAACGACCGCAAAATATGGGATTGCAGACCTAAAACCAAGAATAAGCAGACCTAAAAATGAGGTGCTAACCTGTTGAGGCCATCAAACAGGACTACTTGCACGCCAAACAGCAAAAACAGCAAGTGAAAGACAAAGCTAAGCGATCCCACAACTAACAGATCAGATCTAAGGTCTGCAGTCCTGCCACATCCAGTTGTGAACAGTGGTGGACAATTAAACAACTCACTGGAGGAGAGACCTCCTTCTCAATGGTGGAAGAGCCCAGCACATCAGTGCAAAAGATAAGGCTGAAGCATTCGCAGCAATCTTCAGCCAGAAGTGCCGAGTGGATGATCCATCTCGGCCTCCTCCAGTGGTCCACAGCATTACAGATTCCGTCTTCAACCATTTCGATTCACTTGAATTGATATCAAGAAACAGTCGAAGGCACTGGATATTACAAAGGCTACAGGCCCTGACAACATTCCAGCAATAATACTGAGGACTTATTGTCCAGAACTTGCCGCTCCCCTAGCCAAGCTGTTCCAGTACAGTTACAACACTGGCATCTACCTGACAATGTGGAAAATTGCCCAAGTATGTCCTGTACACAAAAAGCAAGACAAATCCAACCCGGCCAATTACCGCCCCATCAGTCTCTTCTCGATCATCAGTAAAGTGATGGAAGGTGTCAGTAACAGCGCTATCAAGCAGCACCTGCTCAGCAATAACCTGCTCAGTGACGCCCAGTTTGGGTTCTGCCAGGGCCACTCGGCTCCTGACCTCATTACAGCCTCGGTTCAAACATGGACAAAAGAACTGAATTCCAGAGGGGAGGTGAGAGTGACAGCCCTTGATATCACATTCGACGGATTGTAGCATCAAGACCCCTAGCAAAATTGGGTTCAATGCATATCAATGCAAACACTGCGATGTTTGGAGTCATACCTGCTACATAGGAAGATGGTTGTTGGAGGTCAGTCATCTCAGCTCCAGGAAATCTCTGCAGGAGTTCCTCAGGGTACTGTCCTAGGCCCAACCATCTTCTGCTGCTTCATCAATGACCTTCCCTCCATCATAAAGTCAGAGGTGGGGATATTCACTAATGATTGCACAATGTTCAGTATCATTCACAACTCCTCGGGTACTGAAGCAGCCCATGTTCAAATGCAACAAGATGTGGACAATATCCAGGCTTGGGCTGATAAGTGGCAAGTAACATTCAAGCCACACAAATGCCAAGTAATGACCATCTCCAGTAAGCAACCCCCTTAACATTCAAAGGTGTTACCGTCACTGAATCCCTCACTATCAACATCCTTGGGGTTACCATTTACCAGAAACTCAGCTGGACTCACTACATTAACACAGGCAAAAGTCAGGAGCATGATGGAATACTCCCCACTTGCTCCAATAACACTCAAGAAATTTGATGCCATCCAGGACAAAGCAGCCTGTTTGACTGACACCACATCTACAAGCACACACTCCCTCGCCCACCAGCGCTCAGTAGCAGCAGTGTGTACTATCTGCAAGGTGTACAGCAGAAATTCACTAAAAATCCTCAGACAGCACCTTCCAAACCCACAACCACTTCCATCTAGAAGGACAAGGGCAGCAGATTAATGGGAACATCACTACCTGCAAGTTTCCCTACAAGCCACTCACCATCCTGACTTGGATATATATCATTGTTCCCTCACTAAACAAAAAGAAAAGGACTACGGATGCTGAAAATCAGAAACAAAAACATAAATTGTTGGAAAAGCTCAGCAAGTCTGGCAGCATCTATAGATGCTGAAGAAATGTCACTGGACTTGAAATGTTAATTCTACTTTCTATCCACTGGTGCTGCCAGACTTACGGAGTTTTTCCAGCAATTTTTGTTTCTGTGTCATTCATTCACTGTCAGTAGGTCAAATTCTTGGAATTCCCACACTAAGGGCATTGTGGGTCAACATACTGACCCAAGGACTGCAGTGGTTCACCACTGCCTTCTCAAGGAAGGGTGGGTAATGCCCCACCTCCCATGAGTGAATTTTAAAAAAAGCGCGTTCTAGGTGTTCTGGTGCATGATTCACGAAAATGTTCAGTGCTCATGTACCGGAGTAATTAATAAGGCTGATAGAATGCTATATTTTATCATGAGAGAAATTAAACAGAAAAGTAAAGATGTTATGCTTCAGTTATGATGAGACCACATCTGGAGTACTGCACACGGTATTGGTCACCTACTTTAAAGAAGGCTGCATATGTAATGGAAATAGTTCAGGGAAAATATACCAGACAGTACCTGGAATGAATGTGTTGCCTGAGGAGGAAAAGTTGATTCGTCTTGGCTTGTATTTGCTGGAATTTAGAAAAGTAACACATGATTTGATTGAAACATACAATATTCTGAGATGTGGAGAGGATGTTTCTTCTTAGGGGAAAATCCAGAACCAGGGATCACCATTTAAAGGGTTGCTCACTTAAAACAGAGAAGAAGCAACAATTGTTCTGTGGGTTGTGAGTCCTTGAAAATGCCTTCTTCAAAAGATGGCAGAAGCAGAGCTTTGAATTTTTTTTTACAACAGAGATGGGTCCTTGTTAAGTAAGGAGGTAAAAGGTTATGGGAGCAGGTGGGAATGTGAATTTGAGGTTACAATCTGATCAGCTATGAATTTATTGAATGGTAGAACTGGCTTGAGAGGCTACATATGTTTTCATATGTCAGTAAATGATGCTGTTAAAAGACTAGAAAGGATGAGCTAAGTTCAGGAAACCTGGATATAGTGTGTCTAGGTTTAGATGAGAAATGATAAAGGCAAAGTGTCAACCAGGAGAAAGTACTTCAGCCACGACAGAAAACACTTCCGTTCTGAGCAAGGACAGTTACAAATAACAAACACCATACATAAGGCTATCAGCTCACCCTGGAAGAAACACAAAGATTGCAAAATGGGTGTTTCACATCCGTTTTCACTATTCATCATGTCCTACAGCACCAACTTTCATTTACATGGCACCATACCCCTCATAGCAGAGTAACCTCATTTCACATTTCACATCAGAAATTTCAAACAGAAAATGGGAGTTTTCCCATGGGTCTGAAGGAAAGGGAGTACATGGAGAGAAGGAATGCTTCAAGGAGGAACATTCCAGAGCTTGGGACTAGACAACTGAAAATGTACCTGCCTGAGGCACAGACATTAATTCTGCCAGTCAGAGGCTTTAGAAGTGAATGATTGTGCTTACAAATACCATTGTATGGCCCAACTGTTAACTATTCACCAACCATTACCTGGCACAAATTTTGAGGAAGATTGTGAAGAATTGGGTTTCTGGGGCTATTGAAGCCTTTGTATGAACAATCAATGGTTACTTGAGAGTCTCATCCTGACTCTGCCACTATTTTACAGGTGGACAGGGAGATCCATTTCATGTGGGAAGCCCCTAGAGTCAGGGAGGATGGGACTTCTTTTCCAGGCCCTATTGGTTTTTCCACCCAGTTCTACCAAGGTCATCTTTCCACTAAGACACTCCCTCCGCAGCTCCATCCCTCTCACTGGTGTCTGCCAGATTGACCCTGGACCTACCTTAACCTTGGGCTGGTCTTTGTCTGATCTACCTATATTTCCAGTAGTGGTCACTGTACCCAACTGGCACTGCTGGTTCCAAGCTAGTGACAGGAGTCTCACCTTAAAATCAACGAACACTGCTCCCAATGTTGAAATGCTGAAGGATAGCAGTCACCATAGCTGTAGAGTAAAGGATTAACTCCCAAGAATGAACACGGGAAGCTGTCACTGATATTATTGTGATTGTGTGACAACAAACTGGAGAATGAGCAATACCTTGTGAGGAAATGTAATGTATATAATTAGGATGAGTGAAATAAGTAATGTGTTAATAAAGACTCGAGAGTCTAGCCATCTCTCTATCCTTGAATGACTTGACACTCAGAGGCATTATAACACTGAGTCCCCCACAGTCAACACCTTGGGGGCTACCATTGACCAGAAGCCAAACTGAACTAGCCATATTAATACAGAGTCTACAGCAGCAGGTCAGAGGCTAGGAGTCTTGCAACAATAATTTACCTCCTGACTCCCTAAAGCCTGTCTGCCATCTACAAGGCACAGGTCAGGAGTATGATGTACTACTCCCCACTGGAGATAGCAAGAACTGCAAATTCTGGAGTGAGAGTCAACACAGTGTGGAGCTGGAAGAACACAGCAGGTCAGGTAGCATCAGAGGAGCAGGAAAGTTGATGTTTCGGGTTTACTAATGAAGGGTGTAAACCCAATACGTCAACTTTCCTGCTCCTCTGATGCTGCCTGACTTGCTGTGTTCATCCAGCTCTACACTGTATTAACACTCCACTTGCCTGTTTGGGTGCAGCTCCAATAACACTGACACAATCCAAGTCAAAGCAGCCTGCTTTGATTGTTACCACATCCAGAAACATTCACTCCCTTCACCACCGATGGCTAGTAGCAGTAGTGTGTTCTACCTACAAGATGCACTGCTGAAATTCACTAAGACTCCTCAGAATGTACCTTCCAAACCCATTACCCCTTCCATCTAGAAGAACAAGGGCAACAGATACATAGGAATACCACCACCTGCAAGTACCCCTCCAAGCCACTCACCATGCTGACTTGGAAATATGTCGTCGTTCCTTCTGTGCCATTTGACAAAATCCTGGCATTCCCTCTCTAACAACAAAATGGGTCAACTCACAGCACATGGACTGCAGTTTTTCAAAAGGCAATTAGGGATGAGCAATAAATGCTGGCCAGTCAGCAACGCCCACCTCTCGAGTGAATGAAAAATGAGACCCCACAATTACTGTCTAGAACCTCACCAAAATGGTGAATGGGCTCCCCACTGAGCCTTTTGCCAGGCAGTGAGGAACCAGGTTTGAAGCAGCGTGGGTCTGTAAAGTTCTGTGAGGGTCAGTTAGAGTAAAGAAGTGAAAGGAGACAGAAACAAAGCTGCTCGAAAAGCTCAGCATGTCTGGCAGTATCTGTGAAGGAAAAACAGAGTTAACATTTCGGGTCCGGTGACCCTTCCCCAGCATCCACAGTTCTTTCATTTTTACTAAAAGGGGACAGATCCTGAGGCTCATGTGCTCTCAATTGTTTCCATTGTTACACAAGTTGTGTTCACAAATCTGTAAATAATTGTAATAATGCATTAAGCTTTGTATTGTTTAATTAACATAATTAGACTAGAAAGGTAGCTATCCTCATCTACACTTGACATTTTGGCTTGAAGAAACACAATCATCAGCAGCAGCTGAGCGAAATCTGGCTGTCATTGTTGGCGTTGAGATTTTGTTGACTCTGTTGGCATCCAAAAGGCTGAATGAGTTGGACGTGTTCTCGTTGAGCCAGAGGGGAACTAATAAACATTTCAAAATTATAAAAAGCTTTGAGAGACTAAACAGTAAAAGACTGTTTTCACTTGTTTGTGAATTACAAACAAGGCATGGATTGAAAATGATCCCTAATTGAAGAAAGTGGGATGATTTTCCACAGCCCAGGTCTTTCGAGCACAGAATCCTTTCCCACAAATAGCTTTAAAGCAGCAACAACTGATGTTTATCCAGTGCTCTTAACATATAAAACATCCTGAAAAGTTACAGAATAAAATTTGACACTGATCCACCGAAGGAGTTATTAGGTCTGGCCAAGCTTGGTTTAAATTGTTGCTTTTAAACCAGGTCTTAAAGGAGGAAAGTGAGGTAGAGGGACTGAGAGGTTTAAAAAGGACATTCAGAGCTTGGAATGTCAGCACTGAAGGCAGGGTGCTTAAAATTGAAGATGCCCAGATGACTCAAATTCTGTTATTTGTAAAGACTTAGGAACTAATACTTATGAGAACAATGTCCAGGCACCACAGTTACTGCTGCAATGTAGCTCGGCAGTGATCTATCCATCCATCAGGCTTGTAAGAAATGACTTGAAACTTTTGAGTCTAAAAGTCTGATTATTTTTAACTTATGAGGACTAGTAGAGCCCGCAACAAATACAAAATTGGGGGCTGGAGTTGATTATAGAGATTGGGAGAGGTGGGGTCATGGAGGGATTTGAAAAGACGGATAAAAAATTTAAATCCAAATGTTGCCTAACCAGGAACTAATATAAGTGAGCAAGCACAGGAGCAAGCAAAGGAACAATAATTCAAAGCTTTTGGATAATTATTTGAAAAGAGAGAAACAACACAAGAAAAGTTTGGGAAATGGGATTTGAGTGAATGGATTTTATTAAATCCATATCCAAGTGGATTCTTTCTGTGCTCCAGTATAATTCTATGGGAGAATTGCCCAAAAATAAAATTGGCTGTAATGTATTTTGTGGTTTTCTGACAATTGGCCCAAGTAATATACATCACAAAGAGTCAGTTTTGTACTGACTCAGATATCTGGAATCTTATAAACAATTAACTATGTATGACTCAGGTTTAATATACAGTTTGAGTCTGGGTTTAATATATGTAATTAATCAACCCATTCAGACATGTTAGAGTCGTCGAAATCTACAACACAGAAAAAGGTCCTTCTTGGAAAGTTACTTTTAATGGTTAATTTTCCCTCACTAGTTCCTATTCAGAGATATTATGATACACCTCTGGTGCAGGTGGGACTCAAACCCAAGCCTCCACTGGCAGAGTGAGGCCAAACGTAAACGGGAGGAGCAACACTAGATATTTTGCCGTGGAAGCTTACAGCCCAATGGCCTGAATATTGACTTCACCGGCTTCAAGATCTCTCCATCCTCAACTGTCCTTCCTACTCACCTATCCACTCCACCCTTCTCACTGACCAACCACAATAACCCCCTACTTGCATCCAACTATCACTATCCCACCTACCCTCCCCGCCCCCGACTCCCGACCAACCCCATAATCTATTTACTTCTGGGCTCCCCTTCCCCTCCAGTCCTCACGAAGGGTTTGGCCCAAAATTTTGACTTCCCTCCTCCTCAGATGCTGTCTGACCTGCTGTGCTTTTCCAGTTCCATATTTATTGACTTTGGGTTATATGCTTACCTAGTTTACGGTTACATTGTGTATATAGTTGACTGGTTAACGAACAGTTAGCAGACTAAGTATTAATGGAATATACAGAGAGTAAGGTGGAGACCGTTTGTACTGAAGCATCACATGTCATGATAACATTTAGTTCGCTTGAAGGCATAGTGGGATCTATGTAATAATATAGCAGTCCCAACTCTGTTTAGATCCAATCCATCTGGCTTGACATGTCCCATCCACCCCCAGAATTGTCTCCGGGAATCCATAGCTCTCCTTCTTGCACCATTTTCCAGCCAACGTTCATCTTAATCCTCCTGATTCTACAATCATTAAATTCTACACTCATTCTACACTCTACACTCACACGGTGCAAGGAATTACCCAAAGATTACTTCTCTTTCATCCTGCTTGTTAATTTACCACCCAGCTGCCTAAATTCTGAATATAATTTAGGCGTTGGCAGAATCCCGTACTCCTACCCCCACAAGATATTACTGATATCACACTTCTTTGTGACACCCATCTTGGTCTTCAAAGCCTAACCAAGCAATTTCTTTGTCTCCTTCCCTTAGCTCCTTAATGTGTTCCTGTCCAAAACCCTGGACATTGCTCTCTCTAGTGGCCATCCCCTTCATCCTGGGATCTCCTGACAAATCCCAAAAATTCCCCACTACTGAGCTCTGACACTGTTGGCTCTGCCAGCAGTTTTCCAGGAGCTGGATGTCTATGCGGGTGGGGGGGGCTGAAGTCATTCACCTTTGTCAGGCTGGCAGGGATGGCATGACTGCAGGGTGGCCTTTTTTTAACTGTTATGTGGGTGTCATTAGCTACACCTGCAGTTATTGCCCGACCCTATTTACCCAGAGGCAGTTAAGAGTCAACCACATTGCTGTGGACCTGGAGTCACATGTAAGCCAAACCTGGTTAGGTCAGCAGATTTCCTTCCCCAAAGGACATCAGTGAGCCAGATGGGTTTTTATGACAATCAACAGTGGTTACGTGGTCACCTTAGAGAAACTTTTTATTGAATTCACGTCCAACCATCTGTCATGATGGGATTCGAACCCATGTCCCCATTAACCTGGGATTCTGGAGTACCAATCACAGAGCCATAGAAGTGTTACCCAGCAAAATGATGCCATTTGGGCCATCATCCCTGTTATCCAGTGACATCACAATTACACCATTGCCTCCATCAATCAGTTTGGGACTGACATGTCTTCAGGGTGAGGGGATGCTGAGTGCATGGCCCCTGTAAAATTTAGTTTTAGTTAAAATAGGTCAAAACTAAGCACAACAAGTAGTGTTGGAAGGAGCAGTGAGAACCAATCAGATAATTCAAAATTGTTTCACTTTGACCTGTATATTTTGGCATTTTAGTAAGGGAAGGCCTTACATCTGAGACTATGGTAAGAACAAAGGACAATTCCAAATTCACAGCTAAGTGATTACATGAACCAGACAGTGTATTTGAAATATCCATGACAAATGGTTTCTGTTGAGAAGCCTTGAGCTCCAGTTCATGGGGCTTCCTACAGCTATCACTCCTAGCTGACTCACTATGGCCAAGCAAGAAAGGAAGAACAGAACACTGGGGAATACATCAAAGGAAGATCATTAACCTGAAAATATAGGTTTGTTTCTCCAGAAGTGGTCCCTGACCAACTGACTGCTTCCAACACCGGTTTTATTTTGTTGATCTATAAGCCCACAGACCCCAACCTTCAACTGTGTCACTTACTGCAAACAATTCTTTCTTGCAGCTCCCAGAATATTCTTCAATTTCATCTCCCTTTAAAGTATAACAGCAATTATACAAGCTAGGCTGACACAAGCCCATAAGATTTCCTGCATGATTGACAGCAAAACTGCCATTCCTGGAAAATACCAACGTTTGTTGTTTGTTCATAATAATTAATATGAGCAACAAGGAAATGATAGCAGAAAATAATGAGAATAGAGACATGGCATATCACTAGGACTTGACGGTTTCCTCAACAGGATATTAAAAACAGGTGAAAAAAATTATAGATGGATATTCTATTCATAATCTTCTAAAATTTACCCAATTCAGGAATTGTCCCTCAAAATGAGGAAACCCTAATGTTACCTCAAAGTTTAAGGAGGTGACCCAGAAAAATCTAAATCAGGTGGTTTACTGCCTGTTATGGGGATAATGTTAAAATCTGTTATTGGGACAGAAGGACAGTAAACTTGGACTAACCAGAACCAGGGAGAGCTAGCACAGATATGTAAGGTGTAAGTGTTTCTGGTGTGTTGAATTGACATTCAGTGGCAGCAGCACGTACCATCTGGAAAGTGAACTGTAGTAACTCATTAAGACTCCTTCGACAGCATCTTCTAAATGTGTGAGCTCCACCATCGAGAAGGACAAGGGTAGCAGAAGCATAGAACACTATCACCTGCAAGTTTCCGTCCAAGCCTCTGATCATCCTGACTTGGATATAAATAATTATCGCTGGCTCAAAATCGTGGAACTCCATTCACAACAGCATTGTGTGTCTACCTACACCACACGGACTGCAGCAGTTCAAGAAGGCAGTTCACCACCATCTTCCCAAGGACAACTAGGGAATAGCCAATGGCCTGCCGGTGACACCCACATTGTCTGAACAAATAATACGTTGTATGTTCTAAATAAAAAATAACCAGGAGTAACATTTTAAAGCAGTCACTAGCATGCTAGATAAGAGAGTAATAAGTATAGTTTATAGGGATTTCCAAAGAATATTGAAAAAAGGCTCCTCACAAGTGACTATAAGCATAAATTACAACAGATAGAATTGGAGTCACATTTTGTGACATGTTAATACGTCCCTCCCACACTTGACAACACTGCATCTTCCAGCACACCATTAGCCACAGAGTGAGCACGTAGGTATTGACTGGTAATGAGAGAAACAAGCACTGAAAATGATGACACTTGAGGACTATACCGAAGAGGATGTCACTAGATCTCTCCAGTAGGATAGAGCATGTTCACAGCAATGAAATAATTTCAATTAACTTGTGTAACTTACTTTATTTGCAACAACCAAATCCACCAAGCCCTTTGTTGATTGAATCAGAACTTCAGCCTCTTGGATTGAAAGTCCAGCCAATGAGGATCCATTCGCCTTAAGCAGCTTATCTCCTGGACTGAGTCTCCCATCTCTAAATGTCATATTGTAAAGAAATCTCAAATGAATACTCAGAACAACATTGTACAAAAGTAATAACTAGCACATGATTCCATTCCATGTGTGCACCGCCCAAAAGGCAAGTCCTTAGCTCACCATCTGCTGATATTTCATCCTGACCCAACTTTCCTTGGCAGTTTTTGTCAGTGGTGGTTTGCCATTGGCTTTCACTCTCAGTGACACGTCCCAAGTTTACCTCAGTCAGAGCAGGAAATTAATGCTGTTGGCATTATCCTGAACCATACATTAGCCATCTGAGCTAACCAGCCCCATTAGTAACAAAGGATAACTGCTGTTATTTTGTACTCTGCAGCAAAGGGAATGGGAGAACACAAAGCTGAGTGCCCTGCAGTCTAAAGAAGGCTTGCCACTGGAACATTTTGGGGAGTAAATCTAGTCATGAGAATACCAACAACTGTTCCGTGATAGTGATGTTGCTGTATTCAGAGTGCTTGCTGTTTCTTAATACCCTGTGATGTAAGTTTGCTGAAGATTTGTGATGATGGGGACTTCAGGAAGAAGCCAAGATGAATCATCCACTCAGCATTTATGGCTGAAAATGGTTGCAAGTGCTTCAATCTTTTACATTCATTAGTTAGGCTGCCCCTTTTCTGAGAACGGGTTGATGAAAAGAGCTACCTCCTCCTCCTATTGGTTATTCAATAGTCCACCGCCATTCACTGCTGGATGTGATAGGATCACAGGGCTTTAATTTCATCTGTTGGTTGTGGAATCACTTAACACTGCCTATAGTATATTAATTATTCTGTTTAGCAAGCATGCAATCCTGTGTTACGTACAACTGCACCAGGTTGACACCTCATTTTTGATTATTCTCCTGGCTTGCAGACTTACACTTCCCCTGGGTTGATGTTCATGGTTGAGTGGAGAATATGGAAAGCCGTGAGGTTACGGATTGAGGTTGAATACCATTCTGCTGATTCTGACACATCCTCAGCACGTCACCGATGCCCAGTTGTTAGATCTGTTCAAGATCTATCTGATTTAGCGCAATAGTAATGCCACAAAACTCGATGTATGCATCTTCAGTGGGAAGATGGGGCTTTGTTTCCACGTACACTGTGTGATGGTCACTCTCACTAATATTTCCATGGATAGATGCATCAGTAACAGGTAGGAAATGGTCATGTCCTCTTAGTTCTCTCATCACCAGCTGAAGTGTAGAAATATGTCCTCCAGGGCTTGGCCAGTTTTGACATCAGTGCCATAATGACCCACGCTTGACGCTGGACACTGCAGTTCCCCACCTAAAGACTTGACTCCCCTGTACTTCTTCTAAGAGTTCTTCTACATGCAGGGACTTGATTCACCAGCTGAGAGAGGTCACTAAGTTTCCCAGATTTAACCTGATGTTTTGGGGTTGAGAGTCAATATTGAGGTCACTCTGGGCTACTTTATTCCTGACTATATACCACTGTGCCACCACCTTTGTTTGGCCTGTGTTAGCAATGGGATATGATGGAAGAGTCTGGGCTATTGGTTGAGAGGTATGATACTGTGAGAATGACTCTATCAGGTTATTGCTTGACAAGTCTGTGGTACAGCTCTCCCTCCCAGTTTTGGCTTAGTTCCTGGATACTAATCAGGAACAGAGTCAACACTATATGAATGATGGAATAAAAAGCTCCCTCATCCATGTTATATTCAAATCTTCATGACCACTGAATCGGCCCAGCAATCCACACACTGCTGCAAAAAAGATCACTTTCCCAGACAAGCCATAATGGGAAATTCAGGCACATTTACATGCGTCAGTCAGACCCTGAGAAGAGGCATTTAAAAGTGAATTGCCACCATCTGCCTCTCTAAAGAACCTTCAGTAGTTTCCCTGATGTAGCAAATGTCTGGCATGGAATGGGAAAGAGTATTTGTGTAGGCAAAGCAGTCAGCAATGTTTTGAAAGAAATATTGGAATTTACCAGACTGTTGGTTAGATCAGTCACACACTCCCGATATCATCTTACAGCAATCAGTCCCTCTTACCTCTCAATCATTTCCTTCATTCATTGAACATCAACCTCAGCTCCTTTTAGAATATAAAAGGATAATTGCTGTTAAAGTTTAAGAAACAAAGACCTGATCTTGTGCTGAGGAAGAAATCTGACAGCATGTTCTGGTTCTTCACGGTCTGAGCGAGTGACTCACAACTGGATTACCACTGTAGCTGTTATGATTTAGAATGTACCTTCCACTTTTACATCACTTTTACAAGGTGAAGCTGCGTCTGGCAGGTGTTGTCAAGGAGCTAAGAGCATAAATTCATGAATATCCAGTTAGCTGCCAATGAAGCTACCTCATGCCAATTCAATATGCATCAGTGAAGAATTGCCCAGCAACTCGATCATAGAAAATGGATAAACAGAAGCTGATTAGCTGGCTCCTCAAGCCTGCCCCACTCCCATGATGGTTGGAATGTCAAGATGTAGCCACCAGACCAGCCTGGAATGTGTTTTACTCATTACCATCACTACTTTCGAGTAATGAATTGCCAACATCTTGCTCTACCTTAGTTACATAGCTTGAACTTGTGTCCCTAGTCCTTCCCAAAGTGGAAAACTGGAAATAATCTATCCATGTTGAAATAATTCTTCAGAGGCCGGTATCCCATGATCAAATCACCCTTTATTTACACATGGAGAGTCCTTGACACTGATCCAGCTCCCTTGGAGCCAGCTCTCAGAGTGAACAGGGTGTCTGACACTCCTGTTATATCTGTCAGCCAGGGCTCCATGATTGGACCAGGTTAATAGCCCCAATCAGGGGGCTCATACACTATTAGGTCCACCTCACTGACCTCATTACAATGTCTACACATATGCTTTTGGTTATTCCACCTGCCATTGAGTTCAGGGCACCATCTGACCATTTAAGCTGTGCTCTTTATAAATGGTTTTTGACATGAAAAACAAATGCCTAAAACATTGCTCTCCATTTCATACTTTGTCAATAACACATCTGGGTAGAACATTCTCATTGAAGCTGGGATGGTAACCTGACCTAGAGGATTACCCACTCTTTATAGAACCAAGCCAATCTCACTGCATTGTGGGATTTATAATGGAGAGAGGTGTTTGATACAAGTGTATCATAACTGTGGTCATTTGCAGCTTCAATTATCTCTGAGCATCTATAAACAGAAGCCTCTGCTTAAACCGCACAAGGATCACACACAGATCAGAGATGACTGAACACCAGAGGAACTAGACCCAAGCTTCTGAAAAGGCGAGATTCCCACTTTGAGTGCGTTACCTGTCAGCAGCTCCTCCGCTAATCACATGGCTAACTGTTATAGATGACGGTTCATTTCCATCCATGCTGATCCGAATCCCAAGGTCCTGGTCTCCTGTGGCTATGTACAACCTGCAGGTTCCTAGTGCAGCCTCCTGTCAAAACAATATATGTGTTTAAATTTAGCTAAACGAACTCATGTTAACCAGAGCAAGTGGATAAGTATGGCTGGCATAGTGGCTCAGTTGTTAGCAGTGCAGCACCAGGGGACCCAGGCTCGATTCCACCCTAGTGTGATAGCCTGTGAGGAGTTTGTATATTCTCCCTGTGTCTGCGAGGGTTTCCTCCCACTGTTCAAAGATGTGTTTGTTAGGTGGGTTGGCCATGCTTAATTGCCTGTAGTGTCCAGGATGTGCAGGCTAAGTGGATTGGCCATGGGAAATGCCGTCACACCCGTCCTTCTGAATAAATACAGGGCCAGCCTGTGACACCCACATCCCACGAATTGTTTAAAAACAGGGTGATGAAGACAAATGGACAAAAATTAATGAAAAAGTGAGGTTTTAAGGAACATTTCGAAGGAGGCGTGGGCAGACCATTAAGAGTGGAACATACATAATTCATACAATTTGTGACTCCCAATAAAGCACCTGTTTCTTTACTTACCCTTACTGGCAGCATATGGTGTTCTGCTCAACAGGTTTCCAGTGATCTTTATGATATTTACATCTCTGTAGGATTCTCAAGGAGTGACTAACACATGCAACCTGTGATTTACTGTATGCCTTTTAATTTAGTCTTCTGTTAGATGTTTGGAAATACAGAACTTGAGTGTTGTTGGAAAACAATACATTTTGTCAAAGATTTTCTTCTTGCACTCATCAGGACATTTTGCCAGAAATACTAAAGTAATGGGAAAACAACATTTGCACCTTAAGAGAGGGGAGCACTAATTAGTTGGCAAGTAAACGTTGATTGGTAAAGATCTTGCCATGGCCAATATACCAGTTAATGATGAGTGACAGTTAACTGCCAAGATTGTTTGTTTAAATTTTAAAGTGGGTAGGTTGAAAGTGATTGGTTCGATTTTCAGGGCAATGTTTGCCCAACAAATGGCTGTCACTTATGTAGTGTGTGTATCTATTTCTGTCTGTTTTCACTCAATAAAATAGGAGACAGTGATTCTTTGGTTCTTTTCTCTGGGGAATTCCTTGACCAAACAAGGTCAGCCTGTCTGTCAGTTATCATTAACTGATGCATTCACCATGGCAATGCATCTGCAAACAGAGTCCACTTGGTACAGATACTGTCTTCAATTAATTTCTTGCAAGTCGTTCTGACGAGTGTAAGACAAAATGCTTCAATAAAACATGTCTTTTTTCAGCTATATTTAGTTAATTGCATCTGTTGCTCACATAGTGGTCTTCTGTACACTGGGGAGACTAAAAAAATGGGTAATTTCTTTATGGAATGCCTTCTTTCAGTCCCCAGGCATGGTCTGAACTTCCTATCACGTGTTATTTCAACTGTCCACTTTGCTTCTCTTTGACTGACTGCCCAGGCCATCTCCTGTCTCTGGGCCTGGTTGTGATGATCTGCTGCATTCTGATCATCTTTGTCATACCCAGGCTATCACGCCTGGTATACTGCTGAAACCTACAGCCAGTCTCCCCTGCAGTAGATGCTGAAATGCTCTCCAACAATGCTCATTCGTTTCCGCTGAAATTTGTAACAGTGATCCCCTTGAACTGCTGTGGGCATTTGAATTCTGCAACTTCATTTTATTCCTTGTTCTACCCCCAATTCATTGGAATATGTCAGGATCTCTGCCAGAATATACTATTTAGGCTAATCCAGTGATCTTTGGTGGGGTCAGTGCTGAGTCAGTAGATCAGATAAAAGTCCTGCTCCATCAAATGTCCACCTACAGTTTTCTACTTTGGTACAACTATCGTAACAAGTTACCAATGACAAGACATGACAAATGGGCTATTGATTTTCTCTGTAGTCACCTGCTTTGAACATGAACATTATTTCTGTTACCATCCAGTCCTCTTCCTTTCCACTAAATTTTGAAACTAATTCTTTGCTAATTTTCATGGGATTCTCGAATATTATTCATCAGGTGATTTGGACACTTTGAGCAAAACAGCTTTAGCATAGCTTTTCTGAGATCAATTTGACTGATCCACAACTGCACCATTTTCTCTCAATTAATTTGACCTCACCCCTATAAGGTAGGGGTGGAGGTTAGATAGACCTTAGGATTAGGGTAAAGGTTCAGCACAACATCATGGGCCGAAGGGCCTGTACTGTGCTGTACTGTTCTATGTTCTATTTTCTGCACCTTACTTTCTACTATGACCTCCTGTTACCTATCCCCATGATGAACCAAGACAGTGAGTATTGATTAGTTATGGAACTGTTGGCGGCATGTCAACCAAAGTCAACATGCACAGTAGCTCAGTGGTTAACACTGTTACCTCACAGTGCCATGGACCCAGGTTTGATTCCAGCTTCGGGAGACTATCTGTGTGGAGTTTGCACATTCTCCCCGTGTCTGTGTGGGTTTCCTCTCACAGTTCAAAGATGTGTAGGTTAGGTGGATTGGCAATGCTAAGTAACCTATAGCATCTAGGGTGCGAAATGCAGGGATGGGGTAGAGGGTGGGTCTGGGTGGGATGCTCTTCGGAGGATTGGTGTGGACTCGATGGGTTGAATTGACTGCTTTTACATCGTAAGTATTCTATACACATTGCTCTGGCAATAGGTCACTGCAGACTGGATGAAATGGTGATTCAAAACAACTGATGTTAAATGTCAACTTCTACTGGAACCATGGCCAAAAGCAGATTATCCAGCACAGATTAGGAGGCAGCTCCAGGAATTCTAACCTCTGCCAACTCTATCCAAAATTGTCTTTCCCCACTGTTAACTCTGTTCACTGTTGTCTGTGGCCACTATCAACTCTATCAAGACACTGTGACCATTACTCTACCCGTTGTTACTGTGTGTTTTATTTAGCCCTGCATCTTGCTCTACATTTACCCTCCCAAACTGGAACAGGTTTTGCAAAATTTTCTGTAAACAGTAAATGAGAGTTTGTATGACTTAAGGCAATGTGACACAAAATCCAGTAACGTAATAAAATCAGCAAAAAAAAAGGCAAACATTCAACAAAGCTTTACTTTATTGGGCAAAGTTAGTTCCATAAAATCAATATAAAATATGACCAGCATAAGCATCACAAAGATAGAAGGAATGTCTGAATACAAAAGGCTATTGTAGCTGCAGGGAGAAAATATTCTGTAAGCATGAACACTGATCTGTGTGCGGTGGATTTATCAGTTAACCTCTTCTCTGAGCCAATGTAGGCAATGAGTTGCTCTGAGTTACGCTCTTTTCCCTAGTTCTGTGGATGAAAAGGGTTGGAAAGCAACTACATCTATCACACCACATGTGCTAAATTCCCACTCCCAAACCTTTGACAGATCAGAAGATTTGAGGGGGAGGGGAGCAGTTTGAATCTATCCTGCTACAAAGGTGATAATTGTTTCCTATTGTGATTATTTCAAAGCAGATGCGTTTGACTGAAAATCCTAACTTTATATAATTAAATTGTGATATTGATGGAACAATGACAGATAGGTTATGCTTATGGACAATGTGATCACTATGTAGAACAGTGAACATGCATATAAGGTATGACTTAGACTGTGTGATTTATGTGTGTGTATATATATCATTTGTGTTAAATTTGAATTTTTAATGAATGGTATATGGGTTTCTTCTGTTCATTTGAAGGAACTAATAATTAACTTATGAATGTTTCTGTAGCCATGGTGGTCTTTTATAAAACAGGTTGTGAGCAATGATTCTTCTAAGCTGCACAGCTGAGATTCAGTATACAAACACACCAGCATGCTGTTACACTGACCTCTGCATACAGAAGCCACTGCTATGTGTGCACCTAAGCTCTGCACAGTGAAAAATAAAGTAGGGCAATGTTGCTTGTGAGGGCAAGTTTTCAGAACTATTGGATTTTTGCTTCCATCGGAAGGGTTTACAATCAAGCACGGTAAATAATTTTGCCTCAATGTTTCTGTAAGAAATTTGTGGACATGCTTTTGTTAAGCTTAGGGGAAATACCATTGCTTAGTTAGAGGGAAACCTTTTTCAGTGTTCTTTCAGCTTTGGGCAGTTGTGCAGAAATGTTTGTGTAAATTTACACCTTAGACAGGGAAAAGATAATTAGATTGGTTAACCTAGGATAACCTTAGAGTAAGGAGGTTAATGATTGCCCCAGATGGGAAATGCTTGGAGAAAACCCCGAAGAGGCTATTTGAAGCTGAGAGTGTTTACATTAAGGTGCATGACAGATCCAAGATGCAACTATTAGATTCTCCAAACTGGGAGTTAAGGTCCAATCATATGTTAGATAAAGAGATTTTCTGGCATGAGTACTGTACACGGGATTCTTTCAGTTATCATGCAGGGATATTTTGGAATCTGTAAAAGAGTATTTTTAAGATTAATATGTTTCAAAATCGTTAAGCGTGCTGTAAGTAAATAGTGTGGTTGATTCTATTTTGTATTCATTCTGTTTGCTTGTGATAGGTTTAGGGTTAGGGTTCTGTTTTAGTTTTCAAAATATCCACACCATTACGTGCTTATATTTCAATGAGAGACCACCTCATTAAAATCAAAACAAAACAAAATATGATCTATCATGCTAGATTTCAGTCTGGGGTATGACTTGTCCAATAATATTATCAGCTGGCTTCATAAGATCAGGAACAGAGTATAGCAGCGCCAACTCATCATCAAGCACCAAAGGTGCAGCTGCCTAGCATAAAGTTATGGCCTTTATAATCAGGGTGGAGAGGTCTGTAAATGAGGGGGGAGTGGGACTGCTTTAACTGGCCCTGTTTGGAGCAGGCTTCTTAAAAATTCCTTCAACTGATGCGGGCTTTGCTGGCTGGGTCATTGTTTATTGCCGACTCCTGATTGCCCAGAGGGCAGTTAAGAGTTAACCACATTGCTGTGGGTCTGGAGTCACATGTAGGCCAGACCAGGAAGAATGACAGATTTCCCTCCCTAAAGCACATTAGTGAACCAAAGTGGTCATCACTAGTCTCATAATTTCAGATATTTTATTGAATTCAAATTCCACTATCTGCTATGGCAAGTTTTGAATCCAGGTCCCCAGAACCTTAACTTGATCTCTGGATTAATAGTCTAGCAATGATACCTCTAGGCCATTGTCTCTGATCTCAACATTGGATGGTTGCCATAAACTGATGTTCTACAAATTGTACTCTGGTGTATGACTGATGTTCTATGAATTGTACACTGGTGTGTTACTGAACAGTGCTTTAAATTGCACAGGTTTGCAATTTTGATAGTTAAAACTTCAAACATCTGATCAGGCAAACTTCAGAAGGTGGGTAAAAAGTATTTGCCTATTGTTGGGTTGGTTAGTTCTCTTAAAGTGACAGGATAACTATCGCAAAGGCTTCTGTCCACAGTGTCATAGCCAGAGATTGGTTGACCAATGCAGTATTTCCTAGATTTGCAGTCTCTGAGTTTTCCAATGCTGGTCCATGCACGTACTCACCTGAACAGAACATTCTTTCTTGATATCCTTTCCAGACTCAGCAATGTCACTGGGTTTCAGCTCACTTTGAATGGCAGCGGCCTTTACATTGAGGCTGTTTGGTTGAGCTTGAGATATTGTCTGTGTTTGGAGGTCATTTAATTCACTAGCTCCTTCAGATACTTGGTTCATTGAAGTAGAATCATTTTCTTCACCACTTGTTCTGTCATCGCTACTCTTGGAATTACACAGTAAGAATGTCCTTGAAATCACCCCAAACTTTCTGGATTTCTTGTTCTTTTTACTGAAGGAACTTTTCTGACTTCTCTGGGAGGAGGATACCTCCTTTTTTCTCTGTCTGTTGCCACAAGAATAAAGCATTTCTGTTGAATGTCCTTTCTCCACCCTCACCAGCATGAAGAAACACTGCTGTCCCTCTTCCACAAATACACAGAACCTGTATGAGTAAAGAGAATGAAGGTTAGGGCAAGCAAACCCATCACCAAATACTCCAACAGCTGCATATCCGAAAATTAGTCATGGCCTCTTTTTGTGTAAATAGCACATGGTTGCGTCATGATTCTCCACTCACCATCCTGACTTGGAAATAAATTGCCGTTCCTTCACTGTCACTGGGTCAAATTCTTGGAATTCCCTCCCTAACAGTTTTGTGGGTCTACTTACAGCACGAGGACTGTAGCAGTTCAAGGAGGCAGCTAACCACAACCTTCTCAAAGGCTGTTAGGGATGGGCAATAAATGCTGCCTCAGCCAGCGATCCTCAAAGAAAGAATAAGGAAACAAAGACATACTTAAAACACGCGAGAACCTTTTGGTCAAAATATTCCCTTGCTCTCATTTTTTGGAAAACTGCAATTGTTGGATGACAAATACAGACGGTGCTCTCCAAGCTATTCATTGGCTCCACGGTTGTTGGATAGGGAGATGTTGGGGCTTTCCAATGCCACTTAGAGTCAGTTTTGAAAGAGGAATTACACCCTGATGGGAAACACTAATGATACACTTGGGAATTGAGAAATAGCTACAAGATATACAGTTGGAGCTTCCAGGGTTTTTAGTGCTGCCTCTTACTCTCCTCTCCAGCTATGGATAGAATGCCCTCCAAACAACATTTCTTTCACAGAAAAACAAAATTGAAAATAGGAACAGGAGTAGGCCATTCAGCCCATCAAGCCTGCTCAACCATTCAATATGATCAAAGATGATCATCCAACTCTCACACATTCACCCCATAACGCTTTGATCCCTTTAGCCCTAAGAACTATATCTAACTGCTTCTTGAAAACATTCAATGTTTTGACCTCAACAGAGAACTCCATAGGCTCACCACTCTCTAGGTGAAGAAATTTCTCCTCATCTCAGTCCAAAATGGCATAGCCTGCACTTTTAGACTGTGAGCCCTGGTTCTGGACTCCCCTCATCATCGGCAACATCTTTTGTATGTTTACCCTGTCTAGTCCTGTCAGAATTTTGTAGGTTTCTATGAGATCCTCCCTCCTATCAATCCTTCTAAACTCCAGTGAATATAGCCCTGTCACCAGAGGGAGGAAATGGATAAGCGAATGATTGTTGATAGTTTGACTCACAAGGTGTGACTGCACTGGAGTTATATATCCAATGTGCTCACCAGAGTTGCCCAGGTAAAAATTCTGCAAATACTTAACAGATCTGGCAGCATCTGTAGAAAGAGAAATAGAGTCAATGTTTTGAGTCTTCCAATGCACTGATTACACCATCACCAATGCAGTTACTTACAGTGTCGTCAATTCAAGATCATGTGCATTTGCAACAGAATTTCATGGACCACTTTATTTGGTTATTGTATGGAAACCATGGGACAACGAAGGGCCTAATAGTATTATCATTGGACTGTTAATCCAGAAACTCAGTCAATGTCTGGGTACCCAGATTCACATCCTGCCTTGGCAGATGTAAGAGTTTGAATTCAATAAAACAAATCTGGAATTAATGACGACCATGAATCCATTGTCTATTGTTAGAAAAACCCATCTGGCTCACTAATGTCCTCACCTGGTCTGGCCTCCATGTGACTCCAGACCCACAGCAATTTGGTTGACTGTCAACTGCCTTCTGGGCTATTAGGAATGGGCAATAAATGTTGGGCCCAGCCAGTGACACCCACATCCCATGAATGCATTTTTAAAAATGTAAGTTGTTGTTGTAGTGATTGATATAGAAACAGTGTAAAATTAGAATAATCTTCTAGGTGGATGGAAATTTTAGTGCAGCCTTTAAAAAGTGAATTTCTTTTTTTACTTTGCTCCTGAGATATAAGCAATGCTGGCAATGCATACAAACTTCTAAACTTCGGGGAAATGGAGAAGGCCATTCAGCCCTTCGAGCCTACTCTGCCACTCAGTAAACATTCCTATCCGCTCCTAATTCCCTTTGACTCCAGTATTAGTCATGACCCTATCTAACTCTGCCTTAATGACTTTCAATACCCCTGTCTCCATCGCTGTCTGGAGACAGAGTCAAAGATTTTACAATTCTCTGAAGGTCTAATGATGAAACTAATACCTGATTTGTTCATCCTATTACCCTTTCGGTATTAAGAGAGAGCTACGTATTCAAGGGTTGTAGCCACATGTCAGCACAGGCAAGGGCAGAAGTGACAGGCTTCTTTCTTTGAACGGAAGAGAACTGGTTGTTTTTTTTTAATGACATGTGAAGGGAATTACTACTGATACTGAATACCAAATTCTTCGACCAACCAGATTATTATGGCTACCCAACTCTACAAATAACACTTAAAACAGTTTCTCCACTTTAAAAGGCTACTACCCTTTTGTGACCAGGCAGTTTTTTTTTTGACTGTGTCCAATGTGGACATTAGTCCGGCTTCCATGGAGTCATATGCAGCTCATTTCTGTTTTGTTCAAGATACTCTTTACTCTCAATCTGCCGATATGTCAGAGTAAGAGCTAGAGTCATAGAGTAATACAGCATGGAAACAGGCCCTTCAGCCCAAACTGGTCCATGCTGAACATGGTGTCCACTCATCTAGTTCCAATTGCCCACATTTGGTCCATATCCCCCTAAACCCTTCCCATCCATGTACATATCCAAATGTTTTTTAAACAGTGCTATTGTACCTGCTTCAACCACTTTCTCTGGCAGCCCATTCCATATACGCACCAATCTCTGTGTGAAGAAGTTGTTCCTCAGGTCCTTCCTAATTCTGGCCCCTCTCACCTTAAACCTATGCCCTCTAGTTTTCAATTCCCCATCCCTGGGAAAAAGACTATATGCATTCATTCTATCTATGCCCCTCATGATTTTATACACCTCAATAAGGTCACCCCTCATTCTCCTACATCCTAAGGAATAAAGTCCTATCCTGTCCAACCTCTCCCTGTAACTCAGGCCTACTAGCCCTGGCAAAATCCTCATAAATCTTCTTTGCACACTTTCCAGTTTAACTATGTCTTTCCCTTTGGTTGGGTGACCAAAACTGTACACAATACTCCAAGTGCAGCCTCATTAAGACTTATACAACCGTATCATAACGTCCCAACTCCTAAAATCAATGCCTTGACCGATGAAGGTCAGCACGTTAAATGCTTTCTTCACCATCCCGTGATGCTGCTTTCAACAAATTACATACTTGTACACCTAGGACCCTCTGTTCCACAACGCTCCTCAGGACCTTACCATTTACTGTATAAGTCCTACCTTGGTTTGACTTTCCAAAGTGCAACACCTCACACTTATCTGTATTGAATTGCATTTGCTAATCCTCAGCCCACTTCCCCATCTGATCAAGATCCCTCTGTAATTTTTGATAACCTTCCTCGCTATCAACAACACCACCTAATTTTGTATCATCCGCAAACTTACTAATCACGCCTTGTATATTCACATCCAGATCACTTATGTAAATAACAAATAACAAAGGTCCCAGCACTGACCTCTGTTGCACACCACTAGTCACAGGCCTCCAGTCCGAGAAACAACTTTCAACCATCACTCTCTGCTTCCTAACATCGAGCCAATTTTGAATTCAGTTTGCTAGCTCTCCCTGGATCCCACGTGACCTAATCTTCATGACTAGCCTGCCTACCCTCATCTATCCTCTTGGTTATCTTTTCAAAAAATCTCTAAAAGATTTCTTAGACATGACTTCCTGCACACGAAGCTCTTCAATGTGTGAAGTAGTTTGGATGTTTTCATCCTCCATGGGTGTCTTCCCAATGAACTAGACATCTTCACATCTGAGAATTGGTCGTGTCTCTTGGTGGCTGGTTGGTGTTTGTGTATCCTTATTGTCAGCTTTCTTCCAGTTTGGCCTGTGTAATGTTTCTCACAGTCTTTGCATGGTATTTTGTATATTACGTTAGTTTTATTGGCTGTGGGTACGGGGTCCTTTACGAACGTCAGTAGCTGTCACAGGGTGGTTGTTGGTTTGGGGCTAAACTAAACAAAACAACAACCACCCTGTGACAGCTACTGATGAACGTAAAGGACCCCATACCACAACCAATAAAACTAACGTAATATACAAAATACCACGCAAGGACTGTAAGAAACATTACACAGGAAAACTGGAAGAAAGCTGACAATAAGGATACACAGACACCAACCAGCCACCAAGAGACACAACCAATTCTCACTGGTCTCAATACACACAGACAAAGAAGGACACAAATTCAACTGGGGCAACACATCCATAATAGCACGAGCCAGACAGACACGCCAGGGAATTCCTGGAGGCCTGGCATTCCAACTGGAACTCCATCAACAAACACATTGAATTAGGCCCTGATATACAAACCACTGAGAAACAGAACTGGAAGTAACACCAACCACCCCCAGCAAACCGAGGGGTATAAATAACAAGTGGGACAGAACATCAGCGCTTCTCCGGAGGCACGCTGACGATGTTACCTAGCAGGGTGACAAAACGTCTGCAACCAAATACACCGGCTCGGCGAGCAAGTCTACAACCTCATCAACAACCCGAGCTACAAATCTTCTCAAAAACATTAAAGATCTATCAAGGTCAAATCATCAATTTCCATGGGAATACCTCTGGTACCTTTTCCAGTAATATTGCATTAAAATTATTACGTGAATAAGCATTTGACTTTTTGCTGTTCCGAAATAGTGACAATCTTCTGTACATCTTTTAGAAGAAATCTATGCTTTTAAGGATATAACATTTTTTTGTAATAGCTGCGCAGTGCTTATGTCTGAGGCTTCTTTTGTACAACCATGCTGACATGGGACTCCTAATATATGTGTTTGGCCTTCCCTTTGTGTTGATCGCCTCTAGAGTGTTTACACATAAATTGGATTGATTCTGTTAGCCTCCTGTGCTAAGATTATCCTTTTCCTCTCTGTAAGTCTTCACAGTTTCTCCATCCAGCACAATTTGAATTGTTTTGTTCAAAGTGAAATTTTCCTTGGGCTATAAATCTGAAAAAGACTTAGCAACAATTCTAACAATTATGTCTGAGATGAATTTAGATTGCAAAGCTCCACAGTCAGTTTTCAACCAATATGCACAAGTCATTAAAAATTTGGAAGATGGGAACAAGAGTAGGCCATACAGCCCCTCAAGCCTGTTCCGCCATTCAATAAGATCATTGATCTCGTTGATCTGTGGCCTAACTCAATAGACCTGCCATTGGTCCAAATCCCTTAATACTTTTGCTTAACAAAAATTTATCCCTCTCAGATTTAAAACTAACAATTGATCTAGGATCAACTGCCAATTGTGGAAGAGAGTTCCAAATCTCTACCACCCTTTGTGTGTAGAAGTGCTTCCTAACATCTCTGCTGAACCTAATTTTTAGATTGTGCCCCCTAGTTAATAGAATCATAGAATCCCTACAGTGTCGGCACGGGCCATTTGGCCCATCAAGTCCACATCGAAATCCGAAGACCCACGCCTCCCATATCCCTGTAACTCTGCATTTTCCCTGGCTAACCCACCTAACCTACACATCCTGGACACTGTGGGCAATTTAGCATGGCCAATTACCGAACCTAATCTTTGGACTGTGGGAGGAAATTGGAACATGTAGAGGAAACCCCAAAAGTTGTAGAACAGTGGAAAGGTTTCTTTATTTACCCTGTCTTTTCCTGTTAATATCTTGAAGACTTCAATCAGATCACCTCTTACCCTTCTAAATTGTATAGAAAACCAGCCTAAATTGTTTAATCTCTGCTCATAACAACCTCTGAAGTCCAAGTATCATCTTTGTAAATCTACATTGTACTCCCTCCAAGGCCAATACTTCCTTCCTTAGGTGTGGTGCCCAGATCATCTCATAGTACTCCAAGTGGGGTCTTAACCAGGGTGTTGTATTACTGAAGTAGAGCTTCTGCATCCTTATACTCCAATCCTATAAATATAAAGGCCAACATTCTATTAGTCTTCTTGGCTTTTCTCTGTACCTTCTCATGGCATTTTAAAGATCTACACACCTGAACCTCCAAATCTCTTTGGACATTCACTGTATTTAACTTAGCACTATTAGAAAGGACCCTGATCAATTCTTTTTCAATCCAAAATGGATTACCTCACATATAGTTACACTGAATTCCATTTGCTACAGTTTTGCCGATTCACTTAATATTTACAAAGGGATATCAACAATGCAGCCTAACTTTGTGTCGTCAACTTATTTGGACGTATGACTTTCTGTGCCATTATGGAGTCCCCTGGATGCTGAAATCTTCTGTTAACTATTACTCGTTCAAAGACATTGTTCTCAGATTGAAGAACTTATCAAAAGCTGTTAGAACTTCCTCAAAAGTGTCTGTATCTTTTTTAAAATTTTGGCAAGTATAACATTGCCTGCTATATAGATCCTTTTAAATACTACAATGTATTTACCTGTTCAGCTTGAAATGAAATTTGGTAATGCTGAAGTAATTCTGTATCTTAAGAACTGGTTTTGACAAGATACCTAATCCTGTGCACTTTCTGGCTCATCTTTGAATTAATTCTTTGAAGTCATATTATTTCTCTTGCTATTTCTTATTATTGTGGTTATTGGTTATTTATGTGATGCAAGGAGTATGATTTAATATCATTTTAAGTATGATTTAATATCATTTATTTTAGAGCTTGGATTTTGAACTAGTGGCATGTTGGAATTGTTCTTTGCATGTGAGAAGAGATTTAATGATTAACTTGTAAGACTTCCAGAAGCCACAGTTTATTAAAAAGAAAAGGTGAGAGGTATGGATTTTGGAAGTGAATGGGGAATTTTATAGGAGTTTTTTTTTTAACAAGTGAATACTTCATTTTGAAGAATCTAGAATGGTGCTTTCCTTTGACATCGGAAAACTCCATAACTTGAAGAAAGATTTTTGGTTTCATTTAGTAGAAGTTGTGATTGAAGCTAGATGTGTAAAGCAGCTTTGTCTGAAAAAAGGAAGTAGTTCAGAATGGTTAAGAAATAGGTTAGCTCAATGTAAGGAGTTTAGTTTGAAAGCTCCAGACCAGATGTGTTTGTTTACAAACCTGAAGGGATTATTCAAAGCTAAGAAAGTCTAAGCTCAGTTGTATGAAGATTCAAGAAAGAAGCAATCAGATTCTTAAGGTTGAGAATTGAAATGACAGTTAGTTTAAACCCTGTAGATGTAATATAGCACGGAATGTGTGAGTTCTGTAATGTGGTGCTTTCGGGATTAATGGGGTTGTATTTTAATCTGTGTTTTGAAACCTTTAAATTGTTTAGTTTATACTATTGCACCTTCATTTCTTTTATGTAGTAAACTTCTGTTTTCGCTTTCAAAATCAAATCTGCAGCATTAAGTGCTTGTGTTTCAGTGAAAGGTAGCCTCATTCAAATGAAAAGAAAAACAAAATATGATCTATCATGCCAGATTTCAGTCTGGGATTTGACTTGTCAAGTAATAATATCAGAAATTGTAATATTAATATGATAACATTGTATTAAATTTGCAGCATTCAGCATTAAAAAATTGCACTAAGTCAAAGGTTGGTAATCTGGCATTGCCCCTCACTGACAGCAGCTACAAAGCCATATTGTTCATGGCATACAGATGGCATGATTGACTATCCTTCCTGATTACAACCCTATTCTCTTGTTGTGGTCACTACATAACCACCAACCCATACAGTTTGCCTGTCCATAGTTACATCCTGTTTGAATACCATCTCTAGGTCACTGCTAATCTGCCCTCAATGCCCACTGGTGACCCACAGCTTGTCACCATCCTCTCATCTACTGAAAATGGGTGTCAATGAGGCCCTGCCTGCCTTGTGTCACCCGACTCAGCTAAGCTCTGCCAAACACAAGGAAAGCTTCCTCCTCCCAATGTCCTTATCCTCCTCCTCATTGGAATTCTTGCCCAGTTCTGCCATAAATCTCATCACCACCCACATCGTTCAGACCCTTATAAGACTCTACTCAAAGAATCAAAATACTGAGAGATTGTAGAGTTGTGGGATGCAAAGGAATCATAAAAAGCCAGTATGATGGTACTGCAGGTTATTAGGAAAACTAATAGAATGTTATCATTTATCTTGAGGGGGACTGAATTCTAAAATAGGGAGATTATGTTTCAGTAACACAGTGAGACTGCATCTGCCTTACTGCATTGGACAATTATTTATGAAAGGATCCAAATCTGTTAGAAACTGTTCTGAGAAGGTTTACTCGAATAATACCTGGAATGAGAGTGTTGTCTTAGGAAGAAAGGTTGGACGTGTTAGGCTTGTACCTGCTGGTGTTCAGGAAAATAAAGGTGGCTTGATTGAAACACATAGATCCTCTGGGGTTTTGAAAGACTACATGTCGACAAGAGGTTTCATCATGTAGGAGAATCAAAAACTAGGTGTCACTGTTTAAAAATCGGGGATCACCCATTTAAACCAGGGATGAGATGAAATGTTTTCTTTCTGAGGGTTGTGAGTCCTTGGAACTCTCTTCTGAAAAGGTGGTGAAACTGAATCCTTGAATATCTTTAAGGCCGGGGTAGATCTATTTTTGTTAAGCAAAGAGGTGAGAGATTATCAGGGGTAGGTGAGAATGTGGAGTTAAGGTTACAATCAGAGCAGTCATGATTTGTTGAATGGTAGAGCAGCTTCGAAAGCTGAATGGCCATTCCTGATCCTTGTTCATACGTAAGTTGCTCTGTAACTGTAAGTTATCATTTATCTGTGTGTAAACCTGTTTGAGATTTTCAAGTAAATTGAAGCTAAAAGCTGTTTCCCAATTGAGTAGAGAGTGATAATTCTGTATTAAGAAACACAAATCAGGAGTATGTCAGTCTCCAGTGTTTAAGGCTTGTCAAAAGAATGAATTAAGTTAGGCACGTCAACTTTGAAAGGAACTATTGCATTTATTATGATTTTTAAAATAACTCTACTGCAGACATTAGGGGAGTCTCCAAATTACATTACTTTTCAATGTCTGTCCCGTGTTACTTTTGGAGCTGTAACTGCATCTCAAGAGAAGTAGAAACCTACGCAAAAATGATGTTCATCCAGTCACAAGCTCACTGTTGTCTCAATGAAACCCTCTGCTTGTTTAGGCCCATCCCAGCCCGAAAATATACTTCCTGGAAAATTGCAGCTTGATTTATTTAAGGAAGCGTGCATCAACATTCCACTTCAGGTATGCTCCATTCAAAAGAAAGAACTGTCTATTGAAAGTAAGGGGTGGGGTCCCTGATGAAATGCATCATTGCCTTTGGCTTGCGACGTGACTTTAATGATTCATTGAGCTGGAGACTATGTTTCCCTCTCACAGCTGGCAACTTCTTTAGTCTCATGATCTGAGGGGCTACTTTTCAAATGTCAAAACCAAATGCAGCTGCAGAGTCATTGGATTTGGCTTTGGGTATCTAAACAGCTACACTGCTGTCACCTGGGAAAACATGGCAATCAACTGTGTACAGCAAGATCCCAGAAAGCAACATGAGACAAATAACTGTTCAGTCCATTTTTCTCTGCAGGATGTAGGTTAGCCAGGGCAAAAGAAGCAAATGGAGAGTCAGCTCCCAATCTCTCTTTCAGCTGAGTCATTAGACTGAGACCTTACCTGTCCCTTTAGGTGGGTTTAAAACATCCCGCAGGACTCTTTTTAAGAAGCTCACGCGAGATCCCCCCCATCTCCTGGATCCAATACTTACCTCTCAATCAACATCACTAGAAAATAGATTGACCTGTCTGTATCACATTATAATTTATGTCTTGCTGTGCATGAATTGTTTCCTACATGATAACAGGAACAGTGAACCAGAACAACTTTATTGACTTAAGGTGCTTATCCTGAGATCATGAAACGTACTGGAAATGATAATCATTTTATTTCCACTTTTGTTCCTGGTCCAAACCCAGAATACAGTAGCAATAAATGTGAGCGTTGTTCTTCATAGACTCAGCTTGGCACCACCTGCTGTATACCTCTAGTCCAGTTTGATGGAGAAATAGATGCTGCCAACAGCACTGTCCTAACTCTCCAAAGGATGGGTAGACGTCTGTGTGTGTGTGTGTGTTTGTGTGTGTGTGTGTGTGTGTGTTTGTGTGTGTGTTGGGGGGGTGGTGTGTGTGTATGTGTGTACTAGCAGCTGTTTGTGTAGATTTCACTTTGCTGCTTGGGTGTGAAACTGTCAGGACAGATTAACTGTCCCTTTCAGAAAATCAATTTTCATTCCCATTGGTTGGAAACTAGATCACAATCCAGTAGAGCAGTTATAGGAGGTATGGTTAGTAAGTTTGCAGATGACACCAAATTGGAGGTGTAGTGGACAGCGAAGAAGGTTACCTCAGAGTACAACGGGACCTTGATCAGATGGGCCAATAGACCGAGGAATGGCAGAGGGAGTTTAACTTAGATAAATGTGAGGTGCTGAATTTGGAAAGGCAAATCAGGGCAAGGCTTATACGCTGAATGGTAAGGTCCTGGAGAGTGTTGCTGAACAAAAAGACCTTGGAGGGCAGGTTCATAGTTCATTGAAAGTGCAGTCGCAGGTAGATAGGATAGTGAAGAAAGCATTTGGGATGCTTACCTTTATTGGTCAGTGCGCATAGGAGTTGGGAGGTCATGTTGCAGCGGTACAGGACATTGATTGGGCCACTTTTGGAATATTGTGTGCATTCTGGTCTCCTTGCTATATGAAGGATGTTGTGAAACATGAAAGGTTTCAGAAAAGATTTACAAGGGTTAGAAGGTTTCAGCTATAGGGAAAAGCTGAATAGGCTGGGGCTATTTTCCCTTGAATGTCAGAGGCTGAGGGGTGACATTATAGAGGTTTATAAAATCACGAGGGGCATGGATAAGGTAAATAGTCAAGGTCATTTCCCCCAAGGTGGGGTGTCCAAAACTAGAGGGCACAGGTTTAAGGTGAGAGGGGAAGGATTTAAAAGGGACCTAAGGGGCAACTTTTTCTCGCAGGGGTGATGCGTGTATGGAATAAGCTGCCAGATGAGTTGATGGAGGCTGACACAATTACAACATTTAAAAGGCATCTGGATTGGCATATGATTCAGAAGGGTTTAGGGCCAAATGCTGGCAAATGGGACTAGATTTATCTAGGATATCTGGTCGGCATGGACAAGTTGGACCGAAGGGTCTGTTTCAGTGATGTACGTCTCAATGACCCCACTTTAACCCTGACAAAAATCTTACCAGTTGCTTACACCTAACTTGGCTTTTACCTTTTTATAGTGTTTCTTCTCTATGCAGTCTCAACAGCATCAATGCTCTCCTGACAAGTCTTGATCCAGCACTTCCCATAAACTTCAACTTTTCATATATTACCCTGTAGAACACCCCTCATTGATTGATTTTGGGTCCTCATCCCCCAACACTTAAAATTAAAATTAAGTTAAATTCTCATCCTTGTTTTTAACTCACTATGTCACCCAACATCTCTACGCTAACTACATTACTACTCTAGTATCCCGGAGCCCAACAAATCTCCCACCCGCTAGACCTCCCGTGCATCTGACCCTCCTCTTGTGCAGCGATTCCTCTCCTCGTGTTTCAGATCTCTAGGCTCCACACTCTAGCACTCTGTCCGTGCCCTCCCCCCATCTTTCCAGTTCTCTCTTCTCCTTTAAGACCCCTTTCTTGGTCACCTCTCTGAATATTGCTTTCTTTGGCTCAGAATTTGTTTTTGCTACAGGCTCTATGGAGCACCTTGGCACAGTCTTCTATATTGAAAGGTCCATATGAATGCATGAAAAATAAACAGGCAAAGTTAACAGAATATGGAGTGGATAGGGTCAGTCCCTGCTATAAGCACAGTTGTGAATCACAAGTCCCTCAGTTACACAGTTGGTCTAATTTCTCTAGATCAGTGTATGATTTTCCTGTGTTGACATGATAAGTAGCCAAATCTGAAATTTGTTTTTGCCAAGTGTAAATAATACTTGTTCTGAAAATAACGGATCACATGTAGATTAAATATGGATATGTTGGTGTTCCTAGACCTGAAATCCTCAGGCCTGGAAAAATAAATTGCACAGTATGAGTTTAATCCCAACATGCCAGTTTGGGAATATGAATTCAGTTTTAAAAATCTGGGAACTGAATGCTGGTATCAGTAAAAGTGACAACAGAGCTGTTGAATCTGGTTTATTAACGTCCTTCAAAAAGGAAACTTCCAATCTTTATCTCGTCTGTCCTATATGGGACGTCAGTTTGATTCTAATATTGTTAATTTTAACTGCAATTTGAATGGCCTAGCACTCACTCATATCAAGCTGCCTCTCAAGGTGACTACAGATGGGCTGTAATTTCAGCTTTGCCCATAATGTCCACGCTCAGCGAATGAATAAAACTCTAGTCCGTTTAGACTTTAGTTGGAGCAGCATGGTGGCTCAATGGTCAGCACTGCTGCCTCACAGCACCAGGAACCCTGGTTCAATTCCAGTCTTGGGCAACTGTCCATGTGGAGTTTGCACATTCTCCCCCATCTGCATGGGTTTCAGAGCTCCAGGTTCCTCCCCCAGTCCAAAGATGTGGTTAGGTCGATTGGTCATGCTAAATTGCCCATAGTTTCTAGGGATGTACAGGCTAAGTGGATTACCCATGGAAAATACAGGGTTACAGGGATAGGGAAGGGGGATGGGTCCAGGTGGGATGCTCTCCAAAGGGTTGGTGTGGGCTCAGTGGGCTGAATGGCCTGCTTCCACAATGTAGAGACTCTATGAATGAACCTTGGCTCTGAGTGGTAATTGACATTTATTGGTTTGATGTAACCCAGGATGTTGATTCAGTATCATCTGCTTTACACAATCGTATAGTCAGGCTCTGCTCCTATATTTACACTGTACCAGATGGTCTCTTGAATGACATGTTAATGTTTGTGCATCTGTAATTCTATCAGATGACAATGGCTTGAATAACGGGCATGATAACCAGAGGTGACTGAGTAAATATACGTTAAATATCAATTTAAAAAGTCACGTAAGATAAAAACAATGACAGGGTAATAACTTTCCTGTCCATGTTACTTTAATACTGGCATTAAAAATTTAAAATCAATGCTGAACAGTTTTCAACTAGCATCAGTTGGACATTTTAAGCTGGATACTTGAAATTTGGCTCAAAATTAATTTGATTAAGGATTTGGTCAGCTAGAGAGGGAGAGAGAGAGAGACAGGACATATTTCCTCGAGGGCTGGAGACCAGTAAAAGAAGAAGGCACCTTAGAATGTGAGCAAAGCTTTTCAATAATGTCAGGAAGCATTTTTTATCTGCAAAAGGTTGTGGAAGTCTGAAAACCTGAAATTTTCTTCCCCATAATCTGTTGAGAATAGGGGTCAATTGAAAATCCCAAAACTGAGATTGGTAGATTTTATTTAAGCAAGGGTGTTGAGGGATATGGAGAAAAAGTGGGAAGGTAAAGTTAAGTTCACATTGGTCTAAATTGAATGGCCTACTCATGTTTGAATATACACAAGGATCTGCTCAAACTGAAGAGATTGTAAGTCCCTCATTAACCAGCGGAGAAACCACATAGGAAAAGCTGTGAGGCATGAAAGGACCAGCTGGTCCATTTAGTCTGTCCCATACCAACATGAGATTAATGTCTCTTGATACAGACTCTCTGCCCACACCAAACAAAATGTGGGTAGTGCTGATCCATAAAGATAAACAGAAAAGAAATAGCTGCATTCAGATTCCTCCACTCACAAACTCAGGACATCCACAGTTCTCCACAGTCAATGAAGTATTTTTGAAGGGCAATTACTATAAAGTATGCAAAATTGAGCAGCTAATATGTACACAGCAAGATCCCATGAAGAGTAACAGAAGAAAGGCTGGTCGCTCTATTCCTGGTGCTACTGTTTGAAGGATGCATATTGCCAGGGAATCAGGAATGCCCTTCCTCCCTAATGATGTTAATACATTCATCCGAATATGTCCTTGGTTCCTCAAAATAACAGCTCATCAGAAACAGACAGAAGCAGAAGAGGAGAAATAACCAAATGGTGAAATTCAGTAATCGAAGAGAGAATGGTTATGTCATATTTTTAGAGGAAAAGCACTTTTAAAATATTCTTGGATGGAGAATGGAGAGAATCAGCTAAGTGCTTGTACTTGCCTTAACTCGTGGTTCAGCCTCTTACACAGTCAGCTGTCACTTTGAACCCCAGTCCCAGTTCAATCTTAATGCTCTTCTCATCCATAGATCTGCCGTTCTCACCACCTTTAAGCCGTTTAAGCATTAGTGGGATGTGTGAGCTTTCTAATACGGTTACAACAAGCCAATTCTGCTCACTCAGTTTCCACAGCAGGGAGCTCCCAGTAAATATTGTACAAGAACACTAAGAATTGACTTACCCTCACAGGACTCAATCTTAACCAGCTCCTCTCTTTACCATCACTTGGATAATCTCATCGACCATCAGCAGCGTAATTCCTTTCCTGCTTCTGTTTGGCCCTCGTTGTAGCAGATCTGTGGGTTTCAGTTTGCTTTTCTCTGGCCGCACTCCAGCTGAGTGTGATGGTTGCAGAAGCTAGTCTCACGCCTGAGCAGAAATTGAGGGTTTTTATCCCCCTAGTCAGAGGTCGTGTATGATTTAGATTGGGCTGTTCCAATTACCACCCTCTGCATTTCACAGCTGGATATGAAAGCGCTCTGTTATTTTACAGTTCCTGGGCTGAATCGTGATCCTGTTTCCACAACACAAGTTAATGGGAGACCACGGTCTTTGCCTGGGACTCTCACTGACGTGTACCTCAGTTGAAAAGCTTTAACTCTGTGCTGTCAGGTTGGGAAGAAGTTCGTCAAATTTCTCAGCATAATTACGGACGTACTCTTGTGCTACAGTCACTGCCCATGTTGGAGGGGACATGTAAAAAGCTCACCTGCACTCCTGCCCCATAATCAGCACCTTTCATCTGGGATTTCAAAACATTCCCATCAACTGGTCTTGTTTGACGCAAGTAAATAACGCCTTTCATGCAGCGTGCCAGAGCACTTCTGGGTAGATGTTTCTGAATAAACCCTATGTAGTGGTATGCCTGCTGTGAATTACAGCATCGAAAGACAGCCCAAAGCAAACAGATCTGACACAGAGGTGTGATTCAGTCAGCCTGCCACATGCAGAGAGGAACACTAAAGCCAAGCATGTATTTTTAGTGGAAAAAAAGCACACAAGTTATTCAGCAAGCAAAACGATGTTCATTTGCTCACTCAAGGCACAATTTGTGATGTATTGTTCCTTGGAGATGTAATTATTTTTTAAAAATAAACAATTATTGCACATTGATGTGCTATATTTTATAAATTATACTACAGTTAATACAATATTCTTATCACGTATACAGCTCAAAATTAGACAAGAACACAGGTACAACATAAATATTATGCACAAGAAAAATAATATTAATGTTCCTACAGGCCCAGATGTCCTTTAGGAGGTTCTGGTAGAATATGCATTGAAATACACTCAAATTTAGAACTTACTGCTAAAGGAACACAGCATAAAAGTAGGGAAGTTTGCCTGAACTGTACAAGGCATTAGTGAGACTGCATCATGTAAAAGTTTGGCCCCCTTACTTGAGGAGGGATGTAGTTGTATTCGAGACAGTTCAGAGGAGATTCACTAGATTGATTCCAGTGATGACAAGTTTGTCTTTTGAAGTGAGATTGAGCAGTTTAGGCCTATTCTCTCTGGAATTTAGAAGAAAAAGAGGAGATTGAATTGATGTGTATAAGGTACTAAAGAAGTCAAAGTAGAAGTAGAAAGAACGCTTCCACATGTTGGGCAATCCAGAATGAGAGGTCATAGTTTTAGGATAAGGGGAAGTGGCTTTAAAACAGAGTTGAGGAGAAATTACTTCTGTCAAAGACCCGTGAATCTGTGGAATTCACTATCCCAGAGTGTATTGGATTCTGGGACATCAGTAAATTTAAGAAGGAGATCGACAGGTTTTTAGTTAATAACAAGTTAAAGGACAGTGAGCAGGAAAATGGAATTGAGGCTGAGATGAGATCAGCCATGATTGTATCAAATGGCAGATCAGGCTCGAGGGGCTGAATGGTCTACTCCTGCTCCTAGTTCTTATATTCTGATATAAATGATACCATGAAAGCAGATCATTCCGCCCAACCAGACATTCCATATCCTCCATGTTCTAATATTAATCACCAACGTTGTTCCAGGTCATTTCAACCCCTTTTTCCTTCACCCACCTGCCCAATCAAAATCTTTAATGTTGACATATGGTGGTCATGTTGAAGTTGTCCAGTATAGCAGATTGAGATCATAACTGAAGTAGCTTCAGTGGATGTGAGAATCAAGAGCAGAGTAAAACTAGATGTGAATTATTCCAGGTCCAGTTCATGCTCCTTGTGCAGATCACTTTCCCAGTTTCCATCATGGCCACAAACCTTGGAAATGAAGTCCATGGCCTAACAATTCTCAGTATAAAGGAGGTTTTAAGTGGCTTGGGACGTTTCACTATGTTAAAATACATGTTGCTACTTATGACTCTACTCTAAACCTGGTATGTTTTATATTTATTTTTCTTTGTCCATCAAGCATTTGAAATGATTCACTTCTTGCTTTCACGTGTCATTCCTTCTGAACTGGTTTGGGTTTTTTGCATTTTGTGTTTGATCTGTTGCTAAGACAGTTAATGAGATGTTCCTTATCTGAGATTTCCAAATATTTTACCTCCCTTAGGTCATTAAGAGGCCTGCCAAGAAGTTGCAAAGGTTGTATCTAAAGGGTCAACCTGGTATCCCGCACATCTTGATACAGGGCTTTGGGGGACATAGATAGTTGCAAAATAATCACATGATTTGGCAGAGGGCGCTACATCCATTGTATCCTAACCACTGGTATTTTACCGGGGCAGGTGGCCTGCCCAGTCTAATGATAATTGAGGCCCTTTTGAAATTAATTTATGGGAAAAGGGTGTCACTGGCCAAGCCAGCATTTATTGCTCAACCCTAATTGCCCAGAGGGCAGTTAAGAGTCAACCAAATTGGCTGTGGGCCTGGAGTCACATGTAGGCCAGACAGGTAATGATGGCAGTTTCCTTCCTGAAAGACATTAGTGAAGCAGATGGGTTTTTCCAACAATCGACAATGGATTCACGGTCATTGTTAGGTTCTTAATTCCAGATTTTTATTAAATTCAAATTCCGCCATTAGCCATGTAGGGATTTGAACCTGGGTACACAAAATGTCATCTGGGTCCCATCACCAATTAATGAGCACAAAGGCCCTCTTCCCACCGGCACTGGTAAAGGAGTGTACTTTGTCACCTCGGGAGATTGCTCAGTAAAATCTGACAGCTGTAAGAAGGCAACCGCTCCCCACTCTTGAGGTAAACCCCAACCTCCTCACCAGGCTGATCTGATTGGCTCTATTGAGCCCTATACTGACTTAGCTACATCTCAGGCCTAGATCCATAGTGTCACTGCTCCAGGAACTGCTGCAGTCCCAGCTACGGCCACTACAGTTGGTGGCACTGTTGGAAATGAACAGCTGCCTGATGTCCTAACTTAGAGGAACAGAAACCACAAATGATCACCTCAACCACTTAAAATATAATCATGACTTATCGAGTGGGGAGATTTTGGTTTGCCCCTGACTTTCCAGGAAATAGGTGAGGCTACCACCTCCTTTTAATATCCCAGGCGCTGATTTGATGTTGTCTGCCAGAAACCTCACCTGCTGGGAGAGGAAATCACAAATTCAGTTTAACATAGCCAACAAACATATGACCATACTGGACAAGGAGCAAACAGTCCACTTTTCACTAGGATGTGGTACTTTCATCATTGTAATTCAATCTTATAACTAATTTTCATGATCATGTTCTGGATTTATCCATCCATGAGGCAACTGCAGAGAGAACAGCCATTGCCAATCCTCCAGGTTAATACAATCTTAAACAATACAAGCCAGAGAGTATGAAACAGAGTAGGAAACAGTGAGAACATAAGAAATAGGAGCAGGAGTAGATGTGGGGACTGCCATTCAATATGGTCATGTCTGCTATTTGACTTCAACTCCACCTTCCCACCCATTCCCAATTATTCCTTGATTGCCTGAGCTGTCTATTCCAATCTTAAATGTATTCGACAGTGGAGATTCCACAGGCCTCTGATTGAGAGAATACCAAGATTCATAACCCTTTCAGTGGAAACATTTCTTCTTTTCTCAGTCCTAAACAATCGACTCCTTGTCTTAAGACTGTGCCCTCTGTGTTCTAGATTCCCAACCTGCAGAAATGATCTCTCAGCCTCCAACCTATCAACCCCTTCAGGATCTTGCAATTATCATGGGGGATTTTAATCTACATGTAGATTGGTCGAACCAGCTCGGTCAGGGTAGCCTTGAGGAGGAGTTCTTTGAGTGTACCCGTGATAGTTTTCTTGAACAGTATGTAATGGAACCAATAAGGGAGCAAGCTATCTTATATCTGGTCCTGTGTAATGAGACAGGAGTAATTAATGACCTCATAGTTAGGGATCCTCTTGGATGGAGTGATCACAGTATGGTTGAATTTAGAATACAGATGGAGAGTGTGAAGATAAAATCAAATACCAGGGTCCTGTGCTTGAACAAGGGGGACTACAATAGAATGAGGGAGGACTTGGGTAAATTAAACTGGAAACAAAGATTTTATGGTGGGACAGTTGACGAGCAGTGGAGGATTTTCAAAGCAATTGTTCAAAGTGCTCAGCAAAAGCATATTCCAGTGAAAAGGAAGGACTGTAAGAAAAGGGGTAATCTGCCATGGGTGTCTAAGGAAATTAGGGAGGCTATCAAATTTAAAGAGAAGGCATACAAAGTGGCCAAAAACAGCATGAAGCTAGAAGATTGGGAAAACTTTAAAGGTCAACAGAAAGCTACAAAAAGAGCTATAAAGAAAAGTAAGATAGAACATGAGAAAAAACTAGCACAGAATATAAAGACAGATAGCAAATGTTTCTATAAATATATAAAACAAAAAAAAGTGGCTAAAGGATACGTCGGCCCTTTAGAGGATGAGAAGGGGAATTTAGTTATGGGATATGATGAAATGGCCGAGGCATTGAACAGGTATTTTGTATTGGTCTTCACAGTGGAGGACACTAATAACATGCCAGTAATTTACAAAGAGATGAAGGTAGGTGAGGACCTGGAAACAATCAATATTACAGAATGCATCCCAGGGTACTGAAAGAGATGGCGGGAGAAGTAGCAGGTGCACTGGCAGTAATTTTCCAAAATTCGCTGGACCTTGGGACAGTTCCAGCAGATTGGAAAACAGCAAATGTGACGCCACTGTTTAAAAAGGGAGGTAGACAAAAGATGGGGAATTATAGACCAGTTAGCTTAACCTCTGTAGTGGGGAAGATGCTTGAGTCTATTATCAAGGAAGAAATAGCAAGGCATCTCGATAGAAATTGTCCCGTTGGGCAGACGCAGCGTTGGTTCATGAAGGGCAGGTCATGCTTGACAAATATTTTGGAATTCTATGAAGACATTACGAGCAAGGTGGACAATGGGGGCCCAGTGGATGTGGTGCACCTAGATTTCCAAAAGGCCTTCGACAAGGTGCCACACAAGAGGTTGCTGCGTAAGATAAGGATGCATGGCTTTAGGGGTAAAGTTTTAGCATGGATAGAGGATTAGTTGACTAATAGGAAGCAAAGAGTGGGGATAAATGAGTGCTATTCTGGCTGGCAATCAGTGACCAGTGGTGTGCCTCAGGGATCGGTGTTGGGACCGCAATTATTTACAATTTATACAGATGATTTGGAGTTGGGCACTACGTGTCGGGTGTCAAAGTTTGCAGATGACACTAAGATGAGTGGCAGAGCAAAGTGTGCAGAGGACTGCGAAATTTTGCAGAGGAACATAGATACATTGAGTGAGTGGGCAAAGGTCTGGTAGATGGAATACAATGAAAATAAATGTGAAGTCATACATTTTGGTAGGAGTAATAGTAAAAAGGATTGTTACTTGAATGGTAAAAAGTTGCAGCATGCTGCTATGCAGAGGGACCTGGGTGTCCTTGTGCATGAATCACAGAAGGTTGGTCTGCAGGTACAACAAGTAATTAGGAAGGCAAATGGAATTTTGTCCTTCATTGCTAAAGGGATTGAGTTTAAAAGCAGCGAGGTTATGTTGCAGCTGTACAAGGTGCTGGTGAGGCCACACCTGGAGTACTGTGTGCAGTTTTGGTCTCCTTATTTGAGAAGGGATGTACTGGCACTGGAGCGGGGGCAGAGGAGGTTCACTGGGTTGATTCTAGAGTTGAGGGGGTTGGCTTATGAGGAGAGACTGAGTACATTGGGATTATATTCATTGGAATTCAGAAGATTGAGGGGGGATCTTATAGAAACATATAAAATTATGAAAGGAATAGATAAGATAGAAGTAGAGAGGATGTTTCCACTGGCAGGTGAAGCTAGGACAAGAGGGCATAGCCTCAAGATAAGAAGGAGCAGATTTAGGACTGAACTGAGAAGGAACTTCTTCACCCAGAGGGTTGTTAATCTATGGAATTCCTTGCCAAGTGAAATAGTTGACGCTACTTCAGTAAATGTTTTTAAAGCTAAGGTAGATTTTTTTTGAATAATAAAGGAATTAAGGGATATGGTGAGAGCGTGGGTAAGTGGATCTGATCAGCCATGATCTTGTTGAATGGCGGAGCAGGTTCGAAGGGCTGGAAGGCCTACTCCTGCTCCTTGTTCTTATGTTCTTATGTTTCACTGGAATCGCCTCTCATTCTTCTAAACTCTGAGCAAAATGGATCCAATATTTTCAGCTTCTCACCATAGGACAACTCCTTCATCCCAGGGATCAGTTTTGCTGTGCCATGTCTAATGCAAGTCGATCTTTTTTCACTTATGGAAATCAAAACTGTACTCAGTATTCCAGATATGTGTTTCACCAAAGCGCTATACAATTTTGGCAAGACATCATTATCCCTACATTACAATCCCCTTATAATAAAGGCCAACATGCAAATTTCCTTCCTAATTGCTTGCATGCTAGCTTTCTGTGTTCTTGAATGTACACATCCAAGTTTCTCTGAACATCAATGCTGACACATTTCAAACTTTTTAAAACATGTTCTGGTTTTCTGCTCTTATGGTGAAACTGAATAAGTTCACACATCCCAACAATAAAATTAATCTACCATCTTGTTACCCACTCACTTAAACTCTGTCTTTTTGTGTCCTCCCCACAGTTTATCTTTCCAACCAGGTTTGTATTGTTAGCACAAAGCATTAAGAAAGGTGAATTTCCTTGGCTTGAGGAGTTAGACCATTAATAATCTGCATTTATTTAAAGTCTTTAGAATTAGTTTTATTGTCACATGTACTCACATGAGTACAGTGAAAAGTTTACAAGTCGTCACTTACGGTGCCATCTTAGGTACCTAGGTCAGATTCTTAAGTACAAATTCTTAGGGGGAAAGGCACTTAGAAAAATAAAGAAATAAAAAGTCCAGCAACAAATTAGAACAAAATAGGGAAATAAGAGTTCAGAATAACAATTCTTTCACACCACACCGCACTAGGCTTCACCTCGAGGCTGGGGGTGCTGGGAGTTGAGTCCACACCAAGGCCAGGAGTCTGAGTCCATGTTGAGGCAGGGAGTTTGAGTCCACAATGCAGTACAGGCTCAATAGGCTGAATGGCCACCAGTCCTTGTGCTCTGTAATGCTGCATGCTCCATCATTCACATGGTGCCTTTACCTTTACCTTTAACATGGTAAATCATACCAAAGCACTTCCTTGAAGAATAACGAGACAGAATTCACCCCCATGACAAGGGAGATATCTGGGTGAGTGTTCAAAGAGCTGGGTTTAAGGATTCTCACAAAGGAAGAAAGGAAGGTGGAGGCAGAGTTTATGGAGGTTACGGTGGGATGGGGAGCTACGGGGGTCTAGTTCCACACCGTAAGGCTTTAAATCTGAAGGTTCAATTGCAGCTGGTGTGGTGAAGGGAATGGAGGACGCATGAGAGGCCAAAATTGGAGAATCTCCAAGTTCCCCATATATTGTTCATGAGTCAACAAATTCATGCTCTGTACTATTTAACTATGATCTGCGAATGGAAAAAAAAAATCTGCAATAAATGAATGAGTAATCTCTGATCATTTTTGTGGGGGAAGTAGTCAAGCAACAGGCAACAGACCTGGTCAAAAATATGCTTTCACCATCTCAGTATCCCTGTCAGTGCAAGGAAAGCATCTACAGACCAGCAGCATGCGTTCTCATTGTTGAGGTCAGGTAGCTTGTGTGAGTGAGCAGCAGATAAATCAGGGAACAGACCTGCTGATTGCCTAATTGACATTGATTGATCATTACTATAGCTGTGTAATGACACGGCAGTTAACATAGCTTGAGTCGGATGCATCATAGCTTTCACGATCCCTTGCAGCAGTGCACGTGTTAGGCTGCTGGAGTCAGTCCAGAAGTCATGAGTTCAAAGCTTACAGTGCTAAGTTGCAAAATTGAATTCAATAAATCTGGTCATTTGTGAGTTGTTAGGAGGAAGAGAAGGCCACAGAGGCTGCCAGATTGATATGAAAAGCTCAATGAGATTCACCAACGTCCTTCACATAGGGATCCTTAGCTAGTTTATTAGGTTATAAGTCACACAGCAGCAAGCTTTACTCTTTCTGTCCTTCTGGTCTGGATTAGCTGTACAGAAATTGATAAAAGAAGGCCCACTGCTATCCTGTCAGGTAATTAAAGATGGGTAATAAATGGCGGCTTAACCAGTGGCGCCCACATCCCAGAACATTCCAGATTGTTTTTTAACAGGGTGGGTGACCTGATGCGCCAAAACTTCAAGATGAACATATGAAACTGATCATACATAATTGCATTCCTACAGAGCCATTCACAAACAACAGACGTATCAAAGGTTTAGAGGCAATGAAGTGTTTTTGAAGTGTAGCTGCTGTTATAAAGTAGGGAATGTGGCAGCCAGTTTGTGCAGAACAATCTCCCATATATAGCAATGCAATAACAACTGGATAATCTGTTCTGGTTATGTTATTTTGTATCTTAAATTTTGGTGGATTCCCCTGCTCTTCTCTGATATAGCAACACGGAATCTTTTACATCGCCCTGAAATGGCAAATAGTACCTCATGTTAAAATCTCATCCAGAACGCAGCACCTCCAACCAGGAGCAGCAACACGGACAGAAATAACAGGCCTGGAGCTGCTCCTGCCTGAGCCCCTGGCACCCTACTCAAGCACTGCAACTCCTGACCCTCGACTAGAGTATAGCGGCCCTAGCCCCTGACCTGAGTCCAGTGGCCCCTGACCCTAGCAACTGATCTCTGGCCTGAGTACAATGGCCCCTGGTCCCCAACTCAAGCACAGTGGCCCTGGTCCTGACTTGAGTACAGCGAGCCCTGACCTGAGCATAGCGGCCCTGACCCCTGACCTGAGCACTGTGACCTGAGTACAGCAGCCCCTGACCTGAGCACTGTAATCCCTGACCCCTGACCTGAGCACTGTGACCTGAGTACAGCAGCCCCTGACCTGAGCACTGTAGTCCCTGACTCCTGGCCTGAACATAGTACACTAGGCCCAGCCTCTAAGCCCCAGCAACTGAGCCCTGACACACCCTGCATTGTCTCAGGCCTTGCCTCCATCAGAGTAGCACTCCCTTGGTACTGCGATGGAGCATCAAATTAATACTTACACTCTAGACCTGGAACAGGACTAGAGCACACAGCCTTTTAATTCAGGTGGCAGAATTCTAATCAATGATCCATAGATGACTCATTTGGCGGCTGATGATGACCAGCTTGTCCATTTAGCCAGAGATAAGGGACAAGATACTTCTCCTTTCAGTCCCTCACGCCTCCCACTATACTCATTTCCCACTCTCTGAGCTATTTTCATCGCATCAGAGGACAACAAAAAGAAGAATACAACCAAACAAAAACAAGGAAAAGGTATTTTGGAAAATCCCTCTCCATCCCCTCAGGTGAAGGAAACCAGTTTAGGAGATCACGTGAATCAATGTTACATAGAAGTTGATTGTGCATACATTGTAACAAGCAAGGAATTATTCCAGTAATTATTACTTATCTGAGCAAACACATTACTACTCTTTTTAATGGCCTAAGAATTACAATTTCCCTGAAGCTTTTCCTGATCTACAACTACAAGAGACCACATTTTGTTCATTTTGGAACCAACAACTGAAGTGGAAGTTGGACTGTTATAGCTGGAACACCAGGAGAGTTTAGGAAATCAAATGCTGCATATTTTTTGAGCTGAGTAATACAACATTGCTTTTTGAAGCAGTGAGAAACCGAATTTGATTCTGAGGAGTCACAGAGAAGATTTTGAATTAAAGAAATTTCCTATGGCAACTGCTTTCTGATTGGCTGAGCTGCTGAGTTAAAAAGCCGTAACTCAAGAGCTGTAACTCCCAGAGAAACACCCACAGCCTGCAGACAGAAAGCATCCATCTCATCTTTTCTCTCTCGGACAGAGGATGGTTAATGAGGATTCAGACTGGAGGCCTGTGACCAGTGGGTTGCCTCATGGATTGGTGCTGGGTCCACTGTTGTTCATCATTTACAAAAATGATTTGCATGAGAATATAGAAGGCATGGTTAGAAGTTTGCAGATGACACTGTAATTGGTGGTAGAGTGGACAATGAGGAAGGTTATCTAAGAGTACAATATGATTTCGATCAATTGGGCCAGTGGGATGAGGAGTGGCAAATGGAGTTTAATTTAGATAAAAGAGAGGTGTTGCATTTCAGTAAGACAAACCAGGGCAGGACTTACACAGTTAATAGTAGGGCCCTGGGGAATATTGTTGAATAGAGAGATCTAGGGGTGCAGGTACATAGTACCTTGAAAGTGCCACCATCAGTAGACAGTGTGGTGAAGAAGGCATTTGGCACACTTGCCTTCATTGGTCAGAACATTGAGTATAGGAGTTGGAACGTCATGTTACGGCTGTACAAGGCATTGGTAAGGCCAGATGGAGTACTGTGTACAATTCTGGTCACCCCAGTGTAGGAAGGATGTTATTAAATTGGAAAGGATGCAAAAAGGATTTATAAGGATGTAACTGAGACTGCAGGGTTTGAGTTATATGGGAGGAGCTGAATAGGCTGGGACTTGTTTTCCCTAGAGCATCAGAGGCTGAGGGGTGAACTTTCAAAGGTTTATAAAACCATGAGGGAGATAGATAAGGTGTATAGCCAAGATCTTTTCCCCAGGGTAGGGGAGTCTAAAATTAAAGGGCTTGGGTTTAAGTTGAGGTGGAAAAGCTGGGTTTGTGGAATGACCTGCCAGAGGAGGTGGTAGAGGCGAGTACAATTACAACATTTATAAGACATAAAAGACATTTTTACAGGTACATGGATAGAAAAGGTTCAAGGGGATATGAGCTAAATACAGGCAAATGGGACCAGTTCAGTTTATTAAACCTGGTCAGCATGGACAAGTTGGGCTGAAGGGTCTGGTTCTGTGGTGTATGACTCTATGAGTCTCTCTTCCTCTCTCCGTGGGCAGGAAATAAAACAAGCTTAAAAGAATGAATTTTAAAGCAAGAGAAGTGGTTCTACCCAGTCAATTTTTGATTTGTAGAATAATCATCACATGACAGACAGCAGTGTGTCATTGTTGCTAAAATCAAAAGCACTGCCAGAAAATAACTTTCCACCTTTAATCTTTGGGATTGTGTTTACCCTGTTTAACCTTTTTCCCCACTCATTGTATATGTGTCAAACCATTAGTTTGTTGTCTGTCTTAATTGTGATTGAGTGTATGTGTTCTTCGGGGTATTGATTGGGTATGGTTTAAGTTGTTTCATAGTAAATTAGAAGTCCTTTTCTCATTCTCTGCTCTTGTTAATGCTCAGTGTACTACAATAAAGTGTTATTTTCTGTCAATGACAAAACCTGGTGTGAAATGATTTTGTTCTGAACTGTAGTCAATCAGACAAACTGGTCACTTTGGTGGACTCATCGGCATTTTATACTATAAGACCCATGTATTTTATTATTATGTCTTTAAAAACTGTGGCCTGCAAGGAGAAATTGTTTCAAAAACAGGGATTGCCATGATGAAGGCATCATTTCACAGCAAGAAATTTGGTAACCTCTTGTGAACTGCATGTTTTGTGGCTATGGGTTGCTACAATGAGCAAAGAATCAGGAGCTGAGGCATTGTATATAAATGAAGATGATTGGTTCTCAGTTAACAGAACAGGTTGGAACTGGAAACAAATTATCGAGACATAGGCATGGAGAGAGAAAGAGAGGATGTGCTGTTGTTCTCACCAGCTGCAGCTGCCTTTTCTCTGCAGTAAAAAAAGTGGGTTTAATTTGAAGAAAACCAGTTACCTTTCCTGCAGCAGTTGCTGTGAGCTGTGACTATTGAACCAATAACTAAATCCAAGACATTTTCCAAGTGAATTAGTTGCTCTGTGCTTCCTCCAAACTAGTAGAAGTATTTAACCATCCCCAAAATTGTTTAAAGTTACTGAAGGGAGTGGTCTGGCACTTCCTGTAGAACTATGTCCTGGCTTCAAAGATTCCACACAGTCCCCCCTCATGGTTACTGAAGCTAATGTTGTCTTTGAACCACAGCATGACAGGGAAAATGAACAAACATGACACAGAGCAATATTAGTTGCTCAAAGAGGGAGGAGGGAGAGAGGGGGATGGACTTTTAGTAATGATTATTTCCACAGAGAATATTCAGGGATAAATTCTCTTATCTGAACTTCAGTGAGGAACAGTTTGTGAGACCTGTCCCCTCCACTAAGGATGTCCTTACTGAGACTGTTCCCTGTTACAACAACAACAGCAGCAGACTCAGGGCAGGGTGAGGCTAGGAGACCTAACGGCTGGGAGGGTGACTGTGGCCTTGAGCCTCAAAATGTTGGACTCCTTCCAGAATGAAGTAGGTGATATTTTCTCGATTTTTCAGTTGCACTTGGAGCTTTCCAAAGGGCTGTCTTCCAAGCCAGCTGAAAATATTTCACTCCAAAAAGAAGTAACTCCCAGAAGCTAAAAAACAATAAAACTTGAAAAAGGTACATATTGATTGTACCCATCTTGTATAACTCAAAATGGAGGTCCAACGTAACAAGGATATTCATTTCCAAGTTTTTTTTTAATTGGATATTCCTCTGGAATCTGGAGCAAGCATGTAGCTTCGTGACAGGCTTCCTCACTGTGAGGGGTATCATTGACAGTATGCATCACATTGCAGATGCCATGTATCAACTCTACACCTGATGAAGGAGCAGTGCTCTGAAGGCTTGTGATTGCAAATAAATCTGTTGGACTATAACCTGGTGTCATGTGACTTCTGACTTTGTCCACCCCAGGACAACATCAGCATCTCCACACCATTTATCTTGGTTCTTTTTGTGAATCTCAACCTTGAAAATGGAGCCCTACCATCTAATTCTTCCATTTCCTGCAAAGACTCTATTCCATTCTCCAGTTATTTCTCTCTCCATAATCACAGCAAGTCCAACTCACCCAACCTCGCTGTCCTCACTGACCCATGCTGGCTCCTGGTTAAGCAATGCATCAATTTGAAGATTCTCATCCTTGGTTTCAAATCTTCCTTAGTCTGGCTCCTCTTACATTTAGTAAACAAAAATGTAAGAGGCTTGTCTGTTATCAGTACTCATTGGAGTACTGATAACAGGGCCCCACAGGGCCTGATAGAGAATTGAGAAAAAGATTCCTGAAGATTCACCACCCTCTGAGTGAAGAAATCCCTCTGGAATTCAGCATTAAATAGCTCGCCTTTTATTCTGAGATTGTGTCCCCTGGTTCTCCAGCTACGGGAAATATCCTACCTCCATCCACCTGTCATACCCTGTGAGAATTGTATACTTTTTAATAAAATCACCTTTCATTCTCCAAAACTCTAGGGAGTACAAATCAAGTTAGGGGTGGCACAGTGGCTCAGTGGTTAGCACTGCTGCCTCACAGTGCTAGCGTCCAGTGTTTGATTCAAGCCTTGAGCAACTGTCTGTGTGGAGTTTGCACATTCTCCTCGTGACTGCGTGGGTTTCCTCCGGGTGCGCCGGTTTCCTCCCACAATATAAAGATGTGCAAGCTGGGTGGATTGGCCATGCTAAATTGCCCATAGTGTTCAGGAATATGCAGGTCAGGTGGATTAGCCAGGGGAAAATAAGGGTGATAGGATAGCGGGGGTGAGTGGGTGGGGTGCTCTTCGAAAAGACAGTGTGGACTTGTTGGGCTGAGTGGACTGTTTCCACACTGTAGGGATTCTGTGACAGATGAGCCAAGCATGATTTCCTACAATAAAAAACCGTGCAGGTCTGGAAATCTGAAACAGAAACTGCAGGAAAAGCTCTACAGATCTGGCAGCATCTGTGGAGAGAAAGCAGAGTCGATGTTTTGGATCTAGTGGCTCTTCTTCAGAATACTTTCCAAGCGGTCTGTAATCATATCCGTTGTAATAGACTCTGGCATTTCCTGTTCCTGACTTTAGGCTGTTGTTTGTAATTCTGTCTATTCTCTTCCTCTTTTTCTCATATGAAAACTCATCAGTAAAATCCATTCCTTTATTCTAGCAGTGATATGTTCTCAAAATAACTTACTTCTACTCTTCCTTGTACTTGGCACATGCCTACCTGCTTTCACCTTAACTTTTGCAGAGAAAATGATGTGCAATGCTTGAGAATGGTGGGTAAGGAAAGCCCACCTTAAAACTTCTGCCTTTGGAGAAGGTACATGGGCATGTATTGTGCTTTAAGCATAGGAAATGGTGTGTTCCTCACCTTATCATTGCCATAACACCTTCGCTGTCGCTCCGAGAAAAGTCAGCTTTCAATTCTTCCATTTTTAAAATTATTTTCAGTACTTATGCACTAGTTTTTTTTAGAAAGATCAGGTCTACGTGCTGATAAAGGAACTTTAATAGGTTTGTTAAACATAATATATACATGAGACTTTAAGACAGGACACCTTCTGAAGGTCTACAGACTTGGGCTCTGGTTCCATGTAGCCTGATGTCACTATGAGAAAGCTCCTTATGGCATCCACAATGAGTTTATGGAATGTTAATGTACAAGCACAAATTTTCACAATCCCAAATTTGTCATACCACTCTCAAAAAGTAACTTACCTGCACCAAAGGTGTCCCAGGACTTGTTCCTAAGGTATACCTTACCTTTGAAAAGTGGAGAAATGTAAAACATTATTCCAGCACTCTCCCTAAACCCTTCACCTCTCACCATGCTTCACCCATGCCAACACATTGCAAACTAATTAATCTGCCAAGACATACCACTGCCAACTTAGTTTCTATTCCACACATCACTTTTCCCCTTCACCCACCATACCAATTAATTACATATCCTCGATGACTGCAGCTCCAACAAAACAAAAACTCAACAAAACCACTTGATTGGCACCGTATAATACCTTCAACGTTGACTTCCACCATCATTGATGTGCAGTAGCAGCAATGTATACCATTGATAAGATGCTCTGCTACAACTGTCACAGACTCCTTACTCAGAAATTTCCAAATCAATGACCTGTACCATCCTGATGGACAGGGGCAGCAGGTACATGTTGCATCACTTGCATGTTCCCCTCCAAGCTACTCACTATTCTGACTTCAACCTCTGTTCCTTCCCTGTCGAGTAAAAGTCCTGAACTCCCTCCCCAACAGCACTTTTGGTTTACCTACACCACATGGATCCCAGCTGGCAGATCATCCCACGCTTCTCAATGCAATTAAGGATGGGCAATAAATGCAAGCATAACTACTTGTATCCGCATGCTGAGAATTTTAAAAATTTCAAAAGTATCCTTGCACAAAGAAGGCAAAATATTGGTCATTTACTTAAATTTCTACATTGTAGATTATACTTTATTGAGTCAAACATGATTTTCATTTTATTCATGAGCTCCACTCAAGTGGAGTGCACACAAATAAGTGGCGAGTACTCCATAACATTTCTGACTTGTGCCTTGTAAATGGGAATCAGAAGGTGAGTTACCTGCTGAAGGGTTTCCAGCCTTTAAACTGCTCTTGTACCCATTGCATTCATATGGCTTCCACAGTTCAGTTTCTGGTCAGCGGTAAACAGCAGATTTTGAAACTTTTAGGCACTTCTTGACAGATTGGCACCTCATAACACTTGTCGACACTTGTTGACAACTCCAAATGGTTTATGCATCATCTTCTTTTCTTTGCAGTTAACATCCCAAAGGCACCTGACTCCTTACCCTAAAGGATCCCCTAAAGTGTCCTGGGCCAAAGCTGTAGGGCTACCTCAGCTCACCAAAAGAGTAACCTGTCCACTCACATGAAATTCACTGCAAACAGATCTGCTTTTACCTCATCTGATCTCCATACTCCAGGTTCCACGTTCCCAGAATTCCAAAATCAAGCTTCATTGGAGGCAACTGATCATTTAATCGGCCAGCTGCCTCTCAGAGCCATCCTTGTGATACATTGTCCTCCCTGATCCCATTTCTACGGAAATGAGAGTGGCTAGGTTCAGGGGTGGGACTTGTGATTCCAGCATTTTGACTGTGGTGAGACATTCTTCATTGCTGTGAAAATTCGGATCAAACACCAACTTATAAACAACACTCTCACCAACATCAATTCACCAGGGAAGAAGAAAAGAACAAACTGCTCCCATTCCTGGACATTATGGTAGAACGCAGGACCAACTGGGAATTTCTGATGAAGGTACACAGAAAGGCCACATACACGGATCAAGTCCTGAATTTTAACAGTGACAACCCCAACACCCACAAATGGAGTTGTGTAAAAACACTATTTAAACGAACGACAACACACCGACGTGATATACTGGATCCCATGCAAAGACTGTAACAAACATTACATTGAACAGACAGGAAGGAAACTGGCTACAAGAATACATGAACACCAACTATCAACAAAAAGACACGACCAGCGCTCACTCATCTCCATTCACACGGATAAGGAGAACCACCAGTTCCATTGAGACAACATCAGGATCCTCGGACAGGACAAACAGAGACAAGAATGAGAATTTCTGGAGGTCTGGTTCTCCACCAAAAAAGCCACCAATAAGCACATTGAATTATACACTATATATATACCTCTGTGAAGAAAAACCGGAAATGAGGTAACCAATTCCAACAGACCCCAGAGTTGAAATACCAGGCAGGAAAACACAACAGCGCTTCATTGGAGGCTGCACTGATGATGTTACCCAGCAGGGTAATGAAACGTCTGCGAACAAACGAACCAGCTCTGCGAGTAAACCAACCACAGTGTTGCGAGCAATTTTAACTGGTCACATGAAACTATGCATTTCATGAAATCACATGTAGCTGTCCTGATCTTGCCAGCACTGGTACGGAAGTCAGCATTTTACACCACACACAATTTTGAGAGAGTTAGGCTACATTTTTAAGGTGACAAACTTCACATCAGCTCAGTGGTGGCCTAAACATTGGAATAACTCTCGTCTGGAGTCTGAAACATGTTGACAAGTTAAAAAGGTGCTGTAAAACTTGGCTCTATGATTGTTAAATATGATGTTAATGCAGGAATTGATCATAGATTCTTGTTCTTAAAAGGTAAGTGACCATTAAATTGACCAGCATTATGGAAATGGAGAAGTATTTAGATGCATTAGAATACATTAACCACTGCATAAAGTGCTCTGCAATACTGAATAGTGATATTCAGATTTGATTTTGTCAGTTGTCCCTTGTAATGTTTTTTATTGATTGACGGCACAAGCATCTGTTTTCCTGTTTAAAAGCTTGAACATATGGCTAAGCTCTTTGATTGATATATTGGACATCTGTTTGTTAAACAATCCTATGTATATATAACACACACATACACAAAGCCCTCTAAGTTAATGCAATACTTAACTCCTGTATTAATAACTTTGAATCATGTAACTGTGCTTTTATTTCTTTCCTATTAATGAATGTATATTGATTGTGGTGAAGTTTCACAAGCTAGGATTTTCTAACATGAATAAGCAAAAGAGAAGCTGGTAGACTGATAGAAGAACTGCATATTTTTTGCTCAGGTCTGTGAAACAGTTTAAAATAAAGATGTCAGAGATGTGTTGGAGAGCTATGCCTCATTATCTGTATGAACATAAAGACAAGGAAATCAGAGGTAACATCTCAGACGGCTATCTGCATTTCTTCAAGTAGAACCTTAAAGGAAGACCCAAGAGGAACACATCTGTGGATGAATTCAAACAGGACAGTGAAGTGAAGACTTATTAAACAGACTAAAAATAGGTATTATTTGATGTGGTATGGTCATAGTTTTCCTCTGAGTGTTTTGATTTTGGCACACAGTCCCAAGATGTGCAGGTTAGTTGGATTGGCAAGGTTAAATTGCCCGTAATATCCAAGGATGTGCAGGCTGGTGTGTTAGCCATGGAAATGTGGAGTTACAGGGATAGGGTGGGGGGATTGAATCTGGGTGGCCTGCTCTTCAGAGGATTGGTGCAGACTTGATGGGCTGAGTGGCCTCTTTCCGCACCTTTGGAATTCTATTATTCTATAGCAAAAGAAGAGGTTTTTAAAAAAGAAAACCTAAAGGAAACTAAATCACTGCTGCAGTCAGGTAGAGCAGCTTGGTCACCCGCTTCTAAATCGTGCCATTGTTAATGGATCAAACACCTGAGGCAAACTTTGGTTTAGTGGACTTGATAAGAAACCAGTTCCATTGTGAGTATGTACTATTGCTTTGTAATGCAATAAAAGTGCAGCATATTCAGTGAAACTGTATCAAAGTTGTTGTGTGCCATTGATTGTTGGAACTGAAGCTTCAGATTCAGGAAAGGGGTGTTTTACATGTTCCACTTTTTTAAAGTTTGACAAGATTACTGAACACTTTCAATGACTTCAAAGGTTTGAATGTATTCATGTCTGAAGGTTTTGATTATGCAGCTGATAATGGAAACTTATTATGAATGATTGACTGAGTTCCAAGTTTCTATAATGGTTTCAGCTCATCAGGGTTGTTCCTCCTACTGTAAAGGGGTCTGCAAATTTGTTTATCCTGGTAATTGTATAATCACTTAACAGGATTGTTTTTCAAAGTAATTTTTGAATCATTTTGTTTACCTTGATAGTTTTGTGAGCACCTTAAAGATTTCCCAATGTTATTAAAGAGCTCAAGAGTTCTGACATAGTGGATACTGGGTGCGGGGAGATGAGAGCTTATGTTATATGGGGATTGGGTGAGGGGGCATAGGAAATGAGTGACTGTGGAGCACTGGGGTGGGGACATTGAAATGTGAGGGACATGAGGATGAAGATGAGAATGGCTGAATGGACATGGGGGCTGTAAGGGAAGTTTGGGAACATCAGTGAAAGGGGGAGTGAAGTTTGGGGGATATTAAGGGCACATTGGGACATACAGGAATCAAGGAAATATGGAGGCGATGTGTGGGTGAAGGGGTAAGAAATGTGAGGATTAAGGGTCCTCACACTCAGCTACAGAACTGTGTCAATGCTCAAGCATGATCAATGAGGAAATGGCTGTTAATGTTGTCTACATGTATTTCAGTAAAGCCCTTGTGTGCAGTTTTTGTCGCCACACTGTCAGAAGGATGTGGAAGCTTTGGAGAGAGTGCAGAGAAGGTTCACCAGGGTATTTCCTGGTCTTGAGGGCACTGGCTATGAGGAAAGGTTAAAAAGACTAGGATTGTTTTCACTGGAAAGACGGTGGCTGAAAGGAGACCTGATAGAGGTCTACAAAATTATAAGAGGCATAGGTAGGGTGGATAGTCAGAAGCTTTTTCCCAGGTTTGAAGTTTCAAATACAAGGGGACACAGGTTCAAAGTGAGAGGGCAAAAGTTTAAGGGAGATGTGCGAGGAAAGTTTTTCACGCAGAGAGTGATAGGAGCCTGGAATGCACTGCCAAAAGAAGTATAGAAGCGGGCATGTTGGCAACATTTAAGAGGCATCTGGATGGTTACATGAATAGGGAGGGAATGGAGGGATATGAGTTGAATAAGGGCAGAAGGTTTGTTTTTTAGTTTAGTCAGAGTATGATGATCGGTACAGGCTTGGAGGACTGAAGGGCCTGTTCCTGTGCCATACTGCTCTTTTGTTCTTTGTTCTTAGATAAGGTCACTCATGGCAGATTGGTACAAAAGGTGAAGTCACAAGGTATCGGGGTGAGCTGGCAAGATACATACAGAACTGGCTTAGTCATAGGTGACAGAGGGTGGCAGTAGAAGGTAGCTTTTTCGGAATGGAGGGTTGTGACTCGTGGCGTTCCACAGGGATCAGTGCTGGGACCAGTGCTGTTGTGATCGATATAAATGATTTGAAGGAAAACATAGCCGGTCTAATTAGTATGTTTGCAAATGATACAAGGATTAGTGGAATAGTGGATCATGAGAGGAGGATTGTCAGAGGATACAACAGAATATAGATTAGTTGGAGGCATGGCCAGATGAAGTTTAATCAGAAAAATGTGAGATGATGCACTTTGGAAGGTCAAGTACAGGTGAAAATTATACAGTGAATGGCAGAACCCTTAGGAGTACTGCTATGCAGAGGTATCTGAGTGTGCAGATCTGGAGATCACTGAAGGTGGCAGCACAGGTAGATAAGGTAGTAAAAAAGGCCTATGGCATGCTTGCCTTCATTGGAAGGGGCATTGAGTATAAAGACAGACAAGTTATGTTGAAGCTTTATAGAACTTTAGTTAGGACACACTTGGAATATTGCATACAGTTCTAGTCACGACACTACCAGAAGGATGTAGATGCCTTGGAGAGGGTACAGTAAGATTTACCAGGATGTTGCCTGGTGTGGGGGATTTTAACTATGAAGAAAGGTTGGATAGACTGGATTTGTTTTCATTGGAATGCAGGAGGTTGAGGGGCAACCTGAGAGAAGTTTAAGATTGTGAATGGCATAGATAGAGAGCAAAGTGTTTCCCAGGGTGGAGGGGTCAATTACTGAGGGACATAAGTTCAAGGTGCGAGGGGGGGGAGACATTTATAAGAGGTGTGTGAGGTAAGTTTTTCACACAAAGGGTGGTAAGTGCCTGGAACACACTGCCAGAGGAGGTGGTGGAAGCAGACACAATAGCAGCTTTCAAGAAACACCTGGATAATACATGAATAGGAAGGGAGTAGAGGGATATGGATCCTGTAAGTGAGGATAGTTTTAATATGGAAAGGTAAAAGGTGTCAGCACAGGCTTGGAGGGCCGAAGGGCTTGTTCCTGTGCTGCATTCTTTGTTCTAAACGGAAGTGGAATCTTTTAACCTGCTCACTTTGGCATTTGTCCACCTCTATTTTTGGCTCAGTTCTGCTTTGAGAGTGACAGTCCCAATTCCAGCCAATCCCTGACTGGGAGAAGGGGGTGGGTGAGCACAAAATCCAATGGGCAGACAGGGCATTTCACAACAGAACTGTAACGTTAAGAAATGACCCCACTCCCTGTTCCTGCCTCAAAGAGAAAAAAAATTGGTCCAGTGACTTCGTTCCAAAAGAGCTGAATTGTCAGTAAAGCAATTTGGAATGCTCAGGGCACAATATAATTGCAAGTTTGTTCTTTTATCTAGTCTCATCAGGCATTAAACTTTGGTTATAAATATTCAAGTGAAAAGCCAAGGGCAAGTTTTCATATATTGGTACCATTTTTCTATGCCTTTCTGAAATAAACACTGTAATTGATTCAGTCTGCATCTCACAATCTATTCTCCAAAACATTTTATAGAGCATAAAATCATTCACAAGACAAGAACATTCAGCTCATCATGCCAATGCTGGTTCTATGCGAGCCCATTCCACTGTCTTCTCTCTTTCTCATTTGCTCTGCATTTTGTTTTCTTTTCAGATAATGATCCCATTTCATTTTGAAAACCATGATTAAATCATCCTTATTGACACTCTCAGGCAGTGCATTCCAGATCCAAGCCACTCACTGCGTAAAATGTATTTTGTCATGTCACCATTCATACTTTCGGTTAGAGTTTCTCCCTGCCTACTCTGTCAAGGACCCCCACGGTATTGAATACTTCTGTCAAATCTTCTCACCATCATCTCTTGTTCTAAGGACAGATCACAAACATCCTCCAATGTATCCACATAATTGTAGAGCCTCATCATTAGGAACTACGTTTTGAACCTTTCTGGTCTCTTTCAAAAGCCTTCACATCCTTCCTAAAGTGTGGTGCTCAGAATTGGATACCATTCTCCAGTGGAGGCCAAGCTAGTGCCAAATAAGAGATGGTGATGTAGTTAAATTGTTGTTGGGCTAGCCCCAGGCTAAAGGTTCTGGGGACTTGAGTTCAAATCCCATCATGACAGATGGAGAAATTTGAATTCAATTAACATATCTGGAATTCTAGAAGCTACTCTAATGGCAACCAGGAAACTGTAATCAATTGTTGTTAAAAAAAAGTCTGGTTTGCTAATGTCCTTTAGAGGAGGAATATTGCTGACCTTGTCTGGCCTATATGTGAGTCTAAATCAACAGCAATGTGTTGACTCTGAATTGTCCTCTGAAATGGTCTAGCAAAACACTCAACTCAAGGTGCAATTGGGGGTGGGGCAACAAATGTTGGTTTTACTAGCAACATGCACGAACCATGAAAAAGTTATTAAAAATGTTCACCATAACGTACTTGCTTTTGTACTTTCTACTTCTATTTATAGAGCCCAGGATCTTAAATACCTTATTAACTACTTTCTCAATTTGTACTGTTACCCTCACTAATTCAGGAACACTTTCTCTAAGATTCCCCTGACTCCTGCACCCCTTTTAGATATTCTTTATTTTTATTGTCTCTCCTTGTTTTTCTGACCAAAATTAATCACTTCACACTTCTCTATTTAAAATTTTACCTAAAATGTCATAGAATCAATCAAACATTGCAGCCCATTGAGTCTACTGCCAAAGCTACACTAAATCTACATTAGTCTCACCTTCCAGCACTAGGCCCCCTGAATTTTATGACAGTTCAAGTGCTAATCCAAGCACTTTTTAAAGGTTGTAAGGTTACTCGCCTCAACTACTACCCCAGGGAGTGTGTTCCAGATCCCAGCCACCCTCTTTTACTCAAATCCCCTCTGAACCTCCTGCCTTTCACCTTAAAATGAAGACCCCTCCTTATGCGCCCTTCGACTAAGGGGAACAGCTGCTTTCTATTCACCCTGTCCATGCCCCTCAAAATCCACACATTCCAGCAGGCTGTATGCCACTGTCATCCTCCCAATTCACAATATTTCCAAGTTTTGTCTCATCTGCAAAGTTTGAAATTGTGCCTTCCAAGTTGAGGCCATTAATATGGGTGGCATGGTGGCTCATTGGTTAGCACTGCTGCCTCACAGCACTAGGGGCCTGGGTTCAATTTTGTCCTTAGGCAACTGTCTGTATGGAGTTTGCACACTCTCCCTGTGACTGTATGGGTTTCCTCTAGGTGCTCTGGCTTTCTCCCATAGTCCAAAGATGTGCACGTTAGATGGATTGGCCGCGGGAAATGCAGGGTTATGGGGATAGGATAGGTCCAGGTGGGATGTTCTCTGAGCATTAGTGTGGACTTGATGGGCTGAATGGCCTGCTTCCACGAAAATAGGGATTCTATGATATAGATCAAGAAAATCAGTGTTCCTAAGCATGTCTAGGAACCCTGGACAACCCCATCTTCTTCCAGTCTGTAAAACAAATACTGACCATATCTGTATCCATGCTCTCAATCCAATGGCTTCAACTGTGCTCATTAGCCTAGTTTGTGGATCTTTATCAAATGTGCCTTGGAAGACCTTGCACACTACTTTAGAAACCTTACCTTCATCACACAGTTTTGAAGAAGAGTCGCTGGACTTGAAATGTTAACTCTGTTTTCTCCCCACAGATGCTGAGTTTCTCCAGCAATTTCTGTTTTTATTTTCATCATGTGCTCTGTTATTTCATTAGAAAGCTAACTCTGTTGGTGAAGCACCATACAAATCCATGCTGGTTTTCTTTAGTTAATCCACATTTGTCCAAGTGACTCTTATTTCCTCCATCAGTACCACCTCACGCTGGCTCAAAGCTTCTCTGCCCCCAGTTTCACTTCATCATCCAACTTATTTGATGTTTTAACAAGAAACTTTTCCTTTCAGGCAAGATGCAACAACACAGATACCCATGCCCCTCTGGAAACTTCCTCTCCTCCCCAACCTCTGACTCCATCCTCTCTCCCAACCGCACTTCTTGTCATGTTTTTTCCTATCCCTTCTGACCTTCCACTCCCTGATGCTGAGTGTTCTGCCCTCAGCAAATGTCTCGGTTTTATCCCCTGCACCCCGCCTCAATGGATTTCAGGCACAACATGACAGTGAACTCTTCTTCAATTGCCTTCACCTCTGTGCCCATTTCTTTGGGCAAGAGTCCTGTCCCTGTCCTACAGATCCCTTTGCCCACCTCCAACACTGTCCTCCCACCTGGACTCATTCTTCTGGCCTTTTAAATACACATTTCTGAAGAAGGGTCCAGACCTGAAACATCAGCTTTCCTACTCCTCTGATGCTGCTTGGCCTGCTGTGTTCATCCAGCTCTACACCTTGTTATCTCAGACTCCAGCATTGGCAGTTCCTACTACCTTTTAAACACACTAGACTTGTTCATTGAGAATTGTGGCATTGCTTACCTCAATTTCTCAAACCCCCGACCTTACCCATTTTAACTTATCTCCCTCAGAACTGACTGCACTCAGTGCTCTCAGATCCAACCCTGACTTTGTAATCAAGCCTGCCGACCATGGTGGTGCTGTTATTATCTGATGGGCTGATCTCTATATTGTGGAGGCTGAGCGCCAGCTCTAAGATGCCTCCTCCTATCTCTCCCCTGGACCATGACCCCACCATGGGATATCAGGATACCGTGCCCACATGGTTACTAATTTCATTCCATCTGGTTATTTCCACCCCCACTCCCCACCTCCCTCACTATCTCTAAGCTCATAATCCTCTAACCCATATAGCCCACTTCTACCTCCTTCCCAAAATCCACAAATAGGACTGCCCAGGCAGACCCATTGTTTCTGCCTGCTCCAGCCCCACAGAACTCAGCTCTCCGTACATGATTCAAACTTTTCTCCCCTTGTTCAGTCCCGTCCCACTTACATCCACGATTCTTCTGATGGGTTACATCAGTTTCAGAATTTTCAGTTTGTGGGCTTTTGCTGCCTCCTCTTCGGGATCAATGTGCAATCCTTTACATATCCACACCATATCAGGATGGTCTCAGGGCTCTCCTCTTCTTCCTGGGAAAAAGGCCGGTACTATCCCCATCCACCATCACCCTCCTCCTCTTGACTGAGCTCATCCTCACTTTGAACAACTTCTCCTTTAACTCTTTTTTACTTCCTTCAGATGTAAGATGTCGCCATGGTTACCCACATGGGCCCCAGTTATGCCTGTCTCTTTATTGGATATGTGGAATACTCCTTATTCCAGTCCTACTGGTCTCCCACCTATTAGTCTTTTTCCGGTATATCAATGAAAACATCGGTGTTGTTCCACTGTCTCATCCAGAATTGGAAATGTTTACCAATTTCTACCTTCCTCTCAGTTTCACCTGGTCCATCTCTGACTCCTTCCTACCCTTCCTCAAAATCTCTGTTTCTATTTCTGGGTATAGGCTGCACATTGATATCCATTACAGGCCCACTGACTCCCACAGTTACCTCAACTATACATCCTCACACCCTGCTTCCTGTAAAGACTCTATTCCATGCTCCCAGTTTCTCCATCTCTGCCTCATCTGTTCTGATGATGCCAGCTTCTACAAGCAGACCTTTGAAATGTCCACCTGCCTCCTTAACTGAGGACTCCCCAGTACTATCGTTGACAGGGCCTATAGCCATATCTGACCAATCTCCTGCACTTCTGCCCTCACTCTTTCCTCCCATACCAGCAGTAGGGTCTCCTGGTCCTTACCCCACCACCATCCACTTCCAAAAGATCATTAGCTGCCATTTGCACCACCTCCAGCAAGATGCCACCACAGGACACATATTCCCTTCTCTTCCCTTTCCAGCCTTCAGCAGGGACCATTCCCTCCCTGACACCCTGGTCCACTCCTTCTCCACTCCCAATACCTCTCCACAAGCCCATGTGATCATAGAAGGTTTAACAGCTACCTGTTTATTTCCTCCCTCCTCATTCTCCAAAGCCTCAGAAACATCTTACAGATGATTGAGCAATTTAGCTGCACTTCACTCAACCTAGTCTACTGTATTCGTTGCTCACATGTGGTCTCCTCTACACTGGGGATACAAAGCACAGACTAGGTGACTGCTTTGCTGAACACCTATGTTCTGTCCGCAAAAATGACCCTGAGCTGCTGGTTGCCTACATTTCCACACACCCTCCACGCCAACATCTCTGGCTCAGACTTGCTACAGTGCTCCAGTGAAGCTGAGAGTAAGCTGGAAGAACAACACCTCACTTTCTACTTGGGGACCCTGCAGCCTTCAATATTGAATTCAATAATTCTAGAGCTTGAGCACCTTCTCCCATATCCCTACCCCAACCCCTCCACTCAAGGTCTTGTCATCACATGGGTCGCTAGTACAAACAATCCAATGTCAGCCACTAAAGGTCCCCATTAGCAGCTACAGGTTCTCTTGGGCTGACCTTTATCCTTGCCTTTGTCTGCCCAACTGTTTTTCCTTCTCTCTGGGTTCCATCTCCACCTATCGTTTACTCCCTCATCCCAACCCCCTCCATCTTCAGCATATATACCAACCTTTTCCTAGGCACAATCAGTTCTGAAAAAGGGTCACTGGACCCAAAACGTTAACTCTGCTTTCTTTCCACAGATGCTGCCAGACCTGCTGCAATTTTCTAGCAATTTCTGTTTGTGTTTCTGATTTCCAACATCCACACACTTCTTTGTTTCTTTCAACTCTTAATTTTGTCTGGATTATCATTTCCATCACCTTTCCCACCACTGAGGTTAAACTGACTGGTCTGGTTGAGGTTGGGCTTAACCTTACATCCCTTTTTAGCAAAGATGCACCATTTGGAATTCTCCAATTCCCTGACAAACCTATGGAGCAAAGGAAGATAGGAAAATTAAGACTAATGGCTCTGCAATACTTCCTTCTGAATGCTCATATATACATATTGCCCAGTCCTGGTGGCATCTAGTTTGATTACAGTCAGCTTTTCTAATGTCTCCTGTTATCAATTTTTAGCCCACGCAGAGTCTCAATTAATTCCACTCTAACGACAGTTTTAACAGTGTAGTCTCCCTTTGTAAAGCCAAATGCAAATTCATTTAGTACCTCCACCATGGCACCGCCTCCTTCTGTAAATCCCCACTTTAGTCCCTAATCTGCCCTACTCCTTTCCTTACCACTAATCAGCTGTTTATGTGCCTGTAGGACACTTCTAAATTTCTTTGTATCTTGACTGCCGGTTTCTTCTCAGGCATTTTCTTTGCTGTTAGTATTTCTTTCTTTATTTCTTCTTTGAATTTTATGTGTTTAGCCTGTTCTCGGTTGTATTATCTGCTTGACATCTATCATGCACATTTTTTCCTGCCTCACCCTGCCTAACCTTTCATCAATCTAGGAGCTGGATGAACACAGCAGGCCAAGCAGCATCATAGGAGCAGGAAAGCTTGACGTTTCGGGCCTAGACCCTTCATCAGAAATGGGGGAGGGGAAGAGGGTTCTGAAATAAATAGGGAGAGAGGGGGAAGTGGATAGAAGATGGACAGAGGAGAAGATAGGTGGAGAGGAGACATACAAGTCAAAGAGGGGGGGATGGAGCCAGTAAAGGTGAGTGTAGGTGGGGGGGTAGGGAGGAAATAGGTCAGTCCAGGGAGGACAGACAGGTCAAGGGGGCGGGATGAGGTTAGTAGATAGGAGATGGGGGTGCGGCTTGAGGTGGGAGGAAGGGATAGGTGAGAGGAAGAACAGGTTAGGGAGGCGGGGACGAGCTGGGCTGGTTTTGGGATGCGGTTGGGGGAGGGGAGATTTTGAAACTTGTGAAATCCACATTCCATTGGGCTGAGGGTTCCCAGGCTGAATATGATTTGCTGTTCCTGCAGCCTTCGGGTGGCATCATTGTGGCACTGCAGGAGGCCCAGGATGGACATGTCGTCTGAGGAATGGGAGGGGGAGTTGAAATGGTTCGCGACCGGGAGGTGCAATTGTTTGTTGCGAACTGAGCGCAGGTGTTCTGCAAAGCAGTCCCCAAGCCTCCGCTTGGTTTCCCCAATGTAGAGGAGGCCACAACGGGTACAGCGGATGCAGTATACCACATTGGCAGATGTGCAGGAGAACATCTGCTTGATGTGGATAGTTTTCTTGGGGCCTGGGATTGGGGTGAGAGAGGAGGTGTGGGGGCAGGTGTAGCTCTTCCTGTGGTTGCAGGGAAAAGTGCTGAGTGTGGTGGGGCTGGAGGGGAGTGTGTCACGGACAAGGGAGTCACGGATAGAGTGGTCCCTCCGGAAAGCAGACAAGGGTGGGGAGGGAAAAATGTCTTTGGCGGTGGGGTCGGATTGCAGATGGCAGAAGTGTCGGAGGATGATGCGTTGGATCTGGAGGTTGGTGGGGTGGTACATGAGGACAAGGGGGATTCTTTTTTGGTTGTTATTGCAGGGACGGGGTGTGAGGGATGAGTTGCGGGAAATGCGGGAGACACGGTCGAGGGCGTTCGCGACCACTGTGGGGGGGAAGTTGCGGTTCTTGAAGAATGAGGACATCTGAGATGTACGGGAGTTGAATGCCTCATCCTGGGAGCAGATGCTGCGGAGGCGAAGGAATTGGGAATAGGGGATGGCATTTTTGCAGGTAGTGTCCAATAAAGCTGAGTAGAATTGTGAGTTCAGGTTGTGGATCCTACGAAGAATAATCTCCAATAAAGCTGAGTCGAATTGTGAGTAGTGTCCAACAAACCAAGCGGAGGCTTGGGGACCGCTTTGCAGAACACCTGCTCTCAGTTCACAACAAACAATTGCACCTCCCAGTCACGAACCATTTCAACTCCCCCTCCCATTCCTCAGATGACATGTCCATCCTGGGCCTCCTGCAGTGCCACAATGATGCCACCCGAAGGCTGCAGGAACAGCAAATCATATCCAGCCTGGGAACCCTGCAGCCCAATGGAATGTGGATTTCACAAGTTTCAAAGTCTCCCCTCCCCCAACCGCATCCCAAAACCAGCCCAGCTCGTCCTCGCCTCCCTAACCTGTTCTTCCTCTCACCTATCCCTTCCTCCCACCTCAAGCCGCACCCCCATCTCCTATCTACTAACCTCATCCCGCCCCCTTGACCTGTCTGTCCTCCCTGGACTGACCTATCTGCTCCCTACCTCCCCACCTACACTCACCTTTACTGGCTCCATCCCCGCCTCTTTGACTTGTCTGTCTCCTCTCCACCTATCCTCTCCTCCATCCATCTTCTATCCACCTCCCCCTCTCTCCCTATTTATTTCAGAACCCTCTTCCTCTCCCCCATTTCTGATGAAGGGTCTTGGCCCAAAATGTCAAGCTTTCCTGCTCCTCTGATGCTGCTTGGCCTGCTGTGTTCATCCAGCTCCACACCTTGTTATCTCGGATTCTCCAGCATCTGCAGTACCTATTATCTCTATCATTCTAGGAGCTCTGGATTTGCTTGAGAAAGACTGCCTTTCTGCTACATGGGAACGTACTGCACCTAAGCTACCTCCTCTTTCAAGACAGTGTATTGTTCTGTTATGGTTTTTTCTGTCACCCTCTGACTTTAATTTACCTGCATCAGATCCATTTCAACTCAACTGGCCTTCACCCAGTTAATTATTTTTATTTGGTTCGCTCCTTGCTCTTTTCCATTACTAACCTAAACCATATGATACCGTGATTACTGCCTGCCAAATGTTCCCTGACTGACAGCTGACCCATTTCATTTCCCAGATGCAAATCCTGCAATGTTGCCTTCCTAGTAGAAGCACACTGATTTTGAAAGTTCTCATGAACACACTGTAAGAACTCTTGCACCTTTCTGTCTTTGCACTGCCACTATCCCAGTTTATATTAGATTATTTAAAGTCTGTATGTTAAGGGGACAGTAGCATTGAGCTAATGTTACTGTGTGATTATATACAGGCACCTGGACTAAAGCTTGGGGGCACACAAGCAGCTGGGGAAGTTAAACTTAAATTTAAATTCAATGGATTTTTAGGAAAGGGAAGTCTCAGTAATAGTGAGCAGGTAACAATCAAATGTTTGTAAAAACCCATTTGGTTCACTAATGCCTTTCAGGGAATTAAATCTGCCACCCTCACTTGGTCTAGTCTACAGATAACCCGAGACCCACAACAACGTGGTTGACTCTTCACTGTCCTCTAATAGAACCCCTCAAACCGCTCCGCTTAAAGACAATTAGGGATGGGCAATAAATTCTGATCTTACCTGTGATACCCATGTCTCAAGGACAAATATTTTAAAATTACCCTATAGTTTCTGCAGTGATATGTAATTTCCTTCCAAATGTTTACCTGTTTATTTTTCTCAGCTGTTAGTATCTATAAAATTGACACTACAAAATAGTACTTCCATTGTTCCTGAGTTCTAATCAACAAGATTTTGTCTTTTACCCTTGAGGACATCCTCTCTCTCTCCAGCACTATAATGTTATCATTCATCAACACAGTATCCTTTCTTTCTTTCCCTATCTTACGTGCGCCTTGAATTCAGGGACATTTAGTCAGGCCCCTGTCATGTAGTTTGTATATTGCCCTATCATATACACACATGTACACCTGCAGCCTTTTTACCACATTCTGTTTTGACCACTTTAGTCCTATTGTATTTCATTTTATTCTGACCCTCCAAATACATTCCTATTTCTGGCTCTAAGTTGTCTGTCTCTTGTAATTTGTCGTGTGCCCTCCAAACCTGATTTAAAGAAGAAATCTTTGCTAGTTTCTAGTTAGACGAGCTTGTTTAGTTAGTTTCAGGCATCTTATTTTACCCTCAGTTTCAGATCTATCAGTTCCACTCACTTTTCCACTCCTTTGTGTTTCTGTGTAGGTATTCTGAATCTTAGTTTCAGGCACTCTTATCACTCATGGTTCAAGCATTCAATTTAATTTATTTTGTGATAATGACTTGTGTAATTAGAAGCTCTGCCCTTCTGTCAGTTTCTAATTGACGCTTTTAGCTGAATGATCCATTGGGTAATTGCTGAGAAGTACAACTGGCCTGCAAGCTACTCAGCAAACCACCTACTGTCAGCTTCAAGGATCCCTCAGGTACTTATCAATTAATTCCTGCAAAAATCTCACAGACTTTATGGTCCAAATCCTTCAATCCTTAAGATCAGACAAGAAGCTGCCACTTACTTTAAGGGGGTTTTCCAGTGGAACTTCTGGGGAGGGAGGCTTGCAATCCATAGCAGACCAGTCCAGTGTAGCAATCCACACAGACAGCAACACTGAAACTAAACCCCTTCTCAACGAAACTGCCCTATTCCACAAGTCAGGATGCTGGGAGTCATGGGGTGAGTAGTTGAAGGAAGTCCGTTCTGTGGGAGCATCAAAGGTGGTGTCAGATCCACGCAGGGGACATGGCTATCAGGAGTATCAGAAGCTTCGGAAATAGTGGCATAGCATCTTTTACAGCTACCACAGTGGCCTCTCAGGTCTTACATCCCCCAGTTTGTCCACACCATGAGCTCACAAACCCCAGACCCCCACCACTCTCATCCCTGTTATGTGAGCCAGTGAGCCTGGTACTTGTTAAGTATTGTCCAAAATCAATGTGGCAATGTCCTCCTCCGTCCTGAGGTGCTGCAGAGCTGCAAACCTCTGATTGGCCAGCAAATCTTTGAAGTGGACTGTCCGATCCAGAACAGGGGAGGTCCTGTCTCTAACAATGCCAATCAGTGGCATGGGAGCAGTTGTGGTCTCCATCTTTTAGTCAATGTAGGGGCGGTGACAGGGAGGAGTTGGAGAGAGTTTGGATTAGAAATGCAATCATGTACAAATGCCTGTCTTAGTCCGCCATACTTATACCGCCTCTACCATGAGGCACGCACACTGTTGACAGACAGATGGTTACGCATTTCCATGACTGACATTAAGGAGGATGTGACATGTAGGTGGGCCGAAAGGTGAGGGGAATGACAGGTGAGGGCTAGAGGGCCTAACAACCATGATAGAACAGGGCCAATTGCCCTGGTGACCAGAGCTGGGTCTTCTAACCTGCCAGCTACAGCTCCTCGTGCCTGAATCAGGAGGCAGTGCCCATGATTTCAGCCTGTACCTGCCTATGGGAGACCAAAATTCCCAATGAATGGGAAACTTGGGAAATTGAGAACACAGCCTCGGGAAACAGCCTGATCCACATTACCAAACTGAAAATGACTGTTTGGAAAAGTATTAGGAAAACCACATAGGGTACGTAAGACATTCCATATATAAGTGATTGATAACCTTGTGGTATTGTCCATGGGGAGTCAAGACCTGTGCAGCGCTGAACTGTGAACAGTTTTAGCTTAATAAGCCACGAAAACAACAATAATCTCTTCAAGCCCTTCAGAACCAGAGCTACAAAAGGAGTAACATCAGAATTAAGATGAAAGCAAAATAAACTCGAAAATGTAAGTTAAAGCAAGTAAGTTAATAACCTTCACTTTAGGGAGGCAGTGCCTTTGTAACTGATTTTCTCCAAAGTACAGTAGACAGCAAATTAATCTGATTGATAGTACCACAGTCTCCTCTTTCTCAAAGCTTCCCGGTCATTAGCAGTGCAAACTTTTAGCTGAAAGTGCTTAAAGATCTGACTTCTTCTGAAATTGGCCAGGACGTTAAATTGATAAGTACTTCACCAAACAGCTGGTGAACTGAATATATTTTAATATTTTTGCATTTGACTCCAATGGTGATGAACAATGCTCACCGTCTTTTTAAAGATTTGTTCACTACATGTTGGCATTAGTGGCTGAGCCAGCAATTATTGCCTGGCCCTAACTGCCTTGAGAACATTGTGCTGAGTTGCCTAATTGAAGTGCTACAATCGTTGGGGTGCAGGGACACTAACAATGCCGTTAAGAAAGGGAGTTCCAGGATTTCAACCCAGTGACAGTGAGGAAACGGCAATATAGTTCCAAGTCAGGATGATGAGGTGGTGATGTTCTTATGCTTCTGCGTCCTTCTCAGTGGTTATTGTAAGAGCCTTGGTGAGTTACCACAGTGGATCTGCAGCCACCAATCTGATACAAGCTGCTGTCCCTGGTAATCAAGGAACGTATCAATGGTGAAACTGTTTTGTTTCTTGACAGCTGCTTTCAATCACAGCTAAAAAAGCAGAACCCACTGAAACGCATGCAAACCCCATGCAGATGACTCATTAACAGCAAAGAAAAACATACTGTTGAACACAACAATGCAGCAAAGTAGACACCAGTAAATAATAAATCCAGAAAGTAGCAAATGCTAATGATTTATAAATAATGCAAAGCAGCTGCAAGCAGAAAAGATGTCAATAATCAATTGAAGATGAGTAGCTAATTAAGGAATGAATGGAGCAGTGAACAAATGAATTCAGAGAGGACTGAATGATCAAATAGCAGGATCCAGTGAACGCATGAATTAATTGACAAGTAGACACTGATAATTAATAAAGTCAGTTGGCGCAACAACAGTAAATGCATTTATAAAGCTGCAGATTAAGCACAAATAACGAAACCAGTGAAGCATTGCAAGCATCAGATTTACTTTCTGCCATCCTGCCACATCTAGTCATCTTTGGAGGTAGACAATTAACTCACTGAAGGAGGGGACTCCACAAATATCCCCTTCCTCATGTTAGCAGAACCCAGCACATCTGTACAAAGGACAAGGTTGAAGCATTTGCATCCATCTTGGCCTCTTCCTGAGGTCCACAGACTTGACTGACACCATGTAATATCAAGATATACTAGAGGCACTGAATATTGCAAAGGCTGTGGGGTCCTGACAATGTTTTAGCAATGGAACAGAACTAGCAATTTTTGTAGCCAAATATCCAAGTACAATCACAACAACAATATCTAACCAGCAACGTGGAAAATTGCCTAGTTATACCTCTGTCCACAAAAAACAGGGCAAATTCAATCTGGCCAGTTACTGCACATCATTATCTCAATCATCAACAAAATGATGGAAAGTTTTGTCAAAAGTTGTACTCATTCAGCAATAACCTTCTCACTGAGGTTCAGCTTGGATTCTGCCAAAGCTATTCAGCTTCTGATCACATTACAGTCTAGGTCCAAAAATGGACAAGAGAGCTGAATACCATACCTGATGTGAATGCAAGTACCCTTGATATCAACACAACATTTCATCGACTGTAGAGCAGTTTTCTCAGAGCTGGTTCTGGAGCAGAAGTTTTCTGTCCTTATGCCAAAATATTGTCAGGACCTGTAGCCTTGGCAGTATCCAGGGCCACCAATCATATCATGATATCAAATTGAGCAAAATGAATTGGCTGAAGACTGCCATGTGTAATGCTTGGGACCCCAGGAAGAGACTGAGATGATCCCTCAATCAACACCTCTAGCTGAAGATGGATTTAAATGAATCACCCTTTCTTTTGTAATGATGTGGAGGGCTCCCTCATCTCTCCCTCTTTGTAAACACCTGGCTGCAAGAGAAAGTATGGAAAAGGAACCGGAGAAAGGAATGCCAATGATCTCAAGGAAAAGGACAAGGACACTTCCTGGAAACACCCGCCAAATGTGTGGTTGGAGATATGGCTCTAGGATCAGGCTCATCAGTCACACAAGGACCCACAGAACCCCTTATCAGTGACACAGAATTTCCGAGATAGACAATCATACTCATTAGCGAGTGATTGTTGCTGATGGCAACATTATACACTTTACTTCATTCACCTCAACCTCCAGCATCATGGCCAAGAACCTCTGAGTCTTCTGTCTTGGTCTCTGAGCTAGAGGCTTGAACTTCTCTTTCCCACACAATACGATTGACATTCTCAATGGAAGTGTGAGCAGTGACTACGTACAATGCTCCAAGAAACATGTTCCTTACCGACATTTGAGTGCTAAACATGCAGCTACCTGTTTTAACTTCTGAGTGCATGTTTAATTCGTTGCATTCATTGATTAGACCCAGTATGGCAGGTCAAATCCACACTTTCAAACAGGTCTTATGGAAACAAAGCTCATTCAGTACCGGTTTTCAGCCTTTCCTCAGCAAAATGCCATCAGGACTGTTCAAGATTGTGCTGCATCACAGCAGAACAAATTTTCATTGTCATGCAATGCATGATGTGGAGGTGCTGGTGTTGGACTGGGGTGGACAAAGTCAGACGTCACACAACCCCAGATTATAGTCCAACAAGTTTATTTGAAATCACACAAGCTTTCGGAGTGCAGCGCCTTTGTCAGGTGCAGAGAGAGAGCTGAGCACACAGGCCCAGAGTTTATAGGCAGAGAGATCAAGGGCAGAGAGATCAAAAGATCATACAACTGATGTGAGTGGAGCGTCAGATGATAAGTCTCTGCAGGTGACCAGGGGTGTTAGACGGTGAGTAAAGTATCAACAGAATAACCAGCAAAGGATGATTTATAATCTGATTAAGTAAGGCAGAGAGATAATTATATAAAATTAAAAATAAGGTGGTGCTGGAGATAAACTAAATGACTGGAATCATATGCCGAATACAAAACAATACAAATACAAACCAATTCAGGTTGTGTATCTCAAAGTCTTGGAGAACAATTACCCAAAGTTCGGAGGCTGAAGTGTTCCACAACTGGTAGGGAACATTTCTGTCTGGTGATTGTTGTGCGGTGTCCATTCATCTGTTATGGTACCTGCATGGATTCACCAATATATCATATCTCGGGGCAACACTGCCTGCAGCATATTAGATAGGCAGCATTGGCCGAGTCTCGAGAATCTGCTGTGTACGTGGTGTGGGGTGTTCCCCCATGTGATGGTAGTGTCCATATCGATGATCTGACATGTCTTGCGAGGTTGCCTTGGCAGGGTTGTGTGGTGTTGTCTTGAAACTGCGTAGTTTGCTGCGAACAAGGGTCTGTTTAAGGTTTGGCAGTCTTTTGAAGGCGGGAAGTGGAGGTGTAGGGAAGATCTTGGCGAGATGCTCATCATCATCAGATTATAGGTCATTCCCTACACTGGTTATTCAGCTGTTGACACTTTATTCACCATCTAACATTCCTGGTCACCAGCAGAGACTTATCATCTGACACTCCACTCACACCAGTTGTATGATCTTTTGATCTCTCTACCCTTGATCTCCCTGCATATAAACTCTGTGTTTGTGTGCTCGGCTCTCACAAAGGGGCTGTATTCCGAAAGCTTGTGATTTCAAGTAAATGTTTGGACTATAACCTGGTGTCGTATGACTTCTGACCTTATTCAATGCATGCACATTTCCAGCAAGGGCCTCTGGACAGTGATCAGACCAGTACAGAAAACCACAAATAATTTTCTCATCCCCACCTCCCAGACAGTTGCAGAGGCAAACATAGCGCCATACATGTATCCTAACTGTAATTGACAACAAGGTTTGGAACTTTTCTGAACTTCATTGTAGAACTCTGAGCTTTTGGATATTTTAATATAAACATAAAAATCTGTTAAATGTTTTAAGCTATAATATGTACCGTAATTACTCAATTAATCTCCATTGCATCAGTCCTATAACTATCTTTCCACTTCATGGTTCTTTGTCTCTGTATTTTACTGTCTCCCAATCCATTTTCCATTTCTCTCTAGGCCTTCAGTTTCTTATGCTCTCATTTTCCAGCTCTGAATTATAAAACAAGAAAGTGGCAACATCATGTGGTGAGTAACAGAAACTACAGAAAATATTTCTTGGTCCATATTGTAACCATGGCTGTGATTTGTTTCAGTATTTACAGCATGCTAGACAGTGAGGATTTTGGCACCATTAACACTAACATTGCTAAATCTGCAATTCATACAAAAACCTTTGTTACTTCCTATTATTTGTAAAGGCAAGAAGTATAGAAGTGTTCAGAGCATTGTAAACCTCAATGTTGCCATATTTCTGTTGATCACCGTCCCCCAATTCAGAAGGTAATTGGTTCAGGTTACGCTCATGAAATTCAAACAGCTAATCTAGCTGAAATTCCAGTGCAGTGCAGTAAGAATGTTCAGTAATTTGTGGGACAGCCCACATCTCAGGATCTTAAATATAAGGTGGTAATAAATCTAGCAGTGAATTCAGGGAAAGCTTTTTTCATTCAAAAAGTAGTTAGAATGTGAAACATTACCACAGGGAGCAGTTGAGGTGAACAGCATAGGGAACTGTATAGTTAAATGCATGAAGAGAATAAATGGTTATTGAGAAAATAATAGAATGTTATGGAAGAGTAGGATGAAGGCGGATAGACTGATGCTCATGTGGAGCATCAGCACTGCCATAGATCTGTTGTGCCAAATGGCCTATTTCCGCACTGTACATTCTCTACAACTCTATTCAACAGGCAATGCAAGATTGATGGATCAAACAACAAGAATCTTATTTTTTTCTCTCAATCAATTGTACTTTCACCTGAGACATTCCAGCCAAGGCAAAACCCCTGTGAGAGGTTACAGGAGTGGGTCTGGACAGGATGGTTTTCGGAGGAATGGTGCAGACTCAATGGGCCAAATGGCCTATTTCTGCACTGTAGTAATTTTATGATTCTATTCTAAGATCCTATGAAACTACCACGCTCATTGACAGCAATCAGCAAAAGGTTCATTATCAGTTGTTTACTCTTAAGCACCAATGTACATTGGGGGATGGTAGAATAGTAGCACTCTCACTAGACGAGTAATTCAGAGGTCTAGATTAAAGTGTAGCGTAATGGGTTCAAATCCCACCATAGCAGCTGGTGTACTCAAATGTAGGTAGGATGTAAAATCTGGAATTGAAAACTGGCACACAGTTCAAGGGCAACAAACACTGGTCTTGCCAGCAGTGCTCATAAATAATGAAAGACCAACTTTTTTAAAAAGTGTAAGTACCAAAAACATGGGTAGGACTAGGAAAGAGTCTCTGCATTGAGAGTATGAGGACCTAAGCACTAAATAGAAAAGCAAAACCTCTGGATTATTACCTGAGCCACATGCAAATTGGCATATGTAATAAAATTAGAGTAAGAAATACGTGGCTCAAAGACTGGAGTGGGAGAAGTTGGGTTTCAGTTTGTGGGCCACTGGCACCAATACTACAAAAATGGGGGCTCTACACCCATGGATGGTCTACACCTGAACCGTGTGGGCCAATGTTCTTGCAAACTGCATAACTAGGAATGTTGAGTGGGTTTTAAATGGAATTGTGGGAGCATGAGATTAAACATGGAAAGATACGGCATACCAAATGTAGCCATCTGGCTGCATCTAAATTCCTACACCACAGCAGTATGTTTAACAGCTAAGTCTTTACAAGACATGATAGGAAAAGAGACTAACTTTGCAGGAACAATATTCTAGTCTGCATGCAGAGCCAGACATTGCTGATCAAACAGGCATCTGGTGATAAGGGCTACTCAACCTTTGTGGTTATCAAGGACATTAAATCAAACACAGAAGGTGAAATAATTCCACAGAGACCAGTGTCCTGTCACCAAGTCACCCTCTATTTACACGTGGAGCGTCCTTGACATTGATCCAGCTCCCTCAGAGCCAGCTCTCAGAGTGAACAAAATGTCTGACACTCCGGTTTATATCTGTCAGCCAGGGCTCCCCGATTGGACCAGCCTAACAGCCCCAATCAGAGAATTCATATTCGATGAAATCCACCTGGCTGACTTTGTTACAATCACTACAAAAGGGAATGCATCACATCCATACAACCCTTGGATGGACATTCCCAGAGTCACGCGGGTCCTTGGCAGGAGTACATAGTCACAACATTCTGGAAGATCAAGAAAACCATATCAAAGTAAAAGCATTGAAGACATCAGGGGAGATAACCCAGGAACAGCCATCACAGAAGCAGGACCCTGAGCTCAGAGAAGGACACACCCAGCCTAGAAACTGAAGTCTGGCCAGATATTGCTCACCAATACAGGTAATACCCAAGTGTCAGTAGTGAGTCTGTCAGCTTTGTGCTGCAACTTGAGGCAATTTTACGCTGCAGGGTAAACTAACTGAGTGATAAATAAAGAAGGTAGATTAGGGGAGGTGAAGGCCTAGTGGTATTATCGCTGGGCTGTTAATTCAGAGACATTGTCCTGGGGACCCAGGTTCGAATCCCACCATGGCAGATGGTGAAATTTGAATTCAATAAATATCTGGAATTAAGAATCTAATGATGACTGTGAATCCATTGTTGGAAAAGCCTATCTAGCTTTTTTTTTGTATGTTATACACTTTCATTTGGGTGCAGATGAGGAACAGTAGGGGAAAAGTTATTAAGTAGTATATGGAAGTAGTATATGGCCCACTAATAGTAACCACAATGTTAGTAAAGTATATAAGAAATATTGGGTGCTTGTGATAAAGGGACAGCAATAATCACAAGTGACTTTAATCTATATATAAACTGGAAAAATCAGATTGGCAATAGCAGCTTGCATAGAATGCCTGAGAACAGCATGTTCAGAAATGACCAGACAGCAGGTTATATTAGACTTGGAATTGTGTAAAGTGACAGGATCAATTAATGACCTCAGAAAAGGCACCCCTGGGTAGCAATGACCACAGGATTATTGAATTTGATATTAGGTTTGAAAGGGACAGGATTAGGTCTAAGACTAATATTTAAACCTAAGTAAGACCAACTATGTGAGCATGAAAGCAGAACTAACTGAAGTGAGCCGACATACTCGGCTGGGCGTTAGATCAATAGAGACACTTTGGTAGATATTTAAGGGAATATTTCAGATTACTCAGAATAAGTATATTTCTGCTATAAAGAAAAATTATTAAAGAAGAACTCACCATCTGTGGTTAATAAATTAAGTTGGGGAAAATATCAAAGTTAGGGAGAAAGCACATAACAGTGCATAGGTGGTAGGCAGGTCAGATGATTGATTAGAATGTTAGAACAGTTGAGAATGACTAAAATATTAACCATGAGGAAGAAATTAGAGTATGAAAGTAAGTTAATTAGAAATGTGAAAACAGATAGTAAGAGTTTCTATAGGCACTTAAAAAGGAAACAAGTAAAGTGACTGATGACCCTCTAGAGAGTGAGACGAGGGAATTAATAGCTGATAATGGGGAAATGACAGATGAAATGAAGAAATATTTTATATCTGTCTTTACTATAGGGAATACAAAACAAATTTCTGGCAAAATTAGGCGTAAGACAGAGAGAAGTGTATTAAAATCGTAATCATAAGGGAAATGGTACTAAGCAAACTCGGACCTGGGAGATGACCCTTCTGAGTCCAGATCATCTTCATCTAGGGGTCTTAAACGATGTGATTAATGAGATAGTAGACGTGATGGTATTAATTTTCCAAAATTGCCTCAATTCAGAAAAGGTTCCGTTGGACTAGAAAGTAGTGAATAAAACTCAAATGTAATTTCTGTTCAGAATGAGGCAGAAAGCAAGAAATTATAGGCCAGTTGGCTTCACATCTGTCATAAGGAAGGCATTAGAATCAGTCATTAATAAGATTATAGCTGAGGACTGAAAACTCAAGATAATTTGGAAAAGTTAGCAAGTTGTAATCAAAGCAAAATTATATTTAAAAATTTACTGGAATTATTTGAAGGATATGCTGTGCGTAAAAGGAACCGTATGAATACACTATACTTGGATTTCTAGAAGACATTTGATAAGGAGTGATATTAAAGATTACTGTAGTAAATAAATATTCAAATTGTAACAGGATAATTTAATAGCATGGATGAAGATTGGCTGTTTGGCAGAAAATAGAGAGCATTCAGTGTTAATGTTTCGAGCCCAGTGATCCTTTGTCAGGACGTTCTGACAAAGGGTCAATGGACTCAAAGCATTAGCTCTGTTTTTCTCTCCACAGATGCAGCCAGATCTGCTTTCTCCAACCCTTTGTTTTTGTTTGTGATTTTAAAAAAAGTAAATTATTACTTAAACTGGGAATATGTGCAGAATTCTGAGATCTAGAAGGATTTATGTGTTCAGGTGCATGATTCACAAAAGGTTAGCATCCAAGTTCAGCTGATAATCAAGAAGGTTAATGGAATTCCATCTTTTACTAAGAGAGGAATTGAACATAAAAGTAAGGATGTTACACTTCAGTTATACAGAATAATGGTGAGACCACATCTCAAATACTGTGTGTAGTTTTAGATTCCTTGTTTACAAATGTAAATGCATTGAAGGCGATTTAGAGGAGTATAACTGGAATGATGCCAAGAATACACAGGCTGTCTTCTGTAGGTAGGTTGAACAAGTTGGGCTCACTACTGCTGAAGTTTAGCAGAGAGACGGGTGATTTTATTGAAGTGTGCAAGATTCTGAATGGTCTTGAATGGATCTTTCTTCTTGTGTGTCAGCCAGAGATCACAGTTTTATAATTAGTGCTCAGACTTTCAGGACAGAGATGAGGAGAAACATTTTCTCTCAGACGATTGTGTGACTTTGGAACATTCTGCCTCAGGAGGCAGTGGAGGTGGGGTCACTGCATTTAAAACAGGTGGATATATTCTTGTTGGACCGGTGAATTGAGGGTTATGAGAGTAGATGAGAATGTGGAATTCGAAACACAAACAAATCGGCCACAGTATTTTTGAAGGATAGAGCAGGCTGAAGGGGCTGAATGGCCTACTTTTGCTCCTATTTCGTATGTCTGTGTGTATGAACTAAGATGAATAATAAAAAAGACTCCATTGAAAGCCTACTGTTGATAAAGTCAAGATCCAAACATAATCCTGTTTTCCTTTAACATCTACATAATTGTCCATAAGTTGAAGAATGCAAAAAACTTCTCTTGAAAGACTAGCTGATTTATTAAAATAAGTGTAATCATGCACTCCTACATTTGTCAGTATTTAAGCTTTGCTTATCATTCCGATCTTTTGTTGCATTTCAATCAGATTAGAGAAGTTTAGCAATGAACACTATAATATTTTGCAGGAAATCAAAGAAACTTGCAGCTTTTAAGAATGTGTCCGAATTGATGACGATCCTCCTGGCTTCTACTGAGGCTCATAATTGCCAATGCTGTTGACAGAACTGTAGACTGGGGGAATGTAGAGGAGGAAGTGAGACTTTGCTATTCAGTAGACTAGAAGAAACAATAGCTCTAGCTCTGTCAATTAACAAGTGGGCGGTTGGGTTGAGCAGCTAGGTGAAGGCTGCCTATGCTTCTTCGTTGGCATCTCATCCTCACAAAGGGGAGGAGGTGCATGAAACAAGGTGCCATGTGGGACACCAGGATCTCCAGTGACAATAACCCAGTGGTTCAAGTCCTCTTCCGCTCGATGGCTATCATAGAAGGTGTTGGTAGTGATTTCATATTCTCTTCCAAATGCGGTCCTGTAACAAAATATTTCCAAGCAGTTTAGGTTTGACCATTCAGCCTTTTGTCATGTGCACTGAAAGATAGTGATTTTCTTCTTCAGCAAAACACTAACAGGAATGAAGCCTTAACCTCAAAATTGGACTTGTCTGGTTTTTCTATTCATTGAAGCGAGTATGAATCACAAGCAGTCCGCGACAGATTTAGTGTTCTGGATTTTTACTCCATCAAGCTGTCATGCCCCATGTGGAAAAGGAAAGTCTGCCAGTAAATTGTATCCATGGCACTTCCAAGTTTTGAAAATGACGCTAAAAAAAAGTTCACTACCACAAGTCTGAAATTTCGGTCAGGGAGCTGAATTTAATGTAGACTGGAGTGGCCCTGATAACAAGCGGAAAGCCAGTGCAGGTCACTGCTGGGACTGCAACCAGCCAGAGGCAGCATGGTGAGTGGAATTGAGCTTGTTGGGGTTAGACTGAAAGGCCCTGGTGAGGTGGAGGTGATTCATTAGCAAGGGCCGGGGAGATGTTTCTGCAGGTGGGGATGCTCACAAAGAAGGGGCAAGGTTTTACCTGGCTGGACCACAAAACTGGTGAAGGGCGTCTACCCATGTGGTACAATGCTATTGTTGGTGGGAAGAGGAATTTAATTGACTACTCAATTGGCATCTGGGTTGGAAGTCTTTCTTTGACATTCCCCACCTGAGTGTATTGGACAAAGTTGTGGAGACAGCAGGCCTATCCTCCTGATTCTACAGTCAACAACAATCCCTACTTCACAATCACTTCCATAACCCAGATGAACTTCTACCCAGATAGTAGGAACTGCCGATGCTGGAGAATCTGAGACAACAAGGTGTAGAGCTGGATGAACACAGCAGGCCAAGCAGCATCAGGGGAGCAGGAAAGCTGACGTTTCGGGTTTAGACCCTTCTTCAGAAATGGGGGAAGGGAAGGGGGTTCTGAAATAAATCGGGAGAAAGGGGGATGCAGATAGAAGATGGATAAAGGAGAAGATAGGTGGAAAGGAGACAGACAGGTCAAGGGGAGGGGGGTGGAGCCAGTAAAGGTGAGTATAGGTGGGGAGCTAGGGAGGGGATAGGTTGGTCCAGGGAGGACAGACATCTCAAGGAGGCGGAATGAGGCGAGTAGGTAGGAGATGGGGGTGGGGCTAGAGGTGGGAGGAGCGGATAGGTAGGAGGACAGGTTAGGGAGGCGGGTACTAGCTGGGCTAGTTTTGGGATAAGGTCGGGGGAGGGGAGATTTTGAAGCTTGTGAAGTCCACATTGAGACCATTGGGCTGCAGGGTTCCCAAGCGAAACATGAGATGCTGTTCCTGCAACCTTCGGGTGGCATCGTTGTGGCACTGCAGGAGGCCCAGGATGGACATGTCGTCCAAAGAGTGGGAGGGAGAGTTGAAATGGTTCGCGACTAGGAGGTGCAGTAGTTTGGTGCGAACCGAGCATAGGTGTTCCGCAAAGCAGTCCCCAAGCCTCCACTTGGTTTCCCCGATGTAGAGGAGGCCACATCTGGAACAGCGGATACAGTATACCACATTAGCAGATGTGCAGGTGAACATCTGTTTGATGTGGAAGGTCTTCTTAGGGCCTGGGATGGGGGCGAGAGGAGAGGTGTAGGGACAGGTGTAGCACTTCCTGCCGTTGCAGAGAAAAGTGCTGGGGATGGTAGGGCTGGCGGGGAGTGTGTCGCGGACAAGGGAGTCACAGAGAGAGTGGTCCCTCTGGAAAGCAGATAAGGGTGGGGAGGGAAAAATGTCTTTGGTAGTGGGGTCGGATTGCAGATGGCGGAAGTGTTGGAGGATGATGCGTTGGATTCGGAGGTTGGTGGGGTGGTACGTGAGGACGAGGGGGATTCTGTTTTGGTTATTATTGCGGGGAGGGGGTGTGATGGATGAATTGCGGGAAATGCGAGGGACACAGTCGAGGGCGTTTTCGACCACTGTGGAGGGGAAGTTGTGGTCCTTGAAAAACGAGGACATCTGGGATGTCCGAGAGTGGAATGTCTCATCTCGGGAGCAGATGTGGCTGAGGTGAAGGAATTGGGAATAGGGGATGGCATTTTTGCAGGAAGGTGGGTGAGAGGAGGTGTACCCTAGGTAGCTGTGGGAGTCGGTAGGCTTGAAATGGATATCGGTTTCCAGCTGGTTGCCAGAGACGGAAATAGAGAGGTCCAGGAAGGAGACAGAGGTATCGGAGGTGGTCCAGGTGAACTTAAGGTTGGGGTGGAAGGTGTTAGTGAAGTGGATTAACTGTTCGAGCTCCTTGTGCGAGCACGAGGTGGCACCCATACAGTCATCGATGTAACGGAGGAAGTGGTGGGGGATAGGGCCAGTGTAGGTATGGAAGAGGGATTGCTCCACGTATCCTACAAAGAGGCAGGCATAGCTTGGGCCCATGCAGGTACCCATGGCCACCCTCTTTGTCTGTTGGAAGTGGGAGGAATGGAAGGAGAAGTTGTTAAGGGTGAGGGCGAGTTCAGCTAAGCGGATAAGGGTGTCAGTGGAGGGGGACTGGTCGTTTATTTCAGAATCCCCTTCCCCTCCCCCATTTCTGAAGAAGGGTCCCAACCTGAAACATCAGCTTTCCTGCTCCTCTGATGCTGCTTGGCCTGCTGTGTTCATCCAGCTCTACACCTTGTTGTCTGAAATTCTACCCAGTAGGTGCATTTTAGACCTGCCTGTCTCTATGACCTCTCATTGTACCCTCATATCTACATGATAAGAATAAGATTGACGACAGAGTGTCTGAGCAGTTGAACATTCATCATCTGATCCGCATTTATTGACAAAAACTTAGTCTCACAAATCTGGATGATGTTTTTGGTGTAGAAAATTACATGGTAAAGAAAGATGAGTCAATGGATATTATTTCGGAGTCATTCAACTATGTTGCACAAAACAGACAGCTGGCAGAAAAGAAAGCACATGGAATTGGAGGTGACTTATTGACGTGTAGGGAATTGGTGATGAGATAAGAGACAGAGGGCGATAGGATTTCCATGCATTTGGAGAGGCAAGAAATGATTAAGGATAGTCAGAATGGCTTTGAGCACAGGAAATCAGTGTCTCACAAACTTGATTGAGTTTTTTGAGGATGTGGCCAAGAGGTCAGAGGAGGGCAGAATGGTAGACATTGCCTACATAGATTTTAGTAAAGTCTTTGACAAGGTTCTGCATGATAGTCTGCTTAGTAAAGTTAGATCACAAGGGATTCAGGGAGAGCTTGCCAAATGGATGCAAAATTAGTTTGACGGGTGGGGGACAGAGGGTGATGGTGAACGGATGTTATTTCAGATTGGAGGCCTGTGTTCGGCGACATTCCACAGGGATTGGTGATGGGTCCACTGTTGTTCATCATTTGTATAGTGATTTAGATGAGAATTTAGGAAGCATGCTAAGTAAATTTGCAGATTTCTCAAAGGGGAGGCAATGGCCTTGTGGTATTATGACTGGATGGTTAATCCAGAGACCCAGATAACATTTTGGAGACCCAGGTTTGAATCCCGCCATGGCAGATGGTGGAATGTGAATTCAATAAATATCTGGAATTAAGAATCTAATGATGACCGTGAATCCATTGTTGATTGTTGTAAAAACCCATCGGTTCACTAATGTCCTTTAGGGAAGGAAACTGCCATCATTACCTGGTCTGGCCTACATGTGACTCCAGACCCACAGCAATGTGGTTGACTCTTAACTGCCCTCTGGGCAATTAGGGATGGGCAACAAATGCTGCCTAACCAGTGATGCTGTCAATGAATAAAGGGGGAGAAAATGACACCAAAATTGGTGTTATAATGGGCAGTTAAAAAAGGTTATCTAAGATTACAAAGGGATCTTGATCAATTGGGCCAATGGGCCAAGGAGTGGCAGATGGAGATTAATTTGGATAAATGCTAGGTGTTGCATTTTGGTAAGATGAACAAGGGCATGACTTATACAGTTAATGGCTCAGCCGTGGGGAGTGTTTTTGAACAGAGAGATCTAGGGGTTCAGGTACATGGTTCATTGAAAGTTGTGTCAAAAGTAGATAGGGTGGTAAAAGAGGCATTTGGCATGCTTTCCTTCATTGCTGAGACTATTGAATATAGGAGTTGGGACATCATGTTGAGGTTGTACAGGATGTTGGTAACACCATTTTTGGAGTACCATGTACAGTTTTGGTCGCCCTGCTATAGGAAGGATATTAGTAAATTGGAGAGCTGTAGAAAAGATTTACAAGGATGTTACTGGGACTGAGCTATAAGGGGAGGCTGGATGGGCTGGGACCTTTTCCCATTGGAGCATAGGAGGTTGAGGAACTATATAGATGACCTTATACAGGTTTAGAAAATCATGAGGGGCATAGATAGAGGTGAATAGAAAAGGTCTTTTCCTAGGGTAGGGGAGTTAAAAACTAGAAGGCACATCTTTAAGGTCAGAGGAGAAAGATTTAAAAGGGACCTGAGGGACAACATTTTCACACAGAGGTGGTTTGTATGTGGAATGAACTGCCAGACACAAGTACAGTTAAAACATTTAAAAGACATTTGTACAGGTACATTAATAGGGAAGGTTTAGGGGGAATATAGGCCAAATGCAGGCAAATGAACAAAGAATAAAGAACAATACAGCACAGGAACAGGCCCTTCGGCCCTCCATGCCTGCGACGACACATTTTGCCCTTCCATACTAAAACTGTCTTCACTTACAGGATCCATATCCCTCTATTCCCTTCCTATTTATGCATTCATCCAGGTGCTTCTTGAAAGCTGCTATTGTGTCTGCTTCCACCACCTCCTCTGGCAACACATTCCAGGCACTCACCACCCTTTGTGTGAAAAACTTGCGTCACACATCTCTTTTAAACTCCACCGCCACCTCCCCCCACCCACCCACCCACCCCCCCCGCCCCAAAATCGCACCTTGAAACCCGTGTATCCTAGTAATTGACCCCTCCACCCTGGGATAAAGCTCATACTTTCCACTCTATCCATGCCATTCACAATCTTATAAACTTCTGTCAGGTCGCCCCTCAACTCCTGCATTCTAGTGGAAACAAACCCAGTCTATCCAACCTTTCTTAACTATAATCTTCCATACCTGGCCACATCCTGTTAAACCTTTTCAGTACCCTCTCCAAAGAATCCACATCCTTCTAGCAGTGTGACCAGAACGGTACACAATATTCCAAGAGTGGCCTAACTAAAGTTCTATAAAGCTGCAGCATAACTTGTCTATCGTTGTACTCAATGCCTTTCCAAGAAAGGCAAGCATGCCATAGGCCTTTTGCAATACCTTATCTACCTGCGCAGCCACCTTCAGTGATCTCTGGACCTGCATCTGCATATCAATATTCCTAAGGGTTCTACCATTCACTGTATAATTTCTAATCACTAGTTTAGTTTAGGAAACTTGGTCAGAATGGACGAATTGGACAGAAGGGTTTGTTTCCATAATGTATTACTCTATGACTCTGTAAGTGGCGATAATAGGTACACCAGTTGGCAGGATGTGACCTGTGGTATGCCCAGAGATCTGTATTGGTGCTTCAGATTTTCACCACAATGTAACAATCGGAGATCTGTATAGACAAGTTTGCTGATAAAACAAATTTAGGTGTCACAGTTAATCGTGCGGATGGGCACAGAAAATTGTAAAGGAAAATCGAAGATTAAATGAGTGAGAAAAAAATAACAGGTGGAGCGCAATGTTTAGAAGCATGAGATTATCCTCCTATGATCCTGACAGATCAGAATTGTTTGAAATGGCAGCTGGGAACTGTGCATGAGTAATGAAACTTTATGATCTGTAAGAAGAAATCATTAAAGGTTCGTGGGCAGATGTACAAAAAAAATCAATTAAAAGACTAACAAAATTCTAGCCGTTAGTTTAAGGATACTGAGATATAAATGTGTAACTGAAGTTACAGTTATAGAAACATCTGGTTTGATTCCATCTGAAATACTACGTTCTATGCTGCACAAAATGTCTTAACCAGGACATAGTGATCTTGGAGGGTATGCAACACAGATGCATCTGGAAAATGCTGGGGTAAAACAATTATATTAGAACAACAGGTTCCAGAGGCTAGGCCAAAATTTCTCTGAGTATAGAGAATTAGAGGATGATCTGGTTGAAATGAATAGAATCATCAAAAGATTTGATAGCATAATTAGAGCTAAACTAACTTGAGTCAAGAACAAAGGGGTATAATCTAGAAATGAAGAGCTAAGTTATTCAAGGATGATGTCTTGAAATGCTTCACATAAAGGATTGTAGGAATGTGGAACACTTTCCCGAAAAAGGTGATGCCTAGAGTTCAACAGAAATTTTGGAATGCTGTTAAGTGTTTTGGGCTGATGCTGTTCCGTCAGGAAGTCAAGGATCTGCTTGTTCCCTGTTCCGTGCTCCACTTGTTGGCAGCTTGTTAGAATGTGCAGAATTTGACAAGAAGACAAGTGAGGCTATGAATGCCCACAATGTCAACGCAGGTTTTGGGAGGTGCTGTGGATTGGTAAGAAGGACTTACTCTGACACGGATGACTTTTCTAGATTTCCAGTGTCATTCTGGGATCTTTGGTAATTAATAACAGCATAAGGATGTGGGAGCAGAATTAAGCCATTCGGCCCTTCAAATTGCTCTACCATTCGATCATAGCTGATAAGTATCTCAAACCCATTCTCCTGACTTTTCCCCATAACACTTGATCCCCTGACTAATCAAGAACCTATCTATCTCTGTCTTAAATACACCACCCAAAGACTTGGCCTCCACAGCCTTCTGCAATAACGAGTTCCACAGATTCACCACCTTCTGGCTGAAGAAATTCCTCATCTCAGTTCTAACGGCTTGTCCCTTCACTTCGAGGCTGTGCCCTTGGGTCCTAGTCTTTCTTACTACTGGAAACATCTTCTCCACATCCACTCTATCCAGGCCTCACAGTATTCCGTAAGTTTCAATGAGATCCCCTCTTATCCTTCTAAACTTCACGACCCAGAGTCCTTAATGCTAATTAAAACTATACAACTACCTTGACCATGGCCAGCAAGATAAGTGGCCCATGAGACCAAGTAATAGTCAAGGTTGAAGAGGATGCAGCATAGCTGGGAAATGGTGAATATAAATCTACAAGCGTAAATAGGGGAAACATAAAGTTAGCACACTGTTTGAGTTATTTCAAGCGAGCTGTTTGCCCAGAACAAGCCACTATTGAGAGTTATTACTGAGGGCTTGGAGATATGGTGATTATGGTGGAAGCACAGCAGTTTGAGTTTTAAGCCTGAAATTGAGGAGGTTTTACAGAAGTATACTATTTTGCTGATGAAACTCTAGTTGGTTGAAGCTGTTGTTGGATGAGAATCAGTGGCAAAACCTCAAAGAAAAGGAGCTAGAATTCTAACTGAGGGAGTTCAGAGCTTTGAAGGACTTGGTGACTGAAACTGGTACCATGTCTGCTCAGAGGGCTGTCCAATAAATCTGAGCAAAATACCTCCGTTGTATTTGCTATTTACTGGGTAATTTATACCTTATATTTAATCCAATTTTCCTGTTAAATCATTTTTAGTTTGTGTTAATTTCAATTTGATTCTTAAATAAAATGTAAAAAATGAAATCTTGCTTTTCCTGGGGACTGATTGAAGAATATGGCCCTTTTGGTTGATGGTCTCCGTGAAGATTATAACAAATTGAAAACCAAGAGTGATAAATTTATGTTCAGTATGATTACTGATGGTTATGAAATCAAGGTGGGTAGATGGAGTTATTGTGTAGATCATTGATTATCTAATTGAATTCCAGGCGGCCTTGAGGAGCTAAACAGCTTGCTCCTTTTCCCATTTCGTTATTGACACTGCCAGTTAACACAAATGAAGTTATAAAGGAAACCTCACAAATTATTTATTATTCATCAGTTGGTCTTTTGGTAAAGAATACTTACCAGAAAGAGAACTTCTGAAGAGCTGCTAAAGCCTGGTTCGTACGGACATGGTTGATAAGTACTTTTACATTTGCCTGGCAAATCAAAAATGATGACATCATACATCTCAATAAAGCTGTTACAAAAGCAAACAAATTGGTTTATTGGTTTAATTCTGGAGGGATAGAGTTGAAAAGCAGAAAGGGTGTATAAAATTAATGCAGAAGCTCAGGTGGAAAACACTTAGAATCTTAGAATAGAAGGCTAACAAAACTATTTATTATGGTAGAAGGAAACCATTCAGACTGGCAACACTGTGTCAGTTCTCAGCCTGAGTAATTCAGCTAGTCCCACTTGCAAGACTGTGCACCAATCTAGTTTGTTTATTATAAGTATGATATGGAGGCATTGAAGAAGTGTGAAGAAGACTTGCAACGATGATATCTAAACGGAGAGATTATTTTTCTCAGGAAAGGTTGAACAAGTCACAGCTCTATTTCTGAAAAATGGGAATAAGATCTTTAAGAATAATGGAAGCACTCATAGGGTAGGGGTAGAAAAGATATTTCCACCTGTCTGGGCCTGAAATGATAAATTAGTCACTAATAAACCCAGTAGGGAACTTGGAATGATTAGAATATGGGACTCAATGCCACAAAGCACAGGTGATGAAAAAGGTATTTAAACAGATGTGGGAACAGTGAACAGAACAATATACTGAGATAACAAGATGTAGAGCTGGATGAACACAGCAAGCCAAGCAGCATCAGAGGAGCAGGAAGGCTGACATTTCAGGCCTAGACCCTTCTTCAGAAGTCGGGGAGGGGAAAGGGGTTCTGAAATAAATAGGGAGAGAGGGGGAGGCGGATAGAAGATGGACAGAGGAGAAGATAGGTGGAGAGGAGACAGACAGGTCAAAAAGGCGGGGATGGAGGCGGTAGAGGTGAGTGTAGGTGGGGAGGTAGGGAGGAGATAGGTCAGTCCAAGGAGGACGGACAGGTCAAGGGGGCGGGATGAGGTTAGTAGGTAGGAGATGGGGGTGGGGCTTGGGGTGGGAGGAGGAGATAGGTGGGAGGAAGGACAGGTTAGGGAGGTGAGGATGAGCTGGGCTGGTTTTGGGATGTGGTAGGGGGAGGGGAGATTTTGAAGCTTGTGAAGTCCACATTGATACCATTGGGCTGCAGGGTTCCCAAGCGGAATACGAGTTGCTGTTCCTGCAACCTTCGGGTAGCATCGTTGTGGCACTGCAGAAGGCCCAGAATGGACATGTCATCTGAGGAATGGGAGGGGGAGTTGAAATGGTTTGCGACTGGGAGGTGCAGTTGTTTAGTGCGAACCGAGTGTAGGTGTTCTGCAAAGCGGTCCCCAAGCCTCCGCATAGTTTCCCCGATGTAGAGGAGACCACAACGGGAACAGCAGCTGCAGTATACCACATTAGCAGATGTGCAGGTGAATATCTGCTTGATGTGGAAAGTCTTCTTGGGGCCTGGGATGGGGGTGAGGGGGGAGGTGTAGGGGCAGGTGTAGCACTTCCTGTGGTTGCAGGGAAAAGTGCCGGGTGTGGTGGGGCTGGAGGGGAGTGTGGAGCGGACAAGGCAGTCCCTGAGAGAATGGTCCCTCCGGAAAGCAGATAAGGGTGGGGAGGGAAAAATGTCTTGGTGGTGGGGTCGGATTGCAGATGGCAGAAGTGTCAGAGGATGATGCGTTGGATCCAACCTATTTCGATATAAAATAAGAAATTTAATTTATTTAAGGTAAACTACAATGTGGACTAATAGTTAAGACAGCTCCCATTGTATTTTGTTGGGAAGATATTATGGCACGGACAGCAGTGCTCATAATAATGAGTTCAGAAAGGCAATTGTTAATATAGTCTGAGACCTTGAATCCGAGTCACTGCAGTGAATTTATTTGATAATATGCTATTTTTCAGTTCTTTTAAACAAGGGGTTTTAATCAATTCTTTCTTAACATAGAAATGGTTAGAAGATAGAAGGTGGCTATTCTGCCCATCGTATCTATGCTGGCCCTCTGAGGAACAATTCATCCCAGAAGGTTCAAAAACTGCCAACGTTTTTAATTTTAAAATGTCTTTATCTAAAAAGGGAAGAAGGCGAAAAACAGGTAACTATAAGTAAGTTAGCTTAACATCTATTATTGGGGAAATGCTGCAGTGAGGTGCTGCATTTTGGACAGGCAAATCAGGGCAGGACTTATGCTAAGGTCCTGGGGAGTGTTACTGAATAAAGAGACCTTGGAGTGCAGGTTCATAGTTCCTTGAAAGTAGAGTCGCAGGTGGACAGGGTAGTGAAGAAGGAGTTTGGTACGCTTGCCTTTATTGGTCAGTGCATTGAGTATAGGAGTTGGAAGATCATATTGCGGCTGTACAGGTCAGTGGTTAGGCCACTTTTTGGAATAATGTGTGCAATTCTGGTCTCCCTGCTATAGGAAAGATATTGTTAAACATAAAACGGTTCAGAAAAGATATAAGGATGTTGCCAGGCTTTGAGGATTTGAGCAATAGGGAGAGGCTTAATAGGCTGGGGCTATTTTCCCTGGAACGTCAGAGGCTGAGAAGTGACTTTATAGAGGTTTATAGAATCATGAGGGCCATGAATAGGGTAAATAGACAAGCTCTTTTCCCCAGGTGGGGGTTTCCAAAACTGGAGGGCACAGTTTTAAGGTGAGAAGGGAAAGATATAAAAGGGACCCAAGGGGCAACATTTTCACACAGAGGATGGTGTGTGATGGAAAGAGCTGTCAGAGGAAGTGGTGGAGGGTGGTTTGATTACAACATTTAAAAGGCATCTGGATGGGTATATGAGTAGGAAGGGTTTAGAGGATATGAGCCAAATGCTGGCATATGGGACTAGATTTATATAGGATATCTGGTTGGCATGAGCAAGTTGGACCAAAGGATCTGTTTCCGTGCTGCACACCTCTATGACTCTATTACTCTAAATTTTAGAGTCTATTATAAAGGATGTGGACCTCAGAGTCATTAAGTATATCCAAGGCTGAGACAGGCAGATTTTAATTAGTGAGGGAGTCATAGATTGTAAGGAAAAGGCAGGAAAGTGGAGTTGGGGGCTATCAGATCATCCATAATCTCATTGAATAGTAGGCTGGACTCAATGGGCAGAATGGCTGACTTCTGCTGCTACATCTTATGCTATAATGGTTATCTAGTGCCTCTACACTGCCTTTACCCCCTCGGCCTACAAAGCTTTCCTTTCCACAATGATGCAATTTTCATTTGAAAGCATCAGAATTCTCAAGAAGGGTCCTGACCCGAAACATCAGCTTTCCTGCTCCTCTGATGCTGCCTGGCCTGCTGTGCTCTTCCAGCTCTACACTGTGTTATCTCTGACTCCAGCATCGGCAGTTCTTACTATCTTTTTCTTGTTTTTGTACTCTATGCCCCAATTGATAAAGTGCGGGATGTCATATGCCTTATTAATTATTCTCTCAAACTTTCCTTGCATCTTTGCAAATTTTGATATAGAGTCCTGTACACTAGAGTCTGGGTCATTAATCAATAACAGGAAAAGGAACAGTTCCCCAGTCCTTGGGGAACTCCTTCCTACAGCCTGTAAAACAACCAATAACCACTGAGATAACAAGCATGGGGCTGGATGAACACAGCAGGTCAAGCAGCATCATAGGAGCAGGAAAACTTGACGTTTCGGGCCTAAACCCTTTTCTGATGAAGGGTTT